>KQ435706.1:2377780-2408328 GCA_001276565.1 Melipona quadrifasciata
AGTTGTATATTTATATATCATTTAATTGCAATCTTTCCTCTATTTGTAAAAATTGTGCGATTGAAAAAAGTATTTGTTCATCGTTGCAATTGTTACAACACTTACGCTAAACGATTAATTAGAGTGTGATTTGATTAAAAAAAAAAATTGCTCGTGCAATTGTATAATTATATAAATACGTAAGAATGCAGTTTAGAGAGTAATATTTAAACGCAATTTCAAAAATGATGAAAGTAGAATATATACATCAGTCGTACGTCCGAGGATGACTGATCGAATCTTCATCTACCGTGCAAAGATTCGACGCGAACACGCCAACGAGGAAACAAATTGTCGTCGTGATGATGAAATCCCACCTCGCTCGGCTTTCCATTTCCCGGCGGGGTCTCCGGCGACCCTTTTTCCGCGTGTAAAAGTGACAAAACGCCGCCGATTAAGAGCAGCGCCGAGGGTCCAGCCGCGTGGCTCGTGACACGCCCGGGAGAGACCTCTTCGGAATTAACCAGCAAGGCCGAGAACCGTTTTCCAGTTTGACCGTGTGCACACACTACGCACTGTGTGTGTGTGTGTGTGTGTCCTGCCAGCCTTCTTCTCATATTTATTCTTTGACGTGGCGTCGCTCTTTCAGAAACTTCTCTCAGCAAGCGTGAGCAAGGAGGGACTACTACTGTGTTTCACGTTCGTTTAATACTCGTTTCATCATTGCGACCCGCAGGTGCGCGGAAGTAGAAGAAAGCAATGGGCCAAACTTTTGGCAAACGCAGTCAATCGAATTTAAAATATTTATCGTTTGTGGAAAAGGAAAAAGGGAACGCGTCAAACACATCGAAAAAATTATCAAACTTTTAATAAATCTGATTTATTTAGAACAGTGGTTCCCACTTGAGCGTTATTTGCACCATCTAATCGCTTGTTACTCTTTTCTTACAGTGTATATCGTCGTGGAGGGACAGCACTTTGAACGCCTACTGCGACGATAATAATTTAAAAAAAGCACCAGACAACGCCACTCCTACTCGAGGTCTACGCCACGCCCCCTCGCGAATCACGTGACCCAAATCAACCAATCGCTAATTTTCGTTGCATCAGCGTTGCACCTCAAGAGGCCCGATTGATTTTCTGGGTTAAATTAAAATCACTTTCAGTGATAAAAAGATTGGGAACCGCTGATCTAGAGAATCTGATTTATTGGCGAATCAGATCGAGCAAACTCGTGGTCGTTAAAAGCGAGTGTATTAAAATTCAAATATTCGAAATACTCGTTTTAGAGAAATGAGAGATAGTGCAGGGGAAAGTTCCCTTCTAATAGGCTGACGAACAAGTCTCGAGAAATGCTAATGTGAAAATGGGGAGTAAGACCGAGAACGTGAGTTCGTTAAAGGCGATCTTAAGCTGAATCTCGCTCATAATTAACGTTCGCGATAACGTATCGCGACGAAAAACCAACAGCCAAATTCATCATCCTCTCGTAATCCTCTTAGGACCGCAAGAAACCCATCACCCTAGCTTCGAAATCCCAAACACCCTATTGCTCCCTCAGGATCCAATCCGTAGAAGAAAATGTAGCGAGACAGCGTTATTTCGAGTCGACTGTGCGCCTCGGTGTCTTGAAACAAAATTTTGAACTTTCCATGGAACGATTAATCACACGTTACCATATTTCATTGAATTGAATCGGGGCAATTCGTCTGCGTTTCGTTTGTGCTATTTGCTTGAATCGAATCTCGATCGATGCTCGAAGCGAACCTTTTCTTGTTAAATTCATCAATTGAACACAATTCCTATTGCATGAACGTGAACGAAATATCATCACTGGCACAGGGGAGTTATATCGATGAATAATAAATTAATTTATTACTAAAGCAATTGTGTGTAATAAAAAAATGGAGTTCTACTGCGATCAATGTTTCCTCGCAGAAAATTCTAACGATCGAACGGTGAATTTAAGTATTAACTCGGTAATACTTAGTTACATTGAACTACATCGATCGTAAAACGCTTCAAACTCATTCGCCATCAAATTTAACGAGTTGAACACGATTCAAAGGTATACCTTCTTATCCCGTAGTACCACCTTCACTCTTTGATACACGCTTTAATACCTGTTTTAGTACCCACCGATAATCTCTGGCTTCTCTCTAGCACGTTATCCACGTAACACGAGAGATTACTCGGAGAGTTAACGATAACCCATATATCCGGCATGATATATCGGCGACAATTACTTAACGCTCGAAAAGACTACTCGCCTCACCTCGTTTCTGCAGTTTGCATATAAAGCAGCGGTAACAACCTCTCTCCCTCCGCCCTTGCAAGGTGACCGACCAACACAACAGAGGAGTTTCAGACGATGGAAATTCTCCGTCTCTCTTTTTCTCTGCGCTACGTGCCAGGACATCCTCCTTCCGACTTACTTCACGAGAGAGAAAAAGAGAGAGTGCTCGATTAAAAGCGACTTAAAGCGCGACTTACGCCGGCAGGCGCGGCGATGTACGCGCCGGATTATCTCGCAGCTGATAGCGAACCCGTTGGCGCGCGTCCCGCCGGGACAAAGCCCGCGCCCGATCGCTATCTGTACCATCGACCACCAACAGCCAACGCCGCACGAAACGCCGCTCGATACAACGCGAAAATACCCTGGCGCTCTGGTTTGCCTCCCCAACCCTTCGATATCGATCGCGATATCTAACGCCGATCCGCGCCGAGATCTGTTTTATTTGCACAGTTACACGCGCGCGCGCACACCCGCCGATTTCAAGCCGGATTTCTTCTTCCTGACTCTGCTAGCTACACGGCATCTCTCTCTCTCCCTCTCCCTCTCCCTCTCTCTCGTTCGTTATAGATTACGCGGCTCGCTGGATTTTAATCGAACGTTCCCATCGAACGCGATCGGCTCGCGGATAATCCTGTCTCGAGCGCGATACACAACGAGCCTCGCGATCGTGTTTGAACGGAGAGGGAGGACTCGAACTGCGCGAGTAATTGGACGCAACGATTTTTATTGTTAAACGCGGGCGCGTAGCAGGATCGGTCGGATCGTAAATTTAAATTACGTGTTAAAGTAGACTCAACGCCGGAATGATCTCTGGGGTACGCACTGAATCGTTGTTGCAATTTGAGCGACAGTGATTGAAGCAAGCAGACTTGTTGTCTATGTTTCTATGTCAGAAGCAAGAGTGTGTTGAATTTTAAGCAAATGCAAAATGAGAAGAACTGAAGTTCGTTTATACGCGACAGGTCTGGTTGTTTTAGAGAATTCTTTTAGAGACACAAATGCATGAAAAATCGTCGTCTACTACAGAATGAAAAAATTAAATTAAAATAAAAGAATTTTTAGAAACATTCGGCAGAAATATATATAAAAAGTCGCAAAACGCATTTTATACGAGGTGTTTTCATTATTTTGTCCAACCTTTGTATATATTGTGTACAAGTCGAACATTTTCGGACATTTTGAAAATTTGCAAAGTCGGTGGACGCTGTGAGGGGAGAGAGAGGTCGCGTAAGCAGCGAGCCATCCGACAGTGGAAATTTATGTCGGTCGTGAGCGAAAGCCGGGGAGGGACGAGAGGGGGGAACGTGAAATTCAATGGCCAGATAGATCTAATCGTGAAGGAACACACACACACAGCCGCCGCGACTCGCGTTTCACCGCTCCGTACCCGACAATAAAAGCTCGCGTCGCGGACACCCTCGTAAATTTCCGCTTTTCTTTTCGATTCGGGACTCTTCTCTTTTTCTTTATCACTGAAAGTGATTTTAGGGGGACTCTTCGGTGATGCAACGCTGATGCAACGAAAATTAGCGATTGGTTGATTCGGGTCACGTGATTCGCGAGGGGGCGTGGCGTAGACCTCGAGTAGGAGTGGCATTGTCCGGTACTCAACGATCGCGCCTGCAATTTGTTTTCTATTCAAACGTTTGCATATCAATAAAATTTTATGGCAAACAAGTCTTCAATTCCTAGTCAGAACGTAGATTCGTACTGGGGTACACAAGTCGTGTTCCTTTTCGCTCCCGCAAGATTCGTTACCTTGAAAATCAACGATCGATCGTAGAACCGCGGAAAATAATCGAACGAAATGTCGAGCCAAAGATCTTCGTAAGGTTAACCTCCGGTAAGGTTTCGTCAGACGTGGGATTGGCAGTAACAAGGCACGCGGCACGACGAGCTCGTTTCGGAACGTTCCGGAAGGTTATCGAGTCTCAAAGAAAGAGAAAGAGAGAAAGGGAGGGAGAGAAACGCAGGTGAAAGAGAGCAGAGGGGCTCCCCCGTATCCTCTCGAAAGACTCCGCGAGACGAGCATTTTAATATGACAGAATCCTCTTACCGCCCCCCTCCTCCCGCTTCCTCTTTTTCTCTTTATAAAAAGTTTAATATACCGGTGTTGTCCTGCAGCCCCTATCCCTTTTTCGCATCCCCTAAGAACGTTCACTGTCCTCGAGGGATAGAGGAAAGCAAGATGAAGAATAAGAAGAAGAAGCCACGGATGCTTAAACCTTGAAAACTTTCCGAGGGGGCAGAGGAGAGGACGGCAATAAGCCATCTTTCGATGATCTCATCCCCGTTTTCGGTAAGCTCCCTATAAATCTTCATTATGGTATGCCACGGAATCGCGATAGCGACGTGGAACCGCGCTCGGATCGGATAAAGTCGACCCACCACCGTGTGGGAGAAGAAAGAGAAAGAGAGAGATCTTGCGATACGAATGATAGATCGAGAGGCACGTAGAGAAAAATTTCGAGAAGAAGAAGGAGTCGAGTTGGATCGAAACGTCGAGACGAAGAGCGGAGCAACGTCTCTCGCGCGACTTCGACACAAAGCCGAAATCCAGTCGAGGATGAGATTTCGTCGAGAGGCCGGGAGAGGAAAGCCGCAAAAACGCACCCCTTCTTCTCCTCCTTCTTCACTTTCCCTCGCGCATTTTCTTTCTCTCCTTCGCCGCCTCCGCGCACCTTTTCTTCCCTCGCTACGAGCCGTGCCAACTTGCCATCTGAAGTTCGCGTTACGCAACCCCGGGTAGCACTATCTACCACCGAGCAGTAGTAGTAGTAGTAGTAGTTCTTTCTTCCAAGAAGAGGCAACGATCTTCTCTCTTGGCCGGAGCAATATCTCTTCTCTTCTTGGACCACCGGATGATATATAATATATAGTCGCCGCGCGGCCGAGTCACGTTGCATCGTGCGCTTTATTCGCGAGGTAGCTTTTTCTTCTTCTTTCTCGACTGATCTCTCTCTCTCTCTCTCTCTCTCTCTCTCTCTCTCTCTGTCTCTCTTTCGTTTCGAGAAATTTTTCCCAGGACATGAACATGGAAGGCTTGAGGATACTCGGAAGCTTTTAAAGCGGAGACTTTCAGAAGCATGTGTGTGTGTATGTGTGTAGAAAAACAAAGTGAAAAGGTTGCAAAGGTACACTGAGAACAATTATTGAAGAGAAAATTAAGAAAAAATCGAAGTTCGAGATCAGTGAAACACGACGAGAACAGTGGAGTTTCTTTTGAGGCAAAGAAGGCAGGCGATTTCGTTCGAATAAATGATACTTTCAACAGGGAGGGATATTTAAACGTTCTACACAACTGGATCAAATTTTACGTTCGTAATGATCCTAAACACGCGTCAGAAATATGCAAAAATCATTTGAACGAGTCACTGAAAATTGCAAAGCGGTCGTCCATAATCTTCCAACTTGGAACTTCATTGAGAAGATTTGGGACCAACTACGTAGATACGAGAAAGCTGTCCTATATGGAAAACAAATTTATAGAACATTTTACAGCTACAAACTTTCGACAAATTGAGCATTTGTAAAACTGTGAATTTGCATAAGTATCGCAAATGTAAAGAAAATCGGCAGTGAAACACAAAAATTCATATTACGACCAACTCGTAATCACGAGAAAGGAATCATAAAGTAGATGTACAAAGGATCCTCTAAGAAACCTTCTAAGAATGAAAAGGATGCTACCAGAAAATAATATACTCGAATTGGATTTTACGCGAGTCGGACGAACTGCAACCGTTTTGAACAAACGTCGTACGATCGTCTAATTGTACGTTCTTTATACCATCGAAATCGAATTAAACTCGATGGCACAGAGGACCGCGGTCCAGCCTCTGGAGCATGACGCACAATGCCCACCGTGTTGGGGCGTCGCATAAAGAATTCGAAAGGAGGACGAGCAGCGGCCAAGGTCGCTTTACCCCCGAATTCGATTTCTCGTCCCTGCTGTCCCCCCCGCTTTGTGTCCCTTTGTACCTTTCTGTGAAACTCCAAGAGCGCGCACCTTGTCGGGCACAGGCGTTTTGCAGCTTCGAAGAAGATCGCTTACGTGGCAGCATTCACAAATTCGATCTGCATCGACGTGGGATGCCAATTTTGCCAAAATGTGACTAATAAACGGCGAAATTTTCACACGAACGTCCGCGAACGTGACGACATCGGGCACGAAAGAGAAACGGGAAACCGGTGAGAATCGTCATTTGCAGCAGCCAGGCTCTCACCCCTGGCCGCGTCAAAGGGCCGCCGGCTAATCAGCTCTCCCCAAACAGAGAGCGAAGCTAATCTTCCCCGTCTTATCGGGATCGGGACTCTGGTGCACCACGTCAGGGGAAAACACGGAGAAGGTGAAAGATGAAACATCCCCCCTTGACGTTTCGAGCGTGTTCGTTCGTCGGACTATCGACGCAATCGCTGGAAAACCAGCCTCGCTCGTTCGTCGACAGCGTTTCCAATTATTGTAAAGCCCCCCATTTTTTCCGCGAACAAGTTAATCGGCTCCGTTATTCCGATTTTTGTTGTACACACATAGATCAATATAAATATTTTCTGCGTCGAAAGGATGTTGAATGACTCGAATCGATCAAATTCGTGCTCTAGACTAATATTATAGACTAACATAATTTATTTAACGCAACAGCAGTGTAATATAATCAGCGTCACTCGAGTTGATCACACATAAGTGCAACGTCGAACGTTCATTCTCAGCTTAGAAGCTAATTTTAGAAACGCCGTTAATCAACCGCTGTCAATACGGAAAAATATTGAACGCTCATTCGATTCCATTAAAAATTCTTTGCGCTAATATTTAATGTGACAGTAATATAATTAAACAGCGTCATTGGAACAGATATAGATACACTCACGTGATGCAACGTACGTTCTCTGTTACAAAAACTAATTTTAATAGGAAAACGTCGTTAATCCAACTCTTGCTAATACGGCAAAAAAAAAAAAAAAAAATAGCCGCGTTGGAATAAATTTGAATATACTCGCATAATGCCAATGTTCATTCTCTGGCACAGGCTATGTAATTTTAACAGGAAAAAACGCCATCAATTAACTGCTAATGCAGATTACAAACAAAGTTGATGAATAATAATTAACAATGATTTCGCAATTATAGCACATTTTCAACGCGTTTGCGTATCACGTACGTATATTTATTATTTATGTATCGTATTTCCCGCGTGTGTTGTTACATTCTTTCACACGAAAAATAGACACTATTTTGCATGCTCCTTGAAAGATATTCCTACAGAAAATTAACTTAGTTTCTCGTCGCAACGGCTGAAAAACACCAAAGTTCAAGCCTCCAAAACTCCATGAAAGAATCAAAAAGAATTTGCGAAGTGGGAGGAGGTCCCAGTTTAAAAGGTTACATTCGAAGGAGCGAAAATTATATCCAAGAAACGAGAATCACGACCAAGGATGAAAGAGAAATTCCTCTGACGTGCAAGAGAGAGAGGGAGAGAGGGAGAGAGAGAGAGGATGTTAGCCCGAAGGGGGTGCGCGGTACTCGTCGGCGCGGAAAAAGGAGCGGCGCGAAAAGTTGCTGGAGGTTGTTCGTCGGTGATGGCCGAAGCCGGTAAACGGGAGCCATCAGGCAGACAGCGTCGCGGCTCTGGAGCTCATACATCAACTTAATGCGCGCGGTTGACGTCCCGCAGGCGTGCGTCGCAACACTCCCTTCTCGCTGCGCAGCCATCGCCGCCACACTGCGATAGACCTGGGAGACGGAATCACAGAGAGACGAGGAGCCCGGTTGGCCGTCATGCACAATGGCTTCCGGTTCTCTGGAGAGAAAGGAGAAGAGATCCACCACGTGACGTTAAGGCGTGTGTGTATGTGCGCCTCCTGTTCAGTGAAGCGGCGTGTCCTTTTGTGGCCGCGTGCACAAGCGAACTGATGCGCCCAACCAAGAGAAACACGGAAAGAGAGACCCCAGTTGTAGCAAATCGTGAAACGAAGGGCGAACGCGCGCGCACACACACACACACACACACAGAGAAAGAGAGAGAGGGATAGAGAGCATTGTGCCCTAATCACGCTATTGTCTGGCCGTTGATAGTTGACAGTCCGCCGGCAGGACGCGTCGAGGATGACGGAAACGACGAAAACCATCGTTAAGCCGGCTGAGACAGAGAAGGAGGAAGGAGGAAGAACGCGTGGACGAGGAGGAGGCAGAGCAAGTACGAGGAGAGACTCGGGGGTTGTCTGATTCTTGGCCGGACCCGGCCGTTTACCAACAAAAGGGGTAAAATTGCTCCGGAGGGCTGCTGCCGCTGCTGCTACTGTCTCTGATTACAACGATGATGATCGCGCACGCTGGGAGGATGAGGAGAGCACAAAACAGGGAAGGAAATTTGAAACTCCGCCCGCGGTGAGAGATTCGATCGGTGATGCTTCGTTAGCGTAGCTGACGATTCGTTTCGACCGGGTTTCGGAGGTCTCTCTCTCTCTCTCTCTCTCTCTCTCTCTCTCTGAGAGAAGAAGGGTGAAAATGGAGAAGTCCAGAGCGTGAAAAGGCCGGAGGAAAATCGAGTCGTTAGATCCTGTTGCTTGCGACAAGGCGTGAAAAGAGCAACGATAGTACACCCGCCTCGGTGGGCAATGTCGCGCGAAACGCGATAACTGCGCGCTGCGCTGCGCTACGCCGCGCCACCGCGGGCATTAAACGACGCGGGGTGTGCTCGAGAGCGAGAGAGTTCTCTCCTCCGCCTCTGTGAAAGTCATTACTTAAGATACGAGCGCGCGGTGGAGAAAAAAGAAAAAAAAGAGAGATCCGACGCAAAACACACCTTTGCTCGCAGCTCTAGCGGCGCTGCCACACCCCTCGATTACGGTGGTTGCGTGGGTCGAGAATGCCGGATGCGCGCTGTACAACAGCCACGAACACCGGGTGAAACTGCCGCCGATGCCGAGCCAGGGAAAAGAAGGATCTTAAAGTCGGCCGTCCATGTCGGAATTGGCTTTAAAACTTTCTCTGCCGAGGCAGGGATTCGAACGGACTGTTTGCTGGTGTTTGTACGAATGAATGGGGTCGGTCATCGTCGGTTGGTTTCGACGTTCGAGGCCCGTAGATCCTGCACGTTTGTGCATCTAACGATACCTTGGAACGTATCGAACCCTGAATCGCCGATTTGGATGAAATTTGGCACGAGGTGTAGTTTTCAAAAAAAATATTTGACCCGTATTTGTTTTTTATCGGCAATGGCCGATGCTGAAGGGGTGAAGAAAACTACCCTCGAGGCTAGCGAAACATTATTTGCCAAGTATCTCGGAAATTATTCTCGTTTTTGTGTAAATTGGTGAAATGAGTGTTTTTTAAACGGATTTAATGGTTAATTAACAATTAATTAAAGAAACTCTATCTTTCACAAGTTTTTCCAAATAAATGTTAACAAATTACGAATAATACACATTCGAACACAAATTACTGATAAAATTACGGGATCCTGATGTCTGCATCGCAAACAAATTCATTACTTTCAAATCTTTCTCGCTGAACGTGCAAAAAGTAAAGTGTATATTAAAATTATTCTCTGTTACGAAACCGAAAAAAAAAAAAAATTCAACACCCCCGAATTCAAATGCCTCGAACAAAAGAAATAAATAAACAAATAAATAGTTACTTTCCTCGCGTTCGTACTTCCGTCATTTCCACGAGTCGTTACTCGCCCAGACAGTCCAGTCATCGAGAGTTAAATCGAGAAACTGCAGAAAGTAATACGGATAATTCACCTTTCCATTTATCGCTGCCGTTTCACCGTCGCCCGTCGACACGTACGATATACCTTCTCTCTCCGCCCCAATCTCCGTGATTCAGAGCCAGTTTTTCCAACTTGGAAAACATCGCGCGGGGAACGGGCGAATGAGGCGATTTGTCGCGCGCGCGTCTCGGAAAGGGGTTTCGAGGTGGTGCACGCGGAATCGGGCAATCGATAAACTCTCTTTGCCCAGGCCTACTGACTCTAAGTACCCGGCGTAATGTTAATACCCGGGGGATGCATGCATAATGCAGCACGCGAGGATAGGCAACGCGTGGCGCGGGTAAACGTATACGGAGAGAAGGCGTGTCGGTATCGAGCCGATCGGACGCACACCCGGGGCCCCGTGGATCTTGGTTGTTACAAGAGAGAAAGAGCTTTCCTCTTATAAGGCCGTCGCGTGGTGTGACTCAATTCCAGCGAATATGGTAATCGACGTGGCACTTGAGCACTGAGCGCTCAAGAATCAGGTTGTTCGAAATTAATCGTGTGTAAATCGTAAGGGGTACTTTGATCGAGGACCAAAGTACAAATCAGAAAGGATATACAAGAAAAGAAAGTCCGTATGATATAGCACTGCAGCGAGTATATCATTTACAACCATTTGTTGCAACCATTTCTACATCAATAAAATCCAAAGTGGAAGGTCTCGTTCGAGTAAAATTTTGTAGTATCGCAATATCGAATTTTATCACGCCACGAATCAACCTCTCGCGCGTCGAGAGTTTCTCGTACATTCCTCTGTTTCGAGTAAAAAATATTCACGTAAAAGCCAGGCAAAGCGAATAATAAGTTACCCTGCTCTTATTTTAAAACGGAGAGCGACAGTCAACTAGCGATACAGCGATGTCATTCCGGCGAATTACCGTATACAGTGTTTGAGCACGCGTGTCCATTATTGAACACCAGTTGCCAGCGCAAGGAGTTAGAATCTCATTTCGGACTCGACCGTGCACAAACGGTACACAGCCGTCAGTATGAGTTTTTAATTATACCCTTGCAACGTAATAACATAGATACGCGTCGCGCATAGCTGATAATCACAGTTAAAGACGACGTTCCTGTAAATGGCGCGTCAGGACAGGTGTAATCGTTCTTCCAGCCAGTTCGTGGACGATGAATCGACTCTGATCGACTTCGAAATTGCTCACGACTATTCGTCGCTTCTTTCAACTTTCTCTCTCTCTCTCTCTCTCTCTCTTTCTGTTTCTGCGCGAAATGGGTTATGAGGACCGGGCAATCGCTGTCGGTGGTACGAGGGCGTCGACGACGCCTGCATTCTCGGCCAGCGAGGAAAGAATTCGGGGGGAGAGAAGGAACACGCAAAAGAGGCGACAGACGCATCACGGGGTTAGCACGGCGATAGAGGGGCGAAGGAGGGGGGAGGAAGCTGAGGGGTTGGATCCGCTCGCGTCGCCGGGATGTCTGCCGCGTCGCGCCGGCTGGATCATCGGGGAAAGTTGGCGACGTCAGCGGAGTCAAGGCCGCGAAGCGTTGCAGCGCCGTCGCAGCCGGTGCCTCACGACGACGACGACGACGACGACGACCTCTCTCTCACCCACCCCACCCCACCCCACCCCACCCCATCCCTCTCCTTCTTTTTTTCTTCCTAGCTTTCCACAGACGCGCGCGTGCCAAGTCGTCGTACCTTCGAGAAACAAGCCACCTTCGCGTCGTCCCTCCTCGTCCCTCTCGCGCAGCTAGGGATATCGCCCCGGCCACGGAGGGGTTGGAAGGGGTAGGCCGTGTCTGTGCTGCAGCGGACGGTCGATAGAATTGTCTGCGCGCACGCGCAGCCAAACGCTCGTCAGCTGCGCCATTGATTCCCGCCTCCGCCCCCTCGACCCACCCGCCGACCTGCCGCCGCGTAGACTTAAAGGGGAGAGGGTGGAATAAAGGTACGGCTAATTTGCGTAACGTCAGCCCGAGAACACACAGCTCGTCGATGTGTCAGCGAGCTCGCTGCCAGATTTGCCAGACGAACGCACAGACCCTTCGCGATCGATGAGGGATGAGACACCACACCACCGTTGATTCTACGCGCGCAACCTTCCCCGTCCTTTCCCTGGAGGGTGACCTCCTTTGCGTCGGTGTCTCGTCTCGTCTCGTCTTGCTTCGTCACGAGGCTGGGTAGATCGTGACATCGGTGACCACCGGTGAAATTCCGCTCGAGGGCGGAAAGGAAACGAGTATCCTCGAAAACGACCGTGAAAAAACGAACCTGCTGTCTGGTCGTGGCGATATTTTTGGCAGACGGGATATATTGGACGGCGATGCTAGTCTGACGAGAATCGATTCGGTGCAGTCTCGCGCGGTCGCGTGACGTCTACCTGAAGCAACCGGAGATCTGCGTACAAGCGCAATATCTTGGTTGCGAGCGTGCTTGTCGTTCGTTGGTACTGGGACGTCTGACGACGTCGTACGAAAACGTGACAAACCATCTAGATAGGAATAGACTGATTGATAGAAGAGTGTAACTGATTCGAACAGGGAATGCATACGTTCTCGGCCGCTGTCACGTACACGCGCGACTTCTTTTCGTCACGAAAATGTAACTTTGCTAACGGCGATGATGATTATTTTCGCAAGATTATTCCTATGTTGCTTATACTTGTGTATATACTTGGTTAAAAATTGCTATTTTTCAACAATTGCTATTTCTTAACCGTCGAAATTAAGTGAGACTTATCCAAGACTGTGAGTTATTCAAATTTTCATTGTCCATAGGCAAAGGATTCGCAAGACTATTCCGTTGCTTATAGTTATGTGTATACTTGGTTAAAAATTGTTATTTTTTTGCCGTGGAAATTAACTGAGATTTATCCAGGGGGATCTGACTGTAAGTTATCCAAATTCTCATAGTCTACACGCAAAGGATACAATGGAAGATGCGAAAACGTAAAAACCTCTATTTTGACAAGCTAACCATTTATCAACAACCCTTGGCACAGAAGTTACATAGACGGCCTTCTCCTTCATATAAAAGAATTTACCATTTTGCGGATCTGTTTGAAAAAGGGCAACGACTCGCCCGCTTTTATGAAACAAATCTGGAAAAATAGAATGATAAATTCTCTAACGCGTCAAAAGGTGGTCCAAACTATCGACAGAAACAAGCGCGTCTGCGTCAAGACTGTATTTGCGCGCAGAGCCGCCGTATGAGCGAAAGGGGTAATCTAGAGAAATTAGACCAGCCCGACAGAAACTAACTTGTACGTGCTTAATCCAAAAGACAAGAAGCAACTTCTCTCTCCATTCAAGAAACGTTCGCGATTTAACGGGGAGGAGAAGGCCGTCTATCCGGACGAATGGAACGGACAGGCGATAAAGACGGACACCGAAAAATGAAGGCGGAAAGAAAACGGCAGCAGCCGAGCACGAGAGAGCGGGATGATATTCCTGCGGGTACTCCAGGGAAATTGAGATTGGATCTCGGAGCGGAGAGAGAGAGGAACCGAGCGGATCTACTATGGCGACGCGAACTTCGTGAAACGAAGGAGGGGGCAGAGGGAGGGACTGCTTCTTCGCGAAATCGAAATCACGGAAAGACACAGAGACAGAGACAGAGAGTGAAAGAGAGAAGAAGGGAGAGAAGACGCGATAGACAAGAGACAGATCGCGAATTTCGTTATCGATCTTCGTTTCACCGATCCGGCAACATCCGCGGTCCCGCCTTTCTCGTGTTCGCCCCCCGAAAGACCTTCGCCCATTCGCCCGTTATCCCACTTTTACGTAGAATTGTACAAAAGAGTAGAGAAGAAGTTGGAATTAAGTTTCACTGGCTGGAACAACGAGGTCAGAAATAGAAGAGAGAGACTCACCGGTGAGAATACGAGCCAAGGGGCGCGTTAACGTTCCTCCGGTTGAAACGAAGTTTCCGTCCCTTTGGCTTCAGCCACGAGTGACTTCTCTCGTTCTGGCGTTGCGCCTTCGTTGGCTTCCAACGTGCAACCACCGTTTCTTTCCTCCGTGAAACTCTAGAAGTTCTCCACAACGGGATCCTCTTCCACGCGGCGGAGGTCAAACTCTCGATCCCGCGCGCGAGCAGAAAATGCGCGACGAAACGAACACGTCGAAGAAGAATTGCGACGATCATTGGCCAAGTAACGTTTCTCCCTTCTCTTCTTTGCGGTTCTTTGCATGTTATATCCATATCTTTACACGTATCGATAAATTGTCTTGGATGTTTTACACCCTTTTGAATCTCATGTGCGTGTTTTTCTATTTTCAATAAACCATTATTTTTGATGTTGTGTTCTATCTCAATCGAATCTTATAGTTTTACGAGCATATGTAATAATCACTTAAATGTAAGATTTTATCGTAAATTGTAAACTTTATCATCGCCGTGTCATACACACACTGGAACAATCGATGTAACTGACTTCAGGCCTACTTTTTTATAACTGCTCGAAACATACGGATATCCGTGTCAAAGTTAATATTAATTTCTACTCGAACGAGAAGCACGATTTTGTATGAATCTATTTTAAATCACTGCGATACGATTGTTCTACTGTATATGTGACATTTTCATCTACTTATTTATGCTGTATTAATTCACACGTTGTATTATATTTTGTTATTTATTAGTGGTTGTAAATATTTCATCGCCCATTTATTTATGTTACATTAACATTTCTAGGCAAATGTGTAATCAGTGAAACTGCTTAATGCTTGCGTTATACTTGATATTCCACGAGAATCCGGCCGATCAATTAGAATCTTCGACGATCTCTGGTGCAGGGAGCAATAACAAAGCTCGGGATATATCCTATATCCCACTCGTCATCCCCCCTCAACCCCTATCCTGGTAACGGTTAGCCACGGTTTTGGCATTCCGCCGCTGTCCCCGGCCATCAACTTGCCCAGGGGTTGCGGCTAATGTCGTTGATATTCAAGACTCAAAGTGCCAGGGGTTGCGTTAATGTCACCGGGGGTTCGCTGTCCGAGGCGACGCTGTTATCCGTCCGATGTCTGGGCTGCGAGAGGAAGAAGGAGAGAAACGCCTGTGGGATAGAGGCCAGAGGATCGTCGCGCGCGCCCCGTCAACCCCTAACCCGAAACCCGGGCATCCGAACGCGGACCAAAAGGGTTAGCCGGGGACAGCCATTCCAGAGGATCCTTACGACGACGGCCCTCCGAGCGATCCTGGACCGCGTTTTCTCACCGCGGCGAAAAACGTCCTCCTGCCACGACCCCGAGAAACCCTTCCTTCTTCTTTAGGGTCGGCCGATATCTGCTTGATAAACGAGTCGAGAGACTCGCCGAGAGATTTGGTCGCTACTTTTCACCCTGATATCGCACAGCCAATTTTTCTCTCTCTCTCTCTCTCTCTCTCTCTCTCTCTCTCTCTCTCTTCTTTTGAGGGAAAAAAAAGGAGATCATTCTCTTCGAGGGTTAACGAAGAGCGATGGTGGAAGATACGGTGCTCGAGGTTATCTCGAAGAGAAATTGGTGATTTAACAACGATTCGTCGTACTGTAGGTTTTTTTTTCTTGGAACTATTTGCGGGTCTTTTATTCCAAAATGGCGTTCCTCGTTTACGAAGTGGACCTTTCCTTTCAAAAATTAACGCAGCGACATCGACAGGGGTTTGGTGTGTAATTTTTAAAGTGGGACACGTGGCGATCCCATTTGTCACGAAATTGGGTATATATATCCCGAGTGGCGATACAATTTTAAAACAGGACATATCCTGATACTCGAGGGAGGCAACACGTGTGTCGAAGTGTATTGAAAAGAAAGGAAAAGTACGTTCGTCAATCTTGTATCCGTTCATTTTTTCAAAATATAAACTAGTATATATAAATCTAAATAAACAAATGTAAATTTCTGGAAAATACACAAATATCTGTAACGTAGATTTTCTAACAATGTCCAAATTCTTGTATAGAGAACAAATTGTCGATATTGTAAATATTCTATATTTATACTTGTGTATAATTATCGTAATATAAAATATATATATATATTTTTTTATTATATCACAATATTGTTTGTACATTATTTATTAATTACTTTTTGAAAATGATTATTCTTCTAACAGAATTCTGGATGGTTTCCATCCATCTCTCTCTCTCTCTCTCTGCCAGCAGCCATTACAACGCGCCCACTATTCACCGCAGCGGCGCCACCCTTTGCCCTTGACATTCATCGACCAATAACGAGCCCGAACTTTCCTTCGCAACCTTGCACGGTCATTGCCCAAACTGGTATCCATTACCACTTTCGACAAGTTTCGAACAATTAACAAAATTGCCCAAAACCCAACAGTTGCTGCACAATGGGGTTGCTTATGAAAGTATTCAAGGGCGCGTTTAGAATCTTTCCACGAACGTACTATACGACACCTTTGTTGTGCAAAACAATAGTGAGACCTGACTGATGGATTGATCAAGTTTGAAACAAATTTGACCCTTTACACTCCGACTGCTCCGTGCAAGGGGACCGTCATACTTCAATTTAGCTGACAGCAAAACTTTTTTACAATTGCTGATAATTGTAGCACGATGATTAGGTTGTACGATGTAATATACAAGAGGTACAATAAAATTTCAAAAGGAGCAATTCTTGAGGATAGACTCGGCTGATGCTCGTTATCATCGAACTATTATTCAAAAAACTGCACGACTTGTACACCAGTACGATTCGTCTCACTGAAAGGCCAAAAAGCAACTGTTCTAACTACTTTTTAGCCATAAAATTTTATTGATATGCAAAAAAACATTTGAATCGATACAAGTACCAAGCAACGCCACTCCTACTCGGAGTCTACGCCACGCCCCCTCGCGAATCACGTGACCCGAATCAACCAATCGCTAATTTTCGTTGCATCAGCGTTGCACCTCAAGAGGCCCGATTTTCTAGATTGCCCCCGCTAAAATCACTTTCACTGATAAAGTGCAAAAAAATTACAAGACCTTCAGTAAGATCACTATGACTATTCACATTGCGTGTTAAATTTTGTAACTTTTAATTTCTGCAAATATTTAACTTCTGACGCAAACGTTTTGAAAAATGAAACAACGTCAAAGAATGTCATCTGTATTTTTTCCATCGAACCATCAAGCGTTGAATGTTTCATACGTTTGCAACAAACATCTCGTAACTTCCATGCACGTTCCCCGGATTTTCTCATTGAAATTTCAAAAAAAGTCCTCGACTGATTATTGTCAAAACGTGTACGCAACGTACAGTTGAAAACTCGCGAGGTTAGGCGGTAATTCCGAGACGCGAGAATGATCGATCGAGACAAGCTGTTACGTCGATCCGTCCCCCTCTTTTTCACCACCTCGAGAGGAGCGCTCGAAACTTTTAGCCGGTGGAATCTATAAATTTCCAAGTCGAAGAGAAGAGAGAAGCTTCCGCTACCCGATTCGAGACCGATAGAATCCGGTTCTCGTTCTAACGTGGTTAGAATGTAATTTCGCGAGTGGCGGTAATTTAAGTGGCGACGGTACTTCAGAGGGGATGAATATCGGCTTCCAGAAATACGGGTGAAACCCGGCACGCCGAGACACCGAGCACTGGAGAACGCTATCTCAGGCACTCGTTCTGAGAGAAAGAGAAAGAGAAAGAGAAAGAGAGAGAGACGGAGAGAATGGGCCAGCACCTTCGTCTTGGGGGGAGGACTTTAATAGGATGCCATTCCTTGCTCCTGGACAGTGCATACTGTACAGACGGAACTTCCGAGCTCGCCCATTCCGCAAACGGCCCTCAGAGCTTCGCGAAAGTAGCGAAAATTCGTAGCTCCGTTTCCCTTCCTACCTCGCCACCGTGAGAGGTTCGTAAAACTTGGAAAATTCGGAACTCTGCGGTCTGCAGTTTCGAATTATTGGACTGAGTAAGAAGCAATTTCGTACTCTCCGCATCACAGCCGGCTTTGGGATAGCGTAACTCTCGAAAAACTTGAAGGGTGACGTATCACAGAGTAATTAAAAAAAGAGAAAGTTGTTTACACAGTCGAAAGTTATTGCGTCTTAATCGAAATTTCATTACGAAAAAGGGAGGACGCTGCTAAGAAAAATTTGCGACGTTCGTGGACAGGGTGCAGTGTCAGTGGAAAGCTGGTTCAAGCGTTTCGAAATGATGCGAAAGAATGCACACGCGGAGCTTTCCAATCAAAATTAAGTATCTTCGCGTATAAATTCATATGAAATTTACAATAGCGATAGAATGGAGAACCAAGGTCGGAAACAACCCGCAGTGATCGAACAAGCTCCAATCAACCTGTAATCTATAATCTGGAACATTAGCAAATTTCGGGGCCCCTGCGACTGAACCGGACCAATTTTACCCATACAAGTGTGTTAACACTTCAGAAACGATTAAAAAAAGAAAGAAAGAGCGAAAGTCGACTGGTAAATGAGCCAAAGTGACCATTCTCTGCATCCCTCCCTTTTTGGTGGATTTAACTCTTTAAGCCTCGAAAAGGTCGTCGGTCGTTTCGACGTTCATAGCGCTCGCAAAAGTTCAGAAACGCGGCTCCGTGTGTGTCTGGACTGCGCGCCATCGTGGGAACGTTTATCAGAAGGCGCTTTTCTCTCGCTGACAGTGTACCCAGGAGGGAAAACCAAGCCGGTTGGTTCTTCTCTCGCCCACCGGGGACGTTATATTGACCTCCCGCAGGCAAATTTCGGCGTTCGGTGGCCATAAACGTACCCTTTGTTCCTTATACAGGCCCGTGTATCGGCCGAAATAATAGCGTAATAAATCTGAGTAACTTTTCGCGGGCCACCGTCTCGAAACGACTGAGACAGAGAGAGAAAGAGAGAAAGAGAGAGAGTGCGTGGGGAGTGTCTCGCTCCACCGGATTCCCTCCGACCGAGAAGAACGCGCCCGCGTATCTCCGCGGTATCAAACGATCAATCTATCCCTCTGCTGCCGTGGGCGATTACGTTTGCAGTTAATAATTCAGACCCCGGTGGTTAATGAAATCACGAAAAAAAAAGAAAAAAGAAACGGGGATTGAAAGTAGCAGTCGGGATGGTTATGAAAAAATTCGGGATTGTCAAAGGGATTCAAAGTAGTCAGTCTCAAGTCAGAGAGTAAGCTGAGCAAAGAATAGTTGTTTTTAGAAAGCGTTTATAGTAAAATTTTTAGAAAGGAATAAAGAAATAGAGAAGAAGAAGATTTATTTTGTCTACTACGTATCATGATATATACTCCGTTTTGGGCATTTCATTTGCACATATATTTTTGACAATAATTTCTATATACATTATAACCATTGGATGGGCATTTTTTGTAATCTTCAATCTTTCACAGATGCATAAAATCTACAGGCTTAATTATTGCACTTCAATATAAATTCTAATATAAAATTATAATATAACGACACTTTTGTATATTTCATGGTTTTAGAAGTAAAGCATTGCAAAGGAAAACAAGTGAAAAGCAGAGTTAATTCGTAGACTTTTGCATTTGCGTTTCGCGATATCTTGGTTACTTCATATCGATTCGTGTTATAACATATTCATTAAATTCTGTAAACCGTTCGAACGATTATGCGAATGTATAATTTTCACGGACAGCTGTGAGAACGTGCAACGTCATCGACATTGGGAATACGTGGCTATACTAATGTAATAAAAAACAAAAAATTCCGAAGAGATCGTAAAAACTACACGTTTTCATATTTCATATTTTCACAAATTTAAGAAAAAGTGCAACATATGGATACAATTTATTGACACTTCAAACGTATAATTTATTGATTTCGAGAGATGATTGATATTGAAATCATATTTAGATGAAAAAAGACTAGTGATTATTAGACGGCAATCAAATTTAACCTCATTAAAAGTGGGACAACTACCGATTTGCAGCACGCGTTTCCTCATTAACTGGTCATTAATATTAACGACGTTTTTAATTTCTGTGTCCTTCAGTCAACGTGCCATTTCTTATAACATTTCTAATCTTAACGAAACCCAACAGTTACTTGATGCAATTCCATTAGCATCGGGTTAATAATAATAGTGCGTTTAGAATTTACAAGCGGCATGAAAAAAAAAAAAAGTGCAACACATATAGATATAGAGCTGTACAATTTATTGAAGAAAAAAGTGTAATAAATTGATGCTAATGCTAAGCTACGTAATGTGATTTATTTCTTACGGACACGTGACATCAGCCAACGCAAACGACGATGCAAAAACGCGAGACAAATCGGCCGATCGCGGGAGGGGAAGAGAGAGAGGAGGAGAGATCACTTCGCACGATACGTCAAAAAAATAATGGCACACCCAGTTTTCTTTTATCCTCTTCGTTTGCTTTGCAACAGTTTTATGAAAGAAATGACACACAGACAAAACCAGTTTACGTAAGTAGCCTACTTCGTACAAAAGTAGCAGTAGCAAATTACAATAATGAATATCTAATAACAGGTAGCGCAAACGGCAAATAAAGATTGATACACTCGTGATTTCAGAGGGTTAATTTACATTTTTAATGATGATGAAAAATTTCTTCTGCAAGCATACTGAAATGTTGCGAAATAATATCGTATCAACGTGAGAACGCTCGTCTACTTTTACTGTTGGAAATATTTTATACCTCGTGTTTTCAAATGTTTCTTGCCTCACGTAAACAAGTCCTGTTAATTTAATTGGATTAAATTTTGATAATTTATGCAGCCAAGCTTTCTCTCCGCCATATAGGATGTAAAAAAACTGCACGACTTGTACCCCACTACGATTCGTCTCACCGAAAAGCTCAGAAGCAACTGTTCCGACTAGGAAACGAAGACGACTTTTTGCCACAAAATTTTATCGATATGCAAACATTTGAATCGATAGAAAACAAATTACCAGAGAACGCCACTCCTACTCGAGGTCTACGCCACGCCCCCTCGGGAATCGCGTGACTCAAATCAACCAATCGCTAATTTTCGTTGCATCAACGTTGCACCTGAAGAGACCCGATAATCTGAGTAAAATCACTTTAAGTGATAATATTCTTAAAAGTTTGAAGGTAAACGCACGACATCATTTGATAACAGAACAATACTTGCAAAAGACTATTTTGTAACTTCTTTCTAATAACACTCCAGCAGTAAATGTATATGTGGCCACTCACTTGCCAAATCGATCAACTTCCGAAAAATTATACTAATAATAAAAATTATTCCAAAAATATACCATCTTATGTACTTTACACCTCGTTAGATGAAATCCAAGCCTGTAATAATATGTTTATTTGAATTCATACTTCAAAGGGAATGAAAAACCAATGTATACTACTTTGTCACTTTTCTTCAGTTTTTGTTTTATGGAGTTGATATATCGGCGATGTGAGCCCATATATCGCTCGTTCTCACAAGAAAAACTAAATGTGCCAATGGTTTTTCGACTCCCCTGTATATTCCTATAATAACTATTTCCCAATCGAAACCACTTCTTCCCACTTTTTTCGAGAAAATGGTAAGGAAAAAAGCGGCCGACGTACGGATGACGAGACAAAGACGACGAAACAAAGGGATGGAAGGGGATGGTCGAGGGGAAGAAAAGGGAAAATAATAGGACCAACCGGGAAAACGTGTGTCTCGTGATAATACGTTTCTGCTGGCTCTCTCCTGTTCGTCGATAATTACACCGGAATACCAACCAGGAGTTGGGGAAGAGAGAAAGAGAGAGAGAGAATTCTAGGCGGCGTGGGGCAGCAGACACAACCACCACCACCGCGGACGATGTCTTTTCCCCCCTCGGTCCAGATCAATTTACAGCCTGTCCGTGGCGTAGTTTTCCACAGAAAATCGCCCGACACGCGATTCCAGATCGAAGAGCAATCGAGTGGAATTTATTTGTCAACCGATCGAACGCCTCCATTTGCTTTGAAAGGAGAAGAGACGCGCGTCCGCCGCTTTGTTACATCGAGTCTTGTTAACACTTTCCTCGGACACTTTTCCGGGATATTTGAAACGACAGTGCAAGAGATATTACTTTCGCGTACGTTTTCCAAATAATTGTACAATTTTCGTTATTATTGTATCGTGTTGATCGAACTAATTTTAATTTTATCAACGTACCAACGAGGATCGAACCTCTGTTTTCAATAATTCAGCTGACACTTTTCCCAGCGGGATATTTGAAATGATAGTCGCGCGTGAGGAATATTGTCATCACTGAAAGTCGGGCCTCTTCAGGCGCAACACGTTGATGCAACGAAAATTAGCGATTGGTTGATTTGGGTCACGTGATTCGCGAGGGGGCGTGGCGTAGACCTCGAGTAGTAGTGGCGTTGTCTGGTACTCGTATCGACTCAAATGTAATTCATTCATTTATTCATTTATGTTAATATTTTTGACGCCCGCTTATTCTTCCCTTTGCCAGAAATTAACATTTCACCTCAAGTACTTGACAATACTTACAATTATCCAGTGTTCGTTTATCTGCTTGTCTTTCCAAACTATTCAGTATCCGAAACTTGTGTCGATACTATCAGTGAAATAATTGAATTTGAATCGATCAGAGCACATATCACGAAAAACTTGTGCAACACCTACGCTATGACAGCTAAGATCCCGAATGCGTCGTACATCAGCCTCTAACGTTACCCTCGGCATCGAAACGCGGCAAAATCCACCAACTCAACCCCACCATACGGGCCACAACACGTCGTCGAACTAAATACAAGAATCCTGTTATCCAATCGAACGGCTCTTCGAATCCTGTTATCCAATGGAACGTATATACTTCTCGTGGAAATAAGCGGCGAGATTCGACGTGCTCGAGAAACAATCGCGGCCATCGCGGAGAGCAATCGTATCGGAGGAAAGGGTATCGTAACGGGCATCGAGGCAAGCCAATGTCCCCCGACCGTTCCCATTTCCATAACGGGATTTTATTTCCATTTTCTCGCTGGCAGCCGGCTGAGATCGCAGCCGAGGAGGAAAATAGAGACAGAGACAGAGACGGTGTGCGCGAAAAAAAAAAGAAAATGGAGAATTTATGCGTCGCCAGGAATCGAAAGAGGTGGAGAGAAGTTGGTCGTCGATCCCCGGGAGAGAGGTGCCCTTCCGTTGAATATCGCGGCCGTAACTTTCGACGGGAAACCTGACATCGTAATGCGATCGAATAATGCTTTCTCCTCGTGACGCAAGAAGACGATTTTCGTAAAGCGAACGCGACGGAAAATGATCTCGCGCATACGATCAGGATGTAAAACTCTCCTTCAAATAGGCACGTATATATTTACTGATGACACTCGTACAGTTCATCATTGAAACAAAGACGAAGCAGGTTTGCTACCAAAAATTGGAAGAATCGAAAACTAGAAAATGATACTACCTAAATTATTGACTATTAAATTAGATAACAGTTTGAGGAACAATTTGATCAAACGTCGATGACAGAAAATTTTAGTTAGAAAATTTTATTGTCCATTAATTACAAAAAGTTGTACGAGCAAATGTGTACTGGTTTGGAAATAACCTAAACCTAACCTAAACCTAACCTAAACCTAAAACCTCAAGAAATAACTCAGCAGCTATCAGTAGCAAATTTTCTTCACTTCCGTGAATATACGCGTTATTGAAAAATGTCATCTGTGAGAGAAACTAATTTCTTCTCTCGAGTCTTCAAAAAATGTAAAAAAAAATTTGAACTGCTTAACCAAATCTTTGCTACATCTGTGCAATCAGTTTTTAAATCAAACACATTTAGATGGTGTCTCAGAAAAAAGAAAAATTCAAAAAATTTGAATCCAGTTTGGAGAATCAAAAATAAAAGATGTCCTAAGATTTTTGAACGAGAGTACACTTGATGAAGTACAATAATAATGCAGCTATTAGTTTCTACTCTCTGTAAAAAAAGAAAAAAAAAGAAAAACCCAAAAGAAAGGTCTTTTCAAATTTACTTTTAATAATTAACGACTGTTAAATCGGTAGCTGTTAAAAATTCTCTATTCACTGTGGTTTTAGACAGTATTGCTCGAATTAATCGATTCCCGCAAAATGACATTCTGCGTCTGTGATTGAGAACAAAATGCACAATTTAAAAAAAGAAACAAAATAAAAAATTTTTTTCAAACGAGCAAAATTCAAAACAAGCGAACGATCCAACTTCAATTCTCAAAGTCACGAGTGCAATTTTCAATTCGCGGCACAAAGTATGCTTGATTTTCACTTACTATGTATTACTACATATCACGAGCGAGTGTCCGAATATCTTTACCAGCGATGCAGGCGGCGTGTGCGCTCGATCGTTCGTGCGTTTGAACGCGCGATTTTGTAACGCGATTTAGCAACGCTGTTCCAGCGGAGTTCGCGTTCACACGGTTCGTTTCTCGTCTCTAAATCAGAAACGGGGATTCGCTTTTCACCGATTCGCCGGAGCGAAAGAAAGACGGAAGATACAGGTGGCTCGCGATATAAATCCTGCCGGGATCCATTTACGCGAAAGCGGACCACCAGCGAGGAACCCGCGATCGATCCCACGCGTCAGCTCGCGTCAGGAAAAAATAGGGCAGTTTTCTTCCTGCAATCCAAGAAGCCATTAGGTGAAACCGCTCGACACCCAGCGATACGTTTCGCGAGTGTCGATATCCGGTGCGCGGCTGCAGAACCGGCAGATTGCGTGATCGAAACAACAATGTATCGAGTATCGAGACACAGAAAGAAAACGCTTGAAACGAAATGGTCACATTTCGGCTTGGCGAGAATATATATATATATATGCATATTCCAGAGTTTAATGATCAAAAACTTTTTTATCTGTTCTACAGTGTGTTCTAAAAATAAGACATTTTATGCGCCAAAATGTCTGTAAACGCTTCGTCAAAGATTGACAATAAAAACACAATACGTACGTGAATTTCATGGAATATTCGTGGAATTTTTGCTGTTACCATTGCGAAAGAAAACTAAACAATTAACAGCAACATCGATCGTTACCTCCGCCATAAAGAAGGGGAAACCTACATTCGTTATACCCTTAAGCGGTTTGTTTTATCTTGAGAATGTGCACTGGTGTGCTTCGCTATTTCAAGGCGATGACACAGTAAATGCAACTGCTGCAACAGTGAAGTTAGAACAAAATGACAAATTTTGTTTGACGTTTCTTTGAAAAGTTTTTTATTTTATTCGTCTGTTGCCTCGAAATATTCTAAATTGCAAATTACAAATTTCTTTTTACCTGAATTTTACAATAAATGGCAAAAGCAAATTTTTTTCTACATGACGAGTATGCTCGACGCGAGGATTGAGGAGTAGACATCCTATCGTTGAAATGTTGTAAGAAATAATTAACAGGGTGTGTGCTCGATGTCCCAGTGCCACAGAAACACAGAGGTCGGGGATCGAAAGCGGTCGAAGGAGAGGAATTTGACGAAGAGAGCCAGAGAAGGTTGGGTTAAGTAGTACGTGGGCCTCGACTGCTCGCAGCAACGAGAGAAAGGGAGGGCTTTTCCCGTTTAAGGAGAGAAGAAAGCCGGCCGAGCGTGGAGGGAAGAGTCCGTAGAAGGCGGACCGAGACGTCGGCAACCGACATAGCGAGAGTCCGCGAAAAACGGAGAGAAGCGAGCCAGCGTGGTCCGTAGTCGTTGCAAACTTCCCTTTTCGCGCTGGTCCGCCACGACTCTCGACACTACACGTTCGTCAAGTTTCTCTCTTCGCTGCAGTTCCGTCTCTCTCCCCTTTGTGCTCCTTTGTCGTATTTTTCATCATCGAGAATTGGCGTGTTACTTTTTATCACTGAAAGTGATTTTTAGCACCTCTTCAGGTGCAACGCTGATGCAACGAAAATTAGCGATTGGTTGATTTGGGTCACGTGATTCGCGAGGGGGCGTGGCGTAGACCTCGAGTGGGAGTGGCGTTGTCTGATACTGAACGATCGCGCCTGCAATTTGTTTTCTATCGATTCAAATGCTTGCGTATCAATAAAATTTTCTTCATTTCCTAGCCAGAACAGTTACTTCTAGGCCTTTCAGTGAGACGAATAGTACTGGGGTACAAGTCGTGCAGTTTTTTCTGTTGGTCGTTTATCGTTTGAAGACAGAACTTGGGGAATAAACTTGTTGTCAACAAAGTGATGGTTTATGATTTTCATTTGGTCTTTTCAAAGTTGGAGTGAACATGCGAGATTTATTGGGAGGATTAACGTGATTAATCATGAGAATCTACCGAAAAGTGCGAGGTAGGATAAATAAATTAATCCACACTTGGTATTTTGTTCCCGACTAGAGACTTCGTACTTGAAATATTTCCGAAATTCCAATTTAAAAAACACTGACACAACATAAATCCCAATTTCAAAATCGATAAATTTCCCCCTCTCACGATAATAAAAGATTCCACGGATTTCTCCTTTAAGAAATCGGGGTGGTCATCGATCTTATCTCATCTTCTCATCGATACAAAACGCAGGAGGTGGATAATGGAGAAAAAGACTCTGGAAGAAAAATCTCTAGGCGCCTCGGATTTTGGTTGGCCTGGCGATTAATAACTCGGCGAGGAAAGGCGAAGATCGCCGTGAATTATCGTTTCGTAGGTCCGAATGGGGAAGAAGAAAGGTCACTCGGTTGATCGCTGGAATAACGAACGATGACGAGGAGAAAGCGCGCCGATCTCGTCCGATCACAAAGGACTACCTCTCGCTCGTCGCGTGGATCAAGAACACGATTACAAATTACACGACACGACACGACACGACAGAAATTGCACAAAGTTGCGAAGAGCGAAGGGAAATAATCTCGACTTTCGTCGGAGCAACGAGGATCGAAGGGACGAAACGACGAGGACGTGCTGCTGCTGCTGCTGCTGCTGGTAGTTTGGTCTCCCTTGGAGGGACGAAAGGCACGAAAGAGGAACGACCACGCGGTGGGCTTTACGTCAAATTCACGGCCAAAAATAGTTGTGTGCGTGACGTGGGACGAGGAAAGCCACGGGGCTATCTCGCATCGATCCGGTTGAGGTAGGTCTCGGTCTCAAGGGAGCCCCACGAGACTTATCCCAGTCCGGGGAGAAATTTCAAGGATAGATCGTTGCACGCTGGCCGGCCAGATTTGCCCGTGGCCGTTGCCTTGAAATTCCCATTCGGATCCGTCGATCCATCGATAATTCAAAATTTTGAGCTATCGGATTGCTCCGACGAGATCTTTCATTTTGTACCAAACTGTGCAGCACCCCAATTTGTTGCCCATTCTAGCTTTCGCAGCAATTTTAAAATCGTCGAGTTCACATATTGGCAACGACCATTCAAGTATTGTGCAATGTATTTTCATTTGAAAAAAAAAAAGTAAAATTAAATTAAATACATGTGAAAAGTGTGTGTTCGTTCGGTTGACACGCGAAAATTGCACATTCACGTGGTGTATTTTATAACGTGAATTAAGAAGAGAATGTAGGAAGAAGAGTAATTAAGAGAGATCTACGTCTCCTCCAATAATAAATGGTAACACGACGAATAATCAGATCCACTTATGATGTAAAAATAGGAACCTCACATAGCAGGATCGTAGATGATTACGATAATTAACGTTAAATAATTTACATTGAAATATATTACTCCATTTTGCTAAGTTACATGTTCTCCGTTAAAGTTAAAAACCGAGTGATTACCAGTGTTAACAATAGTCAAAGATCGACAAGAAATGATTCATAAAAATGGAAGTTACTGGGCAAAGTTTTCGTGTCACGACGAGAACCACAAGGAATCGAATGATGCACGACGCGCGTTTTCTCGTTTGAATGCAAAGGGAGACGACGACTGGGAGGCACGTCGGGCGAAGAAACGAGGCGGAAATAAATGGGAAATAGAACGAGTAACGAAAGCGCGTTCGTCGGAAAAAAGGGGTAGTCGAACGAAAAAATCGGCACAATTATTCGTGGTCTGAAACGCGCTGGCTCGCGAGTAACGGGCCGGTGAATTGCGCGGGTTGCGCAACAGGAAGGCGAACGTTTAAGCTAATGACCTTTAATGCAAAGCTCCATTGTGTGCATCGCGAGTCGAGTCTGGAACGAGGGGAACACACAAAATGTACCCATCAGGGAACAAAAAGGGGGGAAAAAAAGGAACGAAGCCGGTGAGACGGAGAGACAAAGAGAGAGAAATGCGCTCTAGAATAATAAACGACCAGTCTCGTTTCTTTTTCCGACCGTTGCCAATTCGCAGTGTACGTGGTCCAATCCAGAAGATAATGACGAAATTTTTAAGATCTCCTCTGAAACAGTTTCTTCACAGAAGAGTGATATGTGCATTTCGCAATGCGGGTGTTGGAACACAAGTCATTTCATCGGACATTTCACAATCAGTGAATTGAGAAAGAAAGCAGCATTATTGAAAATTGAAACGCCTCGAATCAAAAATTAAATAAAAAATAAAATTAAAATCGTATGGAACTGTTTCAAATCAATTGTTAGACGCCATACAACGATCGTAAAGCCGAAATTATTAAAAAAACAAGTGATGCAATACAGAACTGTATTTTTGAATATTGATAAAACAAATTATCATATTTCACAGTCCCTTCATAAAATATGACAAAATTTTATCGATAGAAAAACAAATTACAGGCGCGATCGCCCAGTACCACACAACGCCACTCCCACTCGAGGTCTACGCCACGCCCCCTCGCGAGTCACGTGACCCAAATCGACCAATCGCTAATTTTCGTTGCATCGGCGTTGTTAAAATCTCCTCCTAAAATCACTTTCAGTGATAAAATTATTAAACTTACTCCATAGCTTACTGCATTTATGTATATATTGTATTATATTGTATTGTATTTATATTACATTCATTTTTCTCCTTCAGCTACTTCGATTCAAGCGAACGGGGAGGAGGATAAAATGCCCCGTGTATTTTATATCTCACGGAAAAATAAGTTTCCCCGGAATTCCAAATTTGATGAAAGTTGGATGAAAAGATGCGTTCGAGAAACACGTCTAGGATATAGAGAGGGGGGGTTTGGGTGGTTGTATAGCCACTCGGTTACGATATAACGAAATTAGGAAAGCCAGAGCCCTCGAACTACTGGCGGGAAACTCAACCCCGAGCAAACTTCCGCGTCCATCGTTTCCCGCTGCCTCTGAATTTAATCAACGCCGACAGGCGCACGCCTCAGGATTATATTACTTAGAAACTATCTTAGGAATAACACGGTTCTTGCAACACCCGTTGGAGAAATTCGCCGACTTTAGCAACCAACTCCCCCCGTTCTCTGGCTACCGATCCGGCGCCGCCAGACGACCCCGTGTAGTTTAATCCTCGAGGATCACCAGACCCGGTTCCGCTACCAACGACGCGTCCACTCCGTTAACAATTCGCCTAATCTTTCCTCTTTCGTGCAACTGCATCGTTGACTTTGCTGTCAGCGACGTACAAAGTGGAACGAGTGGAAAACGAGGCTTTGTAAAATTAAAAAATCGTTTCGCGAAACGTCGTTTCTTGATACAAAATTGTATTTTATTCAAGAGTTAATGCAGTTTCAGTCTAGAATATAATTTAACAATAAGCACACTAAAGGTTGTGTTACAACAAGTTCAATTGGCAATGTTCGTTAACATTAGAACTACCAACGACTAAAGCATAGAATTTTGATCAGTGAGAAAAGAATAGAAATACAATAATTTTATTTAAAAAATCATTTAAACCTTCAAAAATACACTATTTTGCATCTGTAATATATCTAAAAAAAAAATCATGAATTTTGACCAGTTCTAGTGTCAAATTTGACAATAACGACGTTATTTGTGGGTACCCTCAAAATACATCTAGTCGAAAATTTGTCGAGCTCTGATTTTTTTTATAGGAAATAACAAAAGTTATAATTAATAGTTCAATAATTATTAAATATCACGACTTCCATTTGTGCAAAGGTTAATGTTAATATAATTTTTTTTCCATGAACTCACAAGTTCAAAGATCGGTAATTTTTCCGTTGTGATGTTTGGAATGACGTAATTACTATCATTATATTATTATCGCACAATTATTAAACGCCATTAATTATACTTGTGAAACAAGAGTTTATAACCTCCTCTTACCGATGTTCATCACGTGTCCGTTTTTTCGCGATCCAGAGACACGAATACATACGTACGTACATTTTCCACGATAATAACGTTCCTCTGTTCCCGAGAAAGAAACGAAGGGGAGCGACCGAGAGATCCTATGAAGCTCGAAAGGGCAATTAGCCCGGCGCGGAGCGAACGATTTCCTTTGCAACGTCGCAAAAACACGTAGCCGATATCTCCCGATATCTCTCCTTAACCTGCCACACCACACCGTGAGGAGAGTTTTCTGCGGGGACGAGGAGGAACGAGACGAGCAAGAATATGCCGGTGGACATCGATATCCACCGGTACGCACAGGTATAAAACTCTCTGCACGATCGGTTCCCACATCGGCGTTTCCTATTAGCTCCGACCGGTTACGCTCCGCTGTCGTACATCAGCGTCAGCTCATCGGGAATCAATGTCCATCGGATCGGCGAAACGAGAAAATACGGACGGACAGACGGGCAGACAGACGAATAGAAAGAGAGGGGGGGAGAGAGTT
>KQ435706.1:2439941-2458635 GCA_001276565.1 Melipona quadrifasciata
AAAGAAAAATTGGTCATTCGGTGGAGCAACGAGAGTCGTAAATGGGAGAAACTTAAACACTCTTATTAAGACACTCGAGCAAGAAGTGTCACGGGGGTTATCTGAGAAATTATCGCGTAATTGTTAACATTTTTAAGAATTATTATTTATTTAAGAATTATTATTGAAATAAGAGTGTAGTATGCGGTACAAGCGTGGGCTAATTATCTGGATAAAATCTTATTACTTAACCTCAAAAAATGATCGTTTAAGTAAATTACGAGACGTCGTCTCATTCGACTCGATATTACCTCGAAATAATTCCACGTTGGTTTGTTTCAACAAGCGAATGATCTTTCTCGAAATTAATTCGTTGTTATTGTTGACTATCGAATAAAATAATATTTCGTTTCATTTTGTTCTTTCCGTTTGTTTCTGCAAATAATTTCCGATTATATACACTTCACTTTCTGCTGGAGGGGGGATTATTTGTTATTCTATCTCAATGAAAAATTATTTGAAAATGATTCGTTTGGTTTGGATCCAATATGATGTTATTTTTCGAATAAAAATAATGAATTTGCGGGAATTTCAAATTGTCGTCCTTTGTCTTCATCTCGAGCAAAATTTGCCCGACTCTGATGTACGCGAACGTATTATACGAAATAATAATACGTGGTGTTACGTAATTACAACAATTTGTAACATGTCGATAACCAACATTTCACGATGACGTAACTCCCTTTCTCATTGTCCAATTCAACAGCGCGTGCACATTACTTATTTCTTTTCTGAAAGTTACTTTGCTCTCCGCTTGCACAATACCTCCGTGCTGATTTAAATAATCCTACCGTAAGGGTTATTCCAATCATTTCTCTCTCGCTTTCGAAACTTTTTTCTGTCGTGAAATCTGAAATTAAGCGATACCCTCTCACCCGTGAACACTTGGAACATGAAAAATTCCAAATTCCATCAAGCTGAGAGCAAAAACGATCTTGAGAAGATCGTTTGCGAAATTGAGAGATAAAATAGCGTGCGCCTTTTGCAGAGGACGATGACGAGCACTTTGAACATTTTTCAAAAACGCAGACCTTCTCTGAATATCGGGAAATTGCTCGAGATGTTGCTCTGTTCCAACGGAAAAGAGAGAGAACGCCGCGTATTGGCATTCGATAATAAATTCTTAACGAACGACAAAAAGTCGCCGCATGCATATTTCATCATATCGCGCGGCAGCGGATGAAGAGAGGACTCGTGAGAGAATCGCTCGCGCGAAATCTTTGATGGCGCTCTTCGAATTAAACCCGGCTGTGCTCTCACTGTCACGGGCTAGAGAGAGGTTTCGGGCCCGGGAGTGCTCCCGTTATCCAGGCTAGACGGCCGCATTATGCATTTATACGCTCGACATTGTTCGCCTCTGACACTGCTAGAGTATTCCTAGACTCGTCTCCTCGCTTCTACGGACTAATACAATGGCTGAGGGGGCAAGTTTCCCCTCCTCCATCCGCGCGTATGAATATGTCCAGGAAGAGACGCCGGTCTCTCGCGGAGGAATTTAAAGGACCAACACGCTCTCCATGACCGCGCCTCTCCCTCAGGAGCACGTCAATTCACCAAATCCTTCCCCAGACTATCTCTCTAACGACCTATTCTTGCCAGATATGTACCCAAGTGCCTGTGGTGCACGTCCCTGGCCAGTGAACACAGGCGCGCACTTGTACGAGAAGAAGCTACGCGAATGAACAATGATCGAGAAACGATTGAGTTGTGAAAGCTGGTTTTTTTTTCTTTTTTTTTTTTTTTTTTAAATTTTCCATTGCAGGTAATGCAACGATAACACCAGCCATTTAAATTCGATACAAGTAATTTTTGCACACTTGAGATTTTTAAGAAAATTTTAATTTTCATTTTAATTTTCAGTTTCTTTTTTATGACATATTGTATTATCCCGATGGCGAATTATAGTAACTAAGAAGGTAAGTTGTGTATAAGAATTTTCTGCTTATTCTTTAAATTATAATTATAATGTTTAGGAGCTATTCTATCGGCTTTTTAGAAGAGAGTTGGCCTACTATGTAATTAAATACTATTCAGATAATACTAAATATCTGTAGTGAGAAATATTTAATAGTAAACATGAAAGTAAATAATAAATATTCTTCCAAAGAATAATACTAAATATTGTAAATACTTTTCTAGAGAACTGAATATAAACCAACTGAATATAAAAAAGAAAATGTAACAATAGAGGGTTACGGACAAATGATTTTGTAAATAATCTACGATTATTTTTCTAATTTTCTATTTGCAACACTATAAATTTGTGTTTACTTTAATAGGTATTTTTTTTTTTTTTTTGGATATCGATCTAATTTAAGATGCAATAATTCTTTAAAAAGAAAAAACTCCCCAACTTACCCTGTACTATATTACCAATTACAAATCGCGTAATTACACAATTGTCGATCGTCGTTATTTCATTGTTTAAGTTACAAAATTCTGACCGACCGAACTAAACAAGAATCCTAATACTTGCAAACGAGGACTGGACGTTTGCGATTTGCAGAAAATCGGCGCCAAAGAGGATCGAACGAGTCTGCTGTTCTCCACGATTTCAATCGTAACGAGCAGCTCCGAAGCAATTTCATTGTCTATGCGCGTCCAGTCTCGTGACGCGGAATTTTTTTTAGTACGCGGCACAGTGACATAACAACGCGAAGTAACGTCGAGGACTTTCTTAGATGCGAGCAGCGCGTGCTCCTTGGGTCAATGTCGGCCTCGACCGTTAACGACTCGCCGATCAATAAGCAACGAGTTACGATATTTAAAATCGTCGTTTTCATTGATGCGAAACACACACAACGGTTGGTCGTAAATAGACTGCAGATGTTTATGAAAGTTCACGCTTTTTGCGATTGCAATTAAAGAAGTGGAAAGTAACTAGAGATTTGCTTCCGAGCAGACCGCGATTGCATTTATGCAAATTAATAATTGCGAGTACGACTGTTGGGAGAGCTGAGAAAATTTATCTCTCGATGGAGATGTATAAAAAAATAAATGCCTATAATGGATATCAATTATTAATATTTATCATTCCACTTTGTATTGGTATCCTGTCAAATAACAAAAAAATTACTCCTCGAGAGCAAAACACAAAATACTCACATAGTCGAGTACATACTCATGCCACGAAGACTACTAAAACAAATTCAGTTCTAGATACGCTAGATTAAACGTGCTATTATCATATATTATACGTGAAAAATACCGACCCAAGTTGATAGTAGTTTGCCAAGGTTTGAAAGGAAAAAAAGGATGTGAAAGAGAGAAAGATTTGAGGGGGGAAAATAAAAAGATTCAAAACGGAAAATATTAAGAAGAACGTGTGCCTAAGCGAAAAATACCGAGCCAAGTTGATAGTAGTTTGCCAAGGTTTGAGAGGGAAAAAATAAAAAAATTCCATAAAAGAATAATTGCAAAATTCAAAACCGAAGATATTAAGAAAAACGTGTGCCTAAGCGAAAAATACCGAGCCAAGTTGATAGTAGTTTGCCAAGGTTTGAGAGGGAAAAAATAAAAAAATTCCATAAAAGAATAATTGCAAAATTCAAAACCGAAGATATTAAGAAAAACGTGTGCCTAAGCGAAAAATACCGAGCCAAGTTGATAGTAGTTTGCCAAGGTTTGAGAGGAAAAAAAGGATGTGAAAGAGAGAAAGATTTGAGGGGGGAAAATAAAAAGATTCAAAACCGAAGATATTAAGAAAAACGTGTGCCTAAGCGAAAAATACCGAGCCAAGTTGATAGTAGTTTGCCAAGGTTTGAGAGGAAAAAAGGAGTGTAAAAATTCCGAAGAAGGAATAATCGCAAAATGCAAAACAAGACGTATTAGGAAATAAAGAGAGGATAAATTAACGCTAATCAACAGCTATGTATAAAAAGGCTATTAACGCGCAAATTATATCAAGCTGTAACTACAGCTAACGGCACGGTTGTTAACTGCAATTTCAGAGTTAAAACACAAGCATTTTAACAACAAATACGACGAATACATAAAAATCGATAAAAACCGATAAAAAGCGATAAATACGTGCTTGCAGCCGTTACAAGCTACCAAAGTCGCTCGGTATTTACGCGTTATCATAAACAACATGCAAATCCCACTCCATCCCATGTTAAACGTCAGATAAGATTTGTTTTGTCGCTGGTTTTACAATCGTTCGTGTAAAATCGCGCGATCGACTAGGTTCGCGCAAAACCGTCCCCCACCAACCTCCCCCCACCGATGGGTGAAAAAGCGCTCGCCAGCAGGCGAAACTTATAATCGGCCAGATTTCTATATCGGTCGACATTTGTTTCCGAATCCCGAAAGTGGTCGGCTGTGGAACCGGTCGGACCGGTTCCCTCCGCAACAACCCCGGCCAGATAAACATTTCTGCAATAAAACACACTCGGCTGCGTCTCGCGGCACGTCGAAACAGAGCCGTGTGCGTGGCGGCTCCGACCGCATTTATCGCGTTCCCGCGAAACGCTCGATCTGCCATAATTTGTCGTCGTTGAAATTCCAGCTCGATCATCGGCAGCGAGGTTTAAATCTTCGAAGAAGAAAAAACGCCACGCTTTTGTTTCCCAGGATGCATGTTCTCCGCGCGTTCGTCCCTTCGATATCTCCCATTTTATAAAAATCACTTTGACTTTAATCTGACACAATTGACGAGAAAGACAACACTGGAAAACTGTCGACAACGAATCTTGTTGCTCATATAGAGTCCCTGAATGTGACGAACGATTTTTTACCACAGAATTTCAATCAGACTTTTATATACACATATATATATATATAAAACAGTACAAAACATCTTAAAATAAAACAAACTATGCGTTTTGAAAGCGGAGGCTTCGAGCTTGAAAACGAGCCAAAGTTCATTACCGTACGATCGCTTCTTACGAAATTGTAACAGTTCGAGTATCCAAGTGCCGGAATATTAACCCTTTGCACTCGAATGTGAGGGAGCGTCGTACTTAAATTTAGCCGGCAGCCGAAATTACAAAATTGTTTTACAACTGCTGACAATTACAACGAGCTATGGGTACGACGATCGAGTCGTGTGACGTAACACAATACAACGAAAGTAAGAGGAATAAGAAAATTTCAAAAATCATCGAGTTATTGTTCGAATAATTCGCGTAAATTGTGTTGCCCCTTACGAAAGTTTATCAAATGACGGGGGAAATTGAAACCACGTGTTTAATTAACTTCTACAATAGTCGCCTATCAAAGAAATGCACAATCAACAAAATTTCAGCAGAATGATTATTTCGATCATTGCTGTGTCGTTCTTCTGTTCGAAGCGATGCTTCATTAACCGCTTCGCAAATAAATTGCTGGCAGATGACAAACGAAAAATGTTTTCGAGGGCAAAGAGTTAAGGTTCTCGGTCTCGAAGAGAAAAAAAAAAAAAAAAAAAAAAGACAGGGAAAAAGAAAAAGACAGCGAGCAAAAGGAAGAAACGAGAAGCAAGCCGCTCTCTTGCTGGCGTTCATGAATGTTAATAACGTTCGCTTCGTCCCGGCTTTATACGATCGGACTGATTTGCATAAATTTGACCAAACGCCTCGTTACGAGTGCGCCTGCACTCGCGAGGAGCGCAACAAAAGTTTTTCGAGCCTTGTTGTTTTTCTAGCGACGTTGAAAAGTCCTAAATTAAGTTTCTTTATTAGCGCGCTCGCGTTAATTGCCGACAGAAACAATCCGCGTCCCCGCCCCTCCCCTCCGCAGCGAACGAGTGAATTTCGCGCGGCTAATTTTAAACACGGTCGATATCTGCAGCGCGCCATTTATTTTTAAACGGCTAACCGTACCGCGCGCCGATTACCGAATGAATCATGCGAGCGCGTTCCGCCGTTAAGCTCTCGCCGTGCAATCTTCTCGGCGAGCTGCACACACCGTACGTGCGTGCGTGTAGTTCGCGGCTCGCGAAGGTATTTGATCACTAGCCACGGGAGAACTTCTTTTACGACCGCGTATCTCGCACACGCGTGTCGTACGAGACGCTTGGGAATTTTATTAACCTTCTGCGAGCCGAATTTCTTTTTCTGCGCGACTACGAGAAAATTCATCCAAGCATCAACCAGTGAGTCAATTTTATATTGTATACTATACTTTATACATTAATTATATTATTACGTATATGCATTATCATTATTGTATATTAATTTTTAATTTTTAAATTTGTTTTAATTTTAATTTTTAAAGTTATTAAAATTAATGTATAAAATATAGTACAATACTTTGTATTCAGCTTCTATCTGCACGCAACTTGCGAAAGCATTTACTTTGATATTTTAGGTTAGAGCCGACAACCGATACCAAGAATGTTATTGTTTCCTCAGAAGACGTTCTCTATGTGTGACGGCGCGCGTATTTTTAAAAACGAGTTTGATCAGCGGCGACTGTCGATTACACAAACGAAGAAAGAAAAAAATGTATCGTATTCTCAATTGTTAAGAATCAGGCAAAGCAACGGGTCGTCGCTAAGGGAATTAAAATAAATATATTTATTTGAAGCAGTAAAAAATGTGAAAGAAAAAAGACTAAGTTACACGATAAAACTTGAAAGTTACACGGGCTTTGCTAATGAAATTTCGAAATGTTTCGTCGAACGCAGCGCAGTAATATATTCATAAAAACACTTCACGAACAGCTTCGTCGCTCTGTGTATTTTCTCTTGTATCGTCTCTTTTTCTCTGTTATAAACGAGGAGAAAGAAGGGGAAAGAAACTTGGCTAAATTAACTGGTTAAAAACGCGCCGATATACTAATAAAGTCGCCCTGTTATTATTAACAACGATGTACCGCGAACGGACGAAGCAACAGCGGGGGTGTAACTGTAAGCGAACCAAGGGCTGGAAATTTGAAGTTCGCGGTAGCCCCGCTGAGCAGCCAGATATAATAAACTTTAATCCCTTTATAAACTTTCCCGCTCACCGCGACGTTTCGTTCGAGAAAAAAACCGTAAAGCCTCCACTAGACGCGTCGGAATTACGGACCAATGTGGAAGAACAGAAACACAGAGAATATGAGTTTCTTTAACCTTGACACTCTTCTCTTTCCGTAAATCTGCATGATATGAAATAAAAATTATACGACACGATATATTAAAACATACATTAATCCTTACAATATTCAATTTTCTTTTAACTTACATGGAAAATCGTTTTTCTTTTTTTTTTCACAGTAAAAACGTATTTGAAATTTCGTTTCGCTAACTGAGATACATCCATCATTTGTTTAATTAATAAATTATCAAAAAAAAAAAAAAAAACTGCACGACAGCACGATTCGTCTCACTGAAAGGCCCAAGAGCAACTGTTCTGACTACTTTTTTTGCCATAAAATTTTATTGATGTGCAAACGTTTGATAAAAAAAAAAAATGACAGGCAACGCCACTCCTACTCGAGGTCTACGCCACGCCTCCTCACGAATCACGTGACCCAAATCAACCAATCGCTAATTTTCGTTGCACTAGCGTTGCACCTGAAGAGGCCCGATTTTTTGGGTTACTCCCGCTAAAATCACCTTCAGTGATACAAAAAATATATAATAAGGGATTAACTTGTTTCGACAGAGTTGCACCAACTTGATATCTTTGGAGAACTTCTGCCCGATTCCAAGAGGAATTGCTCGAAACATCTGAGAATCTTGCGACCAATTGCCTGGTGGAATATAGAACAATCACTCCGACTTCTTATTATGCTCCATAAGAAGAAACGCATAAATCGTTGCCATCTTATGGGGTCGGTAAACGTCACGATTAAGAGGCAACGGGACCAACATTTACGAGATTTCGATTCTCTCGACCGACTTTGTTTTTGGCTCTTTTATCGCTTTCCGAAGCACCCGGGCTTACTTTCTCGGTATTATTCTTTAATTGAGCCAGGCCATTCGTGAACGAAATGTAAACGCACAACGAGATAAATTATAGCCGATGCCTGTCGAATTATATTCGTGCGATTACGTTTGATCGCACGATAATTGCTAACGGGGAACGAAGCTACGCATTTAACGAAGACGCGCCCCCCTTTTGAAACGTACGCGGGATCTTCTTCGCGAGACTAGAACCGTACGCTTGCCTTTAAAAGTACTTAAATAGTGCAATTGCGCCAAAAAATTCATATTTTTATTACACTTCAAAAATATAATGTAAAGATGGAAACACTTGTAAAGAATCTGCCGTGGAATTGATCTTGACCTTGAATTCCAAAATTTAAAAAAACAATTTTTACTGTATTATACTCGTTACGAAGGAAACATAACAATAATTCTCTTGATAAATGACAGAAAAGTTTCTTAATCATTCAACATCGCAGACAGTGCGCAGCCACTTTACGGTTAAACGAGAAAAATTCGGAAAATCCTAACCTAACCTCAATGTTCAAAGTTTAATAAAATGGCAAAAAAAAAGAAGTCGTACAGCATGTTGTAAGGGGAGAATTTCAATTTTCAAAATCGAAACCATGGATCAAGTTACGAAAATAATTTTTTAATTATTATTTTCACAGATGCTCGAAGTTTGACAATTTTCGAAAATAAAAGTACTCCGCTACGCGATGTGGAGATATAAAAAAAAAAAAAGAAAAAAAAATGAAACTTAGATATAATAAAATAGTATTTCAATTCCCATAAACGCACAATGGACAAAATCGGTGATCCGAATGAAAAAAAAAAATTTATCAACACAACAGATGTTCAAAATTTTAGGTGTTGTAGTATTTTAAACCAAAATTAAAAGTATCTAACAATGAGTGTCTAACACTAATTACTGTACAATTGTTACTCGTGACAAGAACAAAATCTAAATTCAAAAGCATTTCGTTTGAAATACATAACAATACTTACATTATGTATCGTTAACAATTAAAAAGTGTCCAAGTACTTGTGAACGATACTGTACATCCACGTTCGAGTAAATATTTGTTCTTATTCGTGAAGCACACACACACACACACACACACACACACGTACACGTACACAGTGGGAAAAAAAGCCGCATTAAATTGGAGAACAAACAGCGTCGATCGTTCGATCAACGAGCGGCGAAATTTCCGATAGCAGTCGATCCGTAAAAACTCCATTTTCGGTTATCGCCGATTCGATTAAATCGCACCGAACAATTACAAAACGAACAACACGTAATCGATACAGCCTCGTACGATTGCAAAATACATAATAATCGAGTCGAAATGTCAGAGTCGCCATCGTGTATGCATAACCCGGGAGTGTTATCCCCTGCTCTGATTTAATAGCCGAACGTTGTAATTACAATACGAATATAATTAAAAACAAAAAAAGAACATATGTAAACACAGGTCATTGGAAGCTTTATCAACATTTGAACCGGGGCCATTTATTATTCCAGAAAAACACCGATTTTCAATCGTCGGATTGCAAATGAAGAGGCTTTTTAGAACAGTCTCTCTCTTTCGAATTTTACAATCTTAAACTATATATACCTCAAAGTGTCTTTGCGTACATTTGCTTGTAGATCTTTAAGAATTTGTGAACTTGATGAATTCCAACGTGCGCGTAGCAATTTTTATAATATATATTATAATTACAATATTAATAATTTTAACAAAGCTTTGAACGACCTATGTTTTTTGTGCACATGTAGTATTTTCTGCTTGACTACATCCATAACCAGTGCACTCGCGAAATTGACATTCAAAGACTGAAGATTAATCTAATTTTTAAAATATCACATGTTTCTAGGATGGACACGAAAGATCACGCGTCATTTCATTACGACTAAAAATATTTTTTTTTCCACTTTGAAGCTGCAGCTTGCTCAGTCAAGTGCGATTATTTGAATCGCCAGGAACGGAATCTTTCTATTTGCAGAGGTAAGCTCGTTCTAACAAGCCAAGTTGATACACATAACTGTTTGTGAATGTTCCACGAATAATTAATTAACGCGATGCTCGCGAGAATGCGATGCTCGGTGGATGGAACGCTCGCGCTTACGCCTGCACTACGAGTCGAAGCAATTATTCATCGTCGGAGGGATTGGTCGTCGCGTGCTGCTCTCATCGAGCGGAAGAGGGCTTTTCTGTCGCGTGGTTCTGCGGTGGAAAACGGTCATTACGTGGAATCGCGAAGTAATAGTGGAAATAAGCCGAAAGAAAGGGGATCCGTGAGAGGAGGGACGAGTTCGGGGATTGACCCTGAACCCCGACCCGTCGGGCCGACGAACCGCCCCAAGGATATCTTAAAGACGACGGGGCGAGATCCGCGGCCCCGTTTTCTCGCTTTTCGTGCTGGAATCTCCACTTTCGATTTCGCGTGTTACGCTCTCTACCAAAGTCGATTAATCACTTTGTACTCTCTCGACAATTTCGTTTTTTGACAAGTGCTTTAAACTTGTGGTACTTTGACCGATGCGTCAATTTAAAATTTGTTTATTTTCGAACGAATTGTGCTTATTTTTCATCTGTCAGATAAAAGTCAGCTAAATGACGCGAAATTTAATTTTTACGCAAGTTTCACACATTTTTATAAATAAAATTCGGGAAAACGAAAGGTGGACAGAAAATTGTTACACGCATCGAGTGTAGTCGCACTTTGGATGTTTCATATTCCTCCAAACGAATTTTCTGCATTTTTGCGTTAAAAAGTCAGCTACCTATCGATCAGTCCATCAATACCATCGCAGAGTGAGACATTTTAACATACGTACACACATTTTCAGATCGGTTTCAAACCATGATGATCAAGGTTAACACGAACGAGATATTCCAACGAGTAAATGTAGAATTTACACGCGTAAATACAGAGTGCTTATTCGCTTCAATCCTTTTTCTCCCCGACGATTTCCATTTACCTGACGCAGCTGCGCGAACTCGAGAGCTTTTCATGCGCGGTATGCAACGTTATCTATGGCAAGTCTACACACACACACACACAAGTCAAAGTCAATCTCGAGGAATCGTGCAACTTTAGATCGCGAAACGAAACCTTCGCAGGTGTCCCCCTCCCCCTCCATCTTCTCCCGGCGGAGTAAACAACGTTTATACGAGGCAGAATTCCTCGGTCGAACCTCGGGCAAGAAAAGTCGCCCGAGTTATACGAACCACCACCAGCGCGCGTTTTCCCGTCGAGCAAAACGAAATGTCGGAAAGAATTTGAGAAATTCCAACCGAAAAACGAATCCCGCCAACCCCTATCGTGAACGATATTGCCCTTCGACTCCGAATTAAAACTGGCAAACGCGCCAGGAATTTCACCGCCTCGTCAAAAATTCAATAATTCTTGCCCGCCCTCTTTCCGGCAAGAAAGATACTCTTTCTCTCTCTCTCTCTCTCTCTGTCGCTCTCTGCAACCGTAATTCGAATAACCGGGATATCTAAATCTCAGTCTCCGGGGACTCTGAGGATCGACAATCGTCGGCTACTGGCAGAGATCGGTGGTTTCGGAAAGAATTTGGATTCTTCGGAAAATTTCCTTTGCATCCCTATAAAATTATATCTAATAAAAAATAATATAATTTCATATGAAATTGTATTTATAGCATATATTATTTATATAGTTACAAAACTATATTATTTTTTATAATATAAAATTATATCTATGGATAAAAGGGTAAATCCAGCTGAAAGAAAGACGAATCGACGTTGCGATCCAACTATGGAACTGTCAAAGTGGTCAAAAAATAACGAATTTTGAAGAATTACGTATTCAATGAGATATAACTAAAAACATTTATCATGTTCTTTATTGTATTACGAACCTTTTTTCTTGTACCTTGCGCTTTAATTACTTCGCCACCAAATGTCATACACAGTGTTATTTATCATTACATCAGTTAGCTACATTAGTTATTACATCGGTTATATATTACATCAGCGTTAATTGCCGTTATTAGGGCGTTCGTAAAGCGAGTCACGATTTCGAGGTTAAAGATTGATTCCCATCGTGCATCCCTTATTTACCGTTGCACACACGGTTCTCTCTCCGCTCGTTCGCCAGTCCCTTTGAACCTCTCTCGCGAGGCACCGTGGCCGATCCTTCAAAGCGATAATTCGTAGGCGGCCGCGTAAAGCGTCAAAGTACTACACCTCCGCGAATACCTTTAATACGCGTAGGTACACGCGCACGCGTTGTGCGCAGCCTAATGAGATCGTAAAACGCGAGCCGCGAGTTTTCCACCCCACGCTGCGAATAATTCCGATACAAGCGCGAAGCTTGAAGGAACTCGAGGACGAAGAGGGGATTGAAAATCGCGTAGGAAGAACGAGTTTCAAAGTGAAAGAGACGAAAGGGCACGATCGAGGAAACGGCTGCGGAATAGCACCACCTCGTTATTTATTTTTGGTTAAAACGCGAGTAACGCGATGGGGAAGAGCAACCCCCCCCCCCATGGCTCGTCGCACTTTGGCGAAAGCGGGATTTATAGGTCGTGTTGCGCCGCCAAAATGTCTCGATATACGAGAGGGTGATCGCGGAGCAGTCTGAATGGGGAAAAGAAAAAAAGAAAAAGAAAAAAAGAATCACGACCGGCATAAATTCGAATTGCTTCCCTGGAAAAATGTTCGACGAAATATCAACGATACTCCCGGGCACCGAAACACGCCCCTTCCTTCCGTCCCTGCGCTCTCCCTCCCTACTCGAAATATGCAATTCGATGGCGTATGTGTCCAGGATAACAGATCGTTCAGAACTGAACCGTAAAGGAGTCGAAGATGAACGATGATTTGATCCAGAGAACCCTCTGAAAATTTTTTCTGCTAATTTCTGCGTCGAGAGAGAGATTCAACAAATATAGTTTATTCTCTGGAACCCGAGAAGAAATTCAGGAAACCTGCGGAAGAATGGGAGAAAAAGAAAAAGAAGAAGAAAAAGAGGGATGGAATTGTGAGAGGATGAAGCTGGCGGTGGCTTTTTTCCATTCTCGAGAGGATGAAAGAGCAAGGGAGAGAGACATTTTAATAACATTCCCAGCGTTCGACCCGTTTAAACACATCGCGGTGGCGTGATTCCATGCAGTTGGCCTTGGAGGCTGCTAGAGCGTCAAGCTCCTCTCTTCGCTCGCTGGCCCTGAGGTGGTGGCCACGGTCAAGGCTACGAGCACCCTCCCCCCTCCCCTTCCCGTCTTTCTTCTCCGTTCTTCTTCTTTCTTCCCCTTTTCCCTCTCCGCACACCATCATCCTCTCTCGTCGCTTTATCCAATCACAACCAATACCAGCTCGTACCTCTTGTTCGATACGTGTGCATATACAGGGTGTTTTAAAAAATCGTACACTATTATATTGTAATAATATTTTACTGTAAAGTATGTTAAATTGTAATAATATTTTATTCCAAAGTATTTGGCGACAGATCGATTTTACTTTTTAAATAACAAAGTTATTAATTTAATGACGTTTCAGGCGAACATAATTGGAAGTATATTCAGGTAAGTATAATTCGAAGTTTAACGAAACAGGAATATTTAATTCGTTGTTCAACTTTACGCCTTTACGTGATCTACGCGTAATTAAATCAATTTCTGTTCTACCGATAACGAGTATCTCGATAAAATTTTTGAAACACCGTGTACGTTTTCATCTTGTATGCGCATACGCGGCCGCCAGTGAGAGAGCGGAGGGAGAAACGAGAGGAAGAGTCCAAAAAGTCGGTCCCGGTGCATTTCACAGCACGTGAACCACGGACGGCGAAATATCTGCCAGTGCGATTCGCATCGGCGCGTTCGAAACGAAAGCCTTCCCCTCCCCCCCCCCCCCTCCTTTGGGGACCGTGGTGCCTGGATCCAACGATGCACGAATTTCTGACTTCTTCGTGGCGCGCACCTTGACAGGGGCCGAGATGTTGCACGTCGATAACGTGGAAAATAAATAATTTGCACCGCGGAGAAACATCGAGCAGATAAGGAGAGCTTTATCAGATGGCCGAGTGTCCGTACCGTGAACCGTTTCAGCTCGATTCGAGTCGAGTCGAGCATCGTCGTCCCGTGCTGCACAACACGGCAACGACACCGTCGTGGAGAACCCAACGAGATACGGGGAATTATTAAACCGTCACGCTCGTTGATTGGCAACGAAGGTTAAAAAAGAGAAGAAGAAGGAAAGAGGGTCCCCAGATAGGAATTCTTCGTCAACAACCGGGATAAAATAAAATATCTCGCGCAACATTCCAATTTTTCTCAATTTTTTTCAACGTTCGTCGCCGATAATTCGAAAGGAATATCCAGAAATTATTCCAATCGCTCTGATTTCATAGCAGGTTGATGTATTCAAATACACGATGCACGTATTTGAAGATCACGACTGTAGAATGAAATTATTCACAACACAGTCGGTGAGAAAAATCCACTCTGAGAAACCCGTTTGCAACGTGCGATGATGTAGTGGAATGTAACTCTTCTCCGACTCGTTGCAAAGATAACGCTAACCTTAGCCTCGAGTCAATTGTCAATAATATTTCTTAAAACACTTTCACAAGCTTCGCTGTGTACTCTCTCTCTCTCGATACACGACTCGATAATTAATCGAATAGCGTTCGAGTCGCGAGTTCCCAGAACGGGAATCGACCGTGAAAAATAAAAAAAAACAAAAAAGAAACGTGCTAACCGACGAACACAAAGAAGACGGGCACGGCGAGGAAAAAAAGATTTCAATTAAGGAGCTCTGCTCTGCCCATCGAACCCAGTAGAAAATAAACAGAAATAGGACAGGTTCCAAGACTGGATCTAAATATAGGATATACCCAGTGTGCGTACTACGGGTGGGGCATCCTCGTAATCGTCGTATTTGTTGCCCTTCGCCTCTCGCTCCTTGCTCTCTTCGCCGGGAGAACTGTAGAAAACGGCCTATAACCGTGCGTCTGTATAAACCTAAACACCGACGACCTACGCGTCCCCGAGAAAACCAACCCTCACACCGTTCATTCATATCCTGTGAAACGCGCGTCCAGAGACTTCCTCTGCGCCACGATGCCACCGGAACGCGATTGATTTTCCCTCTCTCTTTGTCATTCTCCGTCCATCGTTGGTTCATTGGCTTTCAAAGAGCAATTTTCTAAGTTAGCCAACAGAAACAAAAGGGCACGAAAGATCCACGTTTGTACACTCTAAACGTACCGTAAATATATACGTATATAACTACGTTCGATATATCGGTATATCGGTATATCGGTTGTAACAAACCACGTCTTTGTACATGGTGTTGATATTTATTAGAATGATCATTTTGTAGCAATACGTGTTGATTTACAAAAAAAAAAACACCACGAAGCAGATACTAAGAAAAATGTTCCAACGCTAAAACTACCAAGCATAAAATTTTCATCGGAAACATCAGAATGAAAAGAATGGAAAAACTGTGAAATAGAACACACGAGCTTTTATTTATGTATTTTGTAAAAAATCATTTGAATCTCTAAAAATACTATTGTACATCTATAATATATCCGACGAAAGTTATAAATTAGTTACTTCGACCACCTTGATAATTCTAACGTCAAAATTCGATACGACAAGATCGGCTACTATAGTGTACCGAAGGCTTTCGCAATGCTCACTCTAAAAAAACAGCGAAAGATTGCGGAATAAATGACGAATGAACGCCGCCGTGTTCTCGGTGGTTCTCTTTTTTTTTTCTTTTTAATTTATTTTCTTTAAAGACCGGCAGCGACAAAGGGAAACAGTAGTACTCATGACGAAAAAAGAGCCAGGAAGCAGAGTCAGCTATCTACGATTTAGATCATCGGTCGCTCCTTTGAAAGAGGCGAGCGAAGATCGAATTACCGGCTCAATTCATCCGTGAACTTCTGCGTGGTTGAATATGTCGCGTGTTTGCCAAGAACCGCCATTGTTTTTATGCTCGAACGAACACACTCGCCCGAAAAACCTAACACCGCCCCCGTTTTTACTACGCGCGTTCTCGCGAAGACTTCAACGCACCTCTTCCAATCGGTTTCTTTACAGTTTGAGCAAGAGAAACCGCGGTGTCCTTTCCATCATTTGACCAGTATCTGGCTCCATCGAGCAACGTATTTCGCTCCATTCTCTTTTTCTCTTTCTCCAACGCGAAAATTATTTATAACCACACATGTGTATATATATATATATACGCCGCGAACGCGAAACAGCTTGGTCGCCCACGAAATGAAAATATTCCCGGTCGCGTTTTCTTTTTTTTATACGAGCTTCGAAATCGCGCTATAAAAGAAGGAGCGACGACGGAAGCGTGTGCTTTCCATACGAAATACGTTCGTCCGCTTTAACCCCCTGGAATACGCGATTCTAAATTCTCCACCGCGACCCCTCCCCCTCCTCCCCGCCCTCTCGCGGCGCTGAACTTTAACACGACACATTCAAGGGCGTGACAAAAGCTCTATATCGAAAATCCTTCCAAATCCTTCCCCCCCTTCTTGCCCTCTCGTTTATCATTTTTGTCTTCCTTCGGAGGTATAAAGATGATAAGAGGAAGAATGATACATGTATGGATCTGTACGTACACGCATGTGTTTCGGTGTCTGAACCAAGATATTTAACATAAGGCGCGATCATTGACCACTTCGATTGTAATTTTTAAATGATTACACAGAACTATCCGGACACCAAAGTATTTCACGTTTAATTAACGCTAAAACTACGACTAAAGCGTGTATATAATTCCTACCAGAGATATTAAAGTAAAAAATACACAAATTATTTGTACAGTTTACAAATAACAATTTAAATCTCTAAAGACAGATCGTTTTGCAACTACAAAGTTTCTAACAAAATTCTTAAACTTTTTCACCACACAATCTACTTCATTTTCAAACTACTGCGCAATATTAAGTACAACAGACGTCAACGTCAGACATAAATTTCTTTTTTCTTCGTTCTATAATTACCAATAAAACTGAGCATGAATAACTGTACAGCTAGCAAAAGAAACGTGCTAATGATCGAAGATTAGTAATTCTTTCTTCTTATCAAAGATCGGAAAGCTAATTATACAATATTCAGATTAAGCGTTCCGAGGTCGTTGGAATTTTCTTCGCTCGTTGAAAACACCGCACCGCCAAAGTAATAATAAATATTACGTTCAAGTTCTGTAACGTAGCCACTCTGCCAATTTAATCGGATTACTAATGGCGTGGGATGAAAAGGAAGCGAAGAGGAGAATGGCTGACTATCTTCGAAGGTGTGTGTATTAATAAGATTCTACGATCCGAAAGAAACGTTCTTCTAATCGACGTCACTAAAAGAAAACAGCTCTTCAGCAAGGTCAGAGGAGCTTGCGTGGGAGAGAAACGTGACCGCTGTGATAAGAGATCGCGATAATTGTATTCTTACACGTTGTCCCGGTGGACCTCACAGGAAGCCATCAGAGTATCGTGACTACCAGGCCAATTATTGTTTGTAACAAGCTATGTATGTACTCCCCCCTGCCCTCCCATTATCCCTCCACGCTCAATCTGGTAGCGCGAATTTAAAAAAAAGAACCTCGGTTACTTTCCACCGCATAAATTCGCGTAATTACAGGGTCACCGCTTCAAGAAACTTCTCGCGTATCTTAATCCTGCATCGCGCAGGAAATTAATTTTCTACCCGTGTGACAAACTGCGCGTTAAGATCTTTACATGCGCGTTATACATTTTCGAAATTTTCGATCATCTTGAGTAGTTGTGTAAAGGTTTCAGAGTACCGATACAACTGTCGCGCGCGTTTCAAAAGTATCATGACTTAAAATCAAGGGAAATATGTTAAGAGTCAAAAATGCAAAATTACAAAAAATATTGTTTTTACGTAGCAGATAATAATATTTTTGTAAGCTTCGAAATCATTTTCTGCCTTTCCGAACTGTGCTACTTTTAAAATAGATATATATTCGATGCTAACAACAAGCTGATCAACTTTCAAAGTTAAGTCGTTCAACTCTTGAAAAGTGCACAATTAACATTCTTGAAAAATAAACGACTAGTCCGTGTGTTCATTCATCGCAAAGGAAGAAAAAAGAAAAAGAGAAAGGAGCGAATTCCGACACAGATTTAAAAACGTATATAACGCTTATATAACCATCGGACCAATGTGCGGTCCGAGAATAGTTGATAAAGACGGAAAAACCAAAGGATAAGTAAAGAATGATGAGAAGAAAAAATAAACTTACCGAGCCCGATCGCTGAAGAAGTCAATCTTACTCTTCTTCTTCATAATGACCTGAGGCTGATGAAGGGGGCTGACGCTGGGTTCGCTGGTGGCCGGTGGCGAGCTGGAACCGGTGCTGGACGAGAGGGAACCAGCTCTTCCACGGCTGGATTCGATTAACTGCACCTCGGTTGGACCGCGACCGTTCGCCGAAACGTGATTCCCGTGGCTCGGCGGGCCAGCCGAAACGGCCAGCGTGGGCCTGGTGTTCTGACGATTGCGACGTTTCTTCTTCTTCGCCTCGTTCTCGTCCTGCCTGTTGCCAGTGGCGTTACCACTTCCCGGTGGGATCCAGTCGAGATCTTTCTTCAGGTGGCCGCGGCCGCAACGACAGCCGCACGCCTTAAACGCCAGATCGTAACCCTTTTTCGTCCAGAGGTTCTGATGGCGCTGTCGCTCGGACCAGCTACGGGCGCGTCCGCACGTCTTCAAATACGTGAGCACCGTTTGCTCCCAGGCGTCGAAACACTCGCGATGCATGAACTGGCCGACCGGGCAGCTCTCGTTGTTGCACGTCACCT
>KQ435706.1:2484520-2509036 GCA_001276565.1 Melipona quadrifasciata
TCACGGAGGATTTCAGCGGCTCCACGTGCGGGGAAGGAAGGAAGTTGACGGCGGCAGTAAGAAAAGCGTCGTCGCGCAGACGGATAATGGAAAAAAGCGACCCGCTTCCGTGAGAAGCGTATCCCCGGCGTCACGTGCTCTAACCGTGACGAAACGAATCCCGGCCGCACATTGGCCCGTTTGTCCGTCTAAATCTTTTCGTTGAATCCCAGCTAGACGTACGATCGTTACGGCGAACCGAGAGACGTTGAACAGACGCGTTATTACTGGAATCCCGCGATGTTATCTTAATCGCGTAACGATTAACGACGCGACCACTTTCATTTCGCTGCGTATGTACGTAATCTCGCGTGTTACGTGCTTTCGCGTCCGATGGTAGTCGGCATTACGATTATTATCGTCAACGAGCTTCTCGGCGCGACGCAGAAACACAAAGGAGATGCTGTGCGCCCGAGTTACTCGTACCCCGCCTCGGCAACAAAGCTCGCGTTCTTTTAACGTGCAATTTAAAAGAATGCACGTGTCTTGAACACTTTTCCACTGATGACAGAAAATTTTACATCCACGCGTATCTGTTATTTAAAACATTTTGAATTTTCGTTTCTTCCTCGTAGGAAGCGCTGTAAAATTGTATAGAGGTTATTAAGACCCCGAATCTTAATACGTACATACTCTTTTGCCAAGTTGTTACTATCGGAGATATAGTTGAACATTTTTTGTCAAAAAGATAAAATAAAAAATGCAGATTTGTACTCAAATTCCAATGTTTCGTACAACACGTACCGTGTTTTTGTAAAAAGTGATCAAATATATCTTATAAATCTTTGTGCAAAATTTGCAAATATTGCAAATATTTTGTAATTTTTATATATAATTGTATATAAAAATAAGTACATATACTTGTTACAATATCGTACACACGTGCAGTGTGCGTTATATCGTACACGTGTATTTTCTGAAACAACAGCGATCGTGTCTAGTGGTAACGCTAATGACGTTTCAAAACGTCTCGGCACAGCGCGCGCAACGTATTCATAAAAGCGATCGAATACCTTTGCAAGCCCGTGGTGGATGTCTCCCCGTGGATCTCGTGGTTGGGTGTTTTAAGAGGGGGCGAGGAGAAGGAGGAGCAACACCCGCAACGTAAAATATTTCCCTCGCCGCGGCGATTGTTCGCCGAAGCGTAATCCAAAGTCGCGATAAACCACGTTTCCCTGTGTTCCTTTCGCGGTGTGCCGGCGTTATCGATCGCACGGAAACGGGGCACAATCGTCAGCTATGATCTACTGCACACGGTCCCGGGACCGATTTTCCTCTTTTCTCTCTCTCTCTCTCTCCGGCGAAACGGGGAACAAGGAACGCGCGCGTATACGCAAACACTGTAATTTCTTCCGAACACGTTCTTATCGTGTCGCGCGGTGCCGGACGTGACGTCATACCGACTCGAACGTTCTGTCAGTCGCGATTAGGAAGCCCTTGTTGAAGCTATCGACCTTCGCCGACGACGTTCGAGTTCTCGGCCCCGTCGGAACCCCGACATCTCGTAACCTTTTATTGCCTCGCCGGGAGAAATAACGTCGTTCCGCGATCGTACAGTTTCGAATCGCTGGTACGTCATAGTCCGCGATAAAATCGTTTTATAAGGTGGGCGTTCTTTCTTTTTTTTCTTTTCTTTTCTCTTTTCTTTTATTTGTAAAACAACACTCGGTGTCTTGCGTGAATATAAAGCCAACGCAGAGATCGGGCAATTTTGATCAGTTCGATCAACGCGAATTTAAAACACGAGTAAAAATCGATTGTTGTGGTAAAAATCGATTTATACGAACTTTGTTAGGCAAATGGTTTATATAGTCTCGATTAGTGATTTCTCTAATGGGAGATGTGTTTAATTTAAATGGTTTAAACTCAAATCCCCAGATTCAGCCACTAATTGACTGAATTTTTTGTTTCTTTCATCCAACAAAGAAATATCGAGCAATTTCAATTGTATTTCTGTCAAAGTAAAAAAAACAGTATTAATTTTCCCAAGTGAAAATCCGAAATCCACCTTTTCATTTTCACGTGGTTTGTTAGTTGCAGAACGTCAAGGCTGTTGCTCGCTTCGAAGAAAAGGAGAAAGAAAAAGAAGGAAGAAAATGAAGACCTGTCCGCAGAGGCATTTAAACGAAGAACCATATCTACCGATCGCGTTCCGCTCGCGCGATCCTCGCGCAGGCTTCGTTCGTCGAGACGATCCAAGAAGGACGGCCATTTTCATTTCCGGAGGGGCACGAGCTGATTTGAAATTGTTACGCCACTGGGGCGCAACAACTCGCTCGAACGCATGCTCTTTTTTCTCCATTCTCCACCTCCTTTATTTGAATCCCTTTCACGTGCTAGTATTGCCTCTCCCCTTCCATTGTGTACGTTGTAGCTTGTTTCGACTGCTCTCCCTCTCTCTGTCTCTCTCTCTCGTGTCATTCTCTTTCCCCCCTTTCTTTCCTCCTTTTCTTCTTCCTCTTTTTTTCGCCCTGCCCGCCCCTCTCCCCTTTCAGTAAGCTCTGGCTGGCGATGCAGTGGACTGCATCATCCAGAGACGTAGTACGAGTTTGACCTTCGCTTTGTCCTCCCCGCCGTGACCGCACCCACACAGCGGACGAGCCGATTATAAAGGCCGCTCGATACCCCAGGACGCCCTTCGTTTCCACGCTCGTTCTCGATACATCGAATATAAGTCGCGTCCTCCGAGAGGTCGCCGAGTATTTTCTTCTCCTTTCTCTCTTTTTTTTTTTTTTTTTTTTTTTTTTTTTTTTTTTGCAAGTTCTCTCAGTTGAAAATTTTTCTTTTCACTTTCTTATTTCACGTCAAAATTGCATTTAGTTCGAATAACGACGAGTGTTTCAATTAGACAGGGGGTATCTCGCGAGGGACGAATGTTCAATCAGTGGTAGCCGAGTATTTTTTGTATTTTTTTCTTTTTTTTTATTTTCATTTTCATCGCCTTGTCTTTTCCTCCTTCTCGTCAAAACTGTATTTGAATAATGATAAGTGTTTTAATTAGTGGTTGTCGAGTGTTTTCTTGCAAGTTCATTTTAGTCGAACTTTTCCTTTCCTCTTTCACGTCAAAACTGTACTTAATGTTTCAATCAAAGATGGAGCATCTCGTAAGAGATGAACCGTTAATCTGCAGATTCAGTTCCTTTGTAGTTATTTCGAGTATATATTTCTCGTCTACGTCACGCATTCCTCACTGAACGAAACATGTTCTTTTATCTGTCCTTTTAGCCGCGATTTTCAAATCTGATCTTTGAAGTTACACAGTTTTCTAAAAGAAATATAAAATTGTTTGAGCGACGTTATGGGATGCTCCAACATCATAATCAATGCCTTCTTCGATTTTCTAATTCTAAATGTGATTTGCCACTTTGGTAGTACCCCATCTTTGAACTTGCACGTTGATCTCTTTCATTAGAAATAACTTCAACGATGTAACAATGAGTTCAACTTTCTTTGACTTTCCAACTCATTTTCTCAAAATACCAGTCACCTTGTTCGTTCATATTTTTCAATCATAAGCAAGTTCGATCGACGATCCTTATTGATATCTTTCGATCTTTTCTACTAAAGAATTTCAACTCTCTGAGCTCTCGTTAAAAGCTCAGACACGTCGATCGACAGAGTTAAATAATTACGAAGCACCGCGTGCGTGCAGCGACGTATCAAGCGTGTCGATTCGAGCCTGGTGATACATAATTCCTCGATGTCGCGTTATCTCGCCTCGTGGAGCAACATCTCTCGTTTGAGAATACCAACCGGTGTCGAACGGCAAGACTCGCCCGATCGTTGATTATCGTCACCGTTCCCTGGAGGAGCGTGTCAGAAACGGTACGTAATTCAAGGAAATTCAATTGGATCGTGGCGTGACGTTTGGTCGAAAGGGTCGGGTGTGAATCGCGAAGAACGCTCGTCAAGAGAGCTTTGAATTTATCGAGACCGCGTTCGAACGACCGCGTCGCAGTTAAATGTGACTGGGAGTATTGCTCAAGGTCGCTCCGAGGAGGTACGGCGTCTACAAAGCAAACTCGTTCCGTTGCAGAGTAATGGCTATGACCAGGCAGTCTTAATACGCGGTCCTCGATTGAACGATGCGTTACGAACTGCGTATAATTCCTCGAGTAAAGACAAGAGTGTTTTTACGACCCCACAGCTCGGCCATTTTTTTTTTTTAATTGTTCGACCATCGTGGTTGTACCGGAGATTGTGCAAGTACTTGCGTGGCTTCTAGCTTTATATTATCACTGAAAGTGATTCTAGCGGGGATAACCCAGAAAGTCGGGCTTCTTCAGGCGCAACGCTAGTGCAACGAAAATTAGCGATTGGTTGATTTGGGTCACGTGATTCGCGAGGGGGCGTGGAGCAGACCTCGAGTAGGAGTGGCGTTGTCTGGTACTGAGCGATCGCGCCTGTAATTTGTTTTCTATCAATTCGAATTCAATACAGTTGCTTCTGGGCCTTTCAATGAGAGTCGTACAGTTTTTTTCGTTCAATTAACTTTTCTTCCCAATGAAATTAATCACGTTAATCGTTTGCAGGGTGGGACAAAAATCATTCCCTGCCAAAATAAATCCGTAATTTTTAATTTAATTTGAAATAAATAAAATTAGTTTGTGCTTGTATTTTGATGTTTTATTAAAAGGAGAGAAAAAAAATAGAGTAGTGGGAAGAGAAATTTTCATGTTTCGCAAAATTCTAGAATAGTAACTGCCTTTATCATACTTTTTTTATTTGGAAACAAAGTATATTTTCAGAGAAATGTATTAAAAGAACGTTATCTAATGTCAGCACTCGAGAGAAGAAATTGCGACAACGAATCGTTTAAAATTGAATTTAACGAAGGCAGAATTTATTTATACTCGAACATCACGCGAAGACAGAGACGAAGAATTCTATCAAAGTGTTTCTTCGGCAACATTCTTCGCGTATGAATTCTTCAGTCATTAATTTGCTTATCCTAGCGTAGAAAACACATTCGTTTCGATAGAACCGATAAATCGGACGGCGCCGTGCCGAAGGCACTAAATAAACGAGCCTCTGGAACATTCATCATTTTGATAGGTGGTCGTCAAAGGGGTGACAGCGTTTGTTTTCTTTCTGCGATATCGACGTGTTCGTGTGTGCGTTCTTTTCTCTCTCGCGTGCTCGTTTATGAATACTTAACAACGACGGAGGAGGCAACGCCAAGAGTGATTAGATTAGCGCTTCGAGGATCATCGATTGTTTCCTACGCCACTGACAATGACATACTGTCTTTGTAACTTTGTTTTCGTCTTACGAACGCCTGTTAAATTCGAGGAATTAAATCGGTGTATACGTGCGCAGGCTAACGAGATTATTCGAAAACTTAGATATTTCACAAAAATATACATATATATATATATATATTAAAATATATTTTAAAATATATACAATGTAATAAAAATATTATATTAAAATATAATATTTCACAAAAATATACATATATTAATTATTTGTGAAATTTTATTAACACGAAACTCGATTATACTAATTATAGCTTAAAGCAAACTTAAAAGTATCAAAAGATATTTGATACAAATATTTGCACATCGTTTGAAAATAATTCATCCAGTCACTTGTTTCTTAATACATTAGGCTATTTTAATTGATCAAAAAATTTGATTAGTTTAAGTTTAAAACCGTTAAAACCTCCGCTATTTTTTCGTAAGTTATCAGAAAGGATGACGAGCATTTAATTGTACATCCGAGAGTAGAAAATTCTCTCAGACAGTATCCTCTCAGGGATAACTATTGTACAAAGGTACAAGTTTAGAATGAAACGGTACATTTACACAGAGCCACGTAACGTCACGCAAACACGCGAGACACTCGGACGAATGTTGCAACGATACTCGGAAAGCGAATTGAAAAAAGAAATAGAGAAAAGATGCGACTGTGAATCACTCTCGCATACTGAATGACTGAAGATGAGTCTAAATCCGGAATAGGCGTGTCCGTGTGGAATAGCGACGAAAGAGAAATAGGTAAGGCTCTTATTCCCATCTTCTTCCACAGAGTGGAATAGTTAATATGAAAAATGTTTACAGCAGAGGCAGAGTGGAATAGTTAATATAAAAAATTTTCACGCAAGCGAATGCACAATGATGAAAAATCATCGATACTTTAAACTGTTGTGACTTCGTAAAAGAAGATCGTACAAGAAGATCTAGTTGGTCCCAATTTTAAAGCGTAGAGCTTTTACCGTTTTAGAGATATATGTCAGAGTCCGAGTTTGTTTTTTCTAAAGATATTTTTACAACGTCCAGCGGACGAGAAAGTAAGAGTAGTTTTATTCTCGAGAACTTCAAAGACATCTGTTTGAAAAAATATTGCCAAGAGTCTTCTCGCGACTTGGTCCATCGTGGTTTTGAAAACGATCCCTTAAAACTTGTTGCACGATGTTCTCCTTTTTACTTTCTATTTTATTGAACCTTGAAGATTAAGGTTGGAACGACGAAATGTTGGAATTTTGAATTTCCTACTTTCGTTTGAAATATAAAAAAAAAAAAATAGATGAGGCGATGAAAAAGAATCGTATTGCGAGTTTTCAAGGAATTGTCATAAATGGGATAAATTTTAGTCACGAATAAAGTTCTCCGATAGAGACTTACATATATGTGAATTGTTACAATTTTTCTTTAAGAAACAAAAAGGAAAAAGCACTTTTTCACTTGCTACGTGATGCTAAAACACCTAAAATTTCTTTTGAAGGACCAAAACATCCTGCAGAACAGTACACATTTTCCTTTTTCTTTTCAATGTACAAACATTTGATAAAATATCATTAATGTGAAAAATCCATGCGTGCGTTCAGTTTACACGGGATATTCTGAAATTTCACGAAAATTAAAACAACGAGACACAACTAACGAGGATTACGTTAAAAATATTTTTGACCAATCCGAAAACGCGCAACTTCCTTGCGCGAGTGCTGGAGCGTTTCCTCGGGAATAATCAGAACTATGTCATCCAATTTGTTTACGAAATCGACAAGATTCATTGCAGACACGTGTTTAACAAAAACACCAAAACGAACGTCGAAGTTTTAACGAGTCTCGAACACGTAACAGATGTCGAGTCCCACCGAATACCAAGGTCTATCAGCGTAATAGATAATCCGACCTCTACGAAGTGTATTTTCAGGCTCGTGACGCGATTTTGAAACATCTCTCGCGACGCTCGTGATAAATTTACAAAAAGAGGAAAAAAGAGAAAGAAAAAGCTTCCGCAGATGTGTGCTTCGAGTGCTTTCTCGGGGGCCGCCGTATAACCGTGATTCACGAGTTGACTAAATGTGGCGCAGAACGAATTCGCCGTAACGCCCGTGGCATCCCTTTGCGTGCGCGGAGTCGAAGGAATTCCAGTCCGGGACCTGGCACTCTCGGCCATCTAATTTACGTGTGCGTGTGTCACGCGTTGCGTTAACAGCCGATGCCGTGGGAACAAAGGTCAATCGGCGATCGGAGGATGATTTACACGTCGCGCCGATCTGATAACGATCCGCCAGCGGAAAAGTTGCTCGAATTATGTTCGTCGGTGGTAAAGACACACGTACGTACATGGTGCCCACTTCTAGAGCGAGTCAAAAGCAATGAACTTTCAACGTCAACCATTGACATCGCGACGTGGAAGGTAATTACCACTATTGCACTTTGTTTGTGCGAATAAATTAATGCTTAATTCGATTCGATGCGAATAATTTAAATTAACGTTTCTGTTGTCGCGTATTCTATTTACGTCTCAAGCAGAGGGAAAATGCGCAACGCTAGTTTGAAATCAAACAGATGAACATGTAACTGAGGCTTTTTTACTGTCACACGTTGAATTTGAAACCGAAGTAAAGGGAGAATAAATTGGTAAAATATAATTGTGAAAAATAGATTCACTGCCCGTACGAAATTAAGCTTAAATGTCCGCATAGTTGTTTATATAGTATATAGCACCAACAAGCTACAAACTAACGTCCATCGCATGGAAAATTTACAATCTTCAATTAATATCCATTTTAGGCAGCTAAAATTCTGGCTTAACGTAAGGCACAAGGTAAAAAGAAAAAAAAAAATTAACGAACAGCTATAACCGAAATTTTTTCGCTCTCAGATGATAGATCGCGTCTCTACCGGGCTTCCTTCTCGTCTCGAGAGATGCGACGAACAAAAGGACAAGAGGCTGCAGAGGCTCCTCTCTCCGATCAACGCGCACCCGGTAGCCCGTCCCGTGTTAATTATCTCCGTTGTGTACCCGGATTTTAGCGACTACCGGCCGAAAAAGTGCACAGCGGCGCGTGTTCGAAAGGGCCTCCGTGTAAATTAACTGCCGATACGATGGCCGATAGACGGGCTCCAGGTCCCCATACCTTTCTTCCGGTTTTTTCAGCACGGAGGAACGCGATCGCTAGACGGCGAGCATGCAAATTCGGGGCATCGATGTTACGAGGATTTCGGGATTACGCCCGAAGAAACAACGAACGAACGCGCTGATGCAACGGCCTCGGGTTTGCGAAGCTTCGTGAAACTTATCTTGAGCGCCATGTTGGGAGCAGACGTCTCGCTTCTCCACGACGACACTCGAGTCCGTGATTCTGGCCGTTCCGAGGATCACTCCGAAGGTCCAAAGGAACTTGATCCACTCCGATCGATCTCGCAGGTCTCGCATGTATTGTTGGGTTATGGCTACGAAGCAAATGAAAGAGATTTTGGGGGTAGATTCGCGTGTGACGAACGTAAAAGGGGAAACGTGCGAAACGCAGAATGCAAAGCGAGGAAGGAACGTAGCGGCTTTATTAAACTTTTGAATCGATTAAAACAAAAAAGAGAGAGAGAGAGAGACGGGGGCAGAGACAACGAGATGCAGCAAGCGTAAACGGGGAAAACGTAAAAGCGTCAGGACGAAGCTCTGCGGAAACGCTCGATGAGTTGTTGCTGCGCAGTTGTTCGACCGACAGAAACTGGCAGAAGTTGAAATCACAGTTTACGTAACAAACATATTGGCCGTCCAGTTCTTTCCAACTGGCGACTTTCAACGGCGATCACATCCAACCACCGTGTGCCACCAACTCGATCGCGCTCGTGTGCGTTTCTTCCCTAAGTCGTAGCACCGTATTTTCCTTTTCCTTTCTTTCCTTTCTTTTTTCTTTTTTCTTTTTTTGTTTTCTTTTCTTCTCCTCGGTTAGTGTCGAACCGTGTTTTCGGTCTGTCACGAGTTTCCGATAAAAGAAAGGAAGAAGGGAGGAAGGGGGAGAAAGAGAAGCGGTGGTTCACAGTTCACGCGAACGCGGCTCGTTTCGCCGCGAGTACCGCGCGAGTACTGCAGCGAATTTTCGCGAGAACGCGGAAAATTGGAAGGCGACCGCGGGTACCGAGGTGAGCTGAGCGAATCGCAGATGGCTGCCGAAGACCCACTGGCCCAGTTCCGCCCAGTTCGCTTCATCCCCTTGCATCGCTGCACCCTGCTGCATCTTGCGTGACGTCACTGCCCACCCTCGACCCTCCGACGCTGCAGAGGCTACCCCTTCTGCGGTGCTACCACCTCCACCCTCGATCCCTCTCGCCTCTCGAGCTCGTTGCTCGAGTCTGCTCGGCACTGTTCGGTTCCGCGCGCGCGTCCCCCTCTCTCTCTCTCTCTCTCTCTCTCTTCCTCCTCGTTTTCCTTTCGCCGGAAAAATTTACCCCTTTTCACATCGATCTCCTCGCCGTACGCTCGTTTCGTTCGAATCTGCCCGTCGCGTTTTAGTCGCAGTTTCAACGAGCACACGCTTACTTTTAAGGTACTTTTTCGAATATTCGTTGGCGAGTATCGATTTTCTCCTATTTTCGACGATGAAACGTACTGTTAATTTCATTAAAGCTGTATACTCGTATATAATAACGTGAAACACTTGAGCATCGCGAGATGTAATTATACAAATACTTTTTCACAGTCGTTCTCGGATCCTGCCAAATTTAACGCAAAACGCAGAGTGTTTTCTTACGAAAAAATACAAAAGAGATCAATTTGTCGTCCAAAGCGTAGCTTTTGAGAAAATGTAGTATAAAAATTTGGATAATAAACGACAGCGTAGGTTATTCCGTGTGCAAACCTAACTAAAATTACGCTGTCATTTTCGAGAAAATAGACGGCGAACGTGCTTTGTTAGAAATTGGTACTCGATGAATTTTCAAAGTTCGATTTTCTGCTCGACGTTTGTTCGACACGTGTAATTGCGTGCGACACAAACATCCGACGTCGAAACGTGCAAATTCTGATAACGCTGTGATAACAGCAACGACGAAGGTTCCATCAAGTGTCGCGTGGAGGCGCCACCGAACAGGAATCTGTATAGCTTCACTTCTTTTAATTGACAACATTACAAGAATCGATATGAAAACACAACAAATATCATTATAAATTTATCGATTGTCTTTCGAAACGAAATTCAAATATACGCGGGTTCATATAGTTTGTAACTAGGGTAGATACTTGCCGAAACGAGAGAAAAAGTGCTAACAAACACGGGCAAACGTCGGAAAATTAATAGTTTCAAAGAAACGATTTCATCGCTTAGAGAGCTATCGTACTGCATGTATTATACGTGGTGGCTTACAATTTCTTCTTTCCCTGATTATTGGAGATTTTCTACACATGCTCGAGACCTTAGTGTCAAAGGATTACGCACTCTTTCAAACATTCTCAAATGTGTTCCAACTTCTTTATTGAAAAAGCATTTCGATCGAAACAAGAAGTCGTTTATGACTTTGACACTCGACTATAAGTTGCGAACCCTTTCTTCTATTCACCCTGTATTTGCCACGATTTGTTTTCTGCTCTATTTCTTTCTCCGTTTTTGCTGTCGAGCTCAATCCATCGCGACTCTCGGGTCGGTTTTGGCCTCTCGCGTTCCCTGATAGACTGACCAGTCGGGCCTATTTGGGTCGAGTCAGCTCGTTTTAATAAAATGTAGATCATCGAGCCGGTCATTGTGATTTAAGTCTCCTTCCTGAGGGAAATTATACCGTCAACGATATTTCAAGCGCACGACCTTTTCCGCCATCGTTATTTATACGTTCCCTAGTCAGCCACTTGGGACTCGCCAGGTTCCTCCCACGGTAACTCAAACAGCGTCCCGATCGACGCGTCCCTACAAAACCGTTTCCCCATTAACTGCACACCCGTGATTCCCACACGGTTCACGACTCGTGAATAAGTTCCCTAATATACTCTAAAACGCTCCGTGCTGGCGCCAATCGAACACGTTGGGGATTGCGAGCGTCGTAACGTGTTTGAACGGTACTGGCTAACACCAATCGAGGTTTCACGTACTTTCGCGTGCTTTTCTCAACGTTTGATTCGACAATTTGACGAAAATGACGAAGACTTCCTTATAGACCAGATTTCCTTATAAATCCGTCAAACGTAACTTGATTATCCACCGAGTTGTATTATTGTAAAATTGGTACAAACGATTCGAAATTGGTATCGAAACAAATGCATCGACCAACTAACTTCGCTACGTTTGACATCTCGGGGATTCAGCCGATTGACACTCGCGTCAAGATATTTTTCATATCGCGTTTCTCGTCGCCCACGTGGCTCGCGAGCCAGAACGCGCGTGCATTCGTGCACGCAGAGAGGGAAAATGCACGAAGGGAAAAGGGCTCGCAGAGTGAAGGGACGCGTCACGCCAGCGTTGCTCCTAATGAAACTGGCAGGCCGTGAGCGCGATATAGAGAGGCGAGTTGTTCTGCGTTTGCAAGGGAGGTGATTTACGATGGGACGCGTGTGTTTTAAGCAATACGGCTGCATACACAGAACAGAGAGAGAGAGAGAGAGAGAGAGAGAGAGAGAGAGAGAGAGAGTGGAATGTGCGCTTTTTATGGCCAGGAGAGAATGGGCCAAGTATAAAAGCATCGCGCAAAACCCATTGAAATTCAGCGGTCCTTTATGCGTTGCACGCCACTGGTCGAGCTCTGGTGGGCTGCTTGCTTACTTGCTTGCCTGCCTGCCTGCCTGCCTGCTACCGGTTCCTGGTGGCGCGCTCGTAGTCCCTTTCGTGGGACACTAGGCACTTTCCGGGTGCCCGGTTGCGCATCGCCGTAACGCGCTGCAACCAGGGGGAACCGGTACGCGCAACCCGCCACCAAAGCAGATACACACGCACCGCGTGTGCACCGGTGCAAGCATGTGGACAACAGGTCGAAGTGCAGCCCCCGGCTGCACCGTGGCAAACACTGTGAATACCTGCGGGAACCCATTCCCAGGATGCCGCTTCGATTCCAAGCTTTCCGTCCTCTCTCCTCTCCGGTCGCAACGTTTTCCCTTTTTATTTCTTTTTCGTCATCTTTCTGTTTCTCCTTTTCCTCGGAGGGAATTTGCCTTCGAGACGCGGCGAATTAGGTTCTGGACAGCCGCGGAAGTTTCTGACGTTCTGACAACTTTACGAGAGGAAGGGAAATTGCCTACGCTCTTCTGTGCTCCAAAGCATGGATGGGAAAGCGAGGCGAATCGGAAGAATCGCCGAGGAACTCTGGAAACTAGAAATAGTTGTTTAGAAATTCGTGATTTCCACGCGATTAAATTTTATCACCGATCGTATCTTCTGACTGTACCTGTTGACTTTTGCTACGAATTGTTCATTTATCGCGAATTAAATTCAATTTCCCGATAAACCTCTTCGAAATTCTTGCAGAACTGTTTGAATTAAAATTGAAAACTACGCAAGATACAGTTCTTCGAATTGCATTCTCAAGAGTGATCGATCGTTGAAAGTTTCGCAAACAGTCGCAAGATTTCACACGGGTGAAAACAATCATCGAAATCTACACAACCGGGGAATGTCGACGCTTCTGTGCACCGTACGCATTAATAACGTACGTGTGCGTATCGAGCGAAAGTTATGGCAGGTGGCCGGTGCAGCATGTGTCGCAGAGTTACTATATTTTGCAGCCATGAATGGTTAAGCTCCTTTCAGCAGAAGGAGATGCACCGGGTTCGTCTGTAGTCCTCGGGCTCGGGCTCGGGCCATAAAGGGTGCGGCGCGGTTTTGGCCAAGCTCAGGGACACGAAATTTAGGCCAACCAGGTCGGGGGGGTACATCTGTGGCCCTCGATCACTCGGCAGGATGGATTACAGAGGGTGATACTTGTCTCTGCAACTGTGTACTTTCGCCTTCCTTTTGTCCGATCGATAGATAGAATCCAAAGTGTGTTCTACGAAAATGTATTTTCCTCTCGACATTGACAATCTCCTACTTGAAGTTAATTTTCTGGAAAATTCAATTCTTCTCCGTGTTATTATTCTCGTTATTATCGTCTACGTTGACTATATTTGCGTTTTGTAAAAATCGAATCCTTTAATTTTTATACGTATAAGTGCACATCGGAAATTGGATTTTCAATTATACACTACGTACTGCGCGACTTTAATTGATAACTTTGCCCATCCATGAAAGGAATCATTCTCAAACGCACATCGACTACAAAATTGAGACTGTCTCACAAAATTCTGTCTCACAATATTCTGTCGAATATCGATCGTGCGCGAACAGCGTGGATCAGTGGGGGCACAAGCTGCACGAGCAGGAAATCGACAGAAGCTGACCCACATCCTATCCGCAGATGCGTGCTCCCCGAGCCAGTTTTTGCTCGGTTTAAATTTTAACAGCTCTCCCATTTCATCAATGCTGTTCTTCGTTCCGTCGGAGCCGAAACGTCATGCTCCCGGTAAACCCGTTGTCGTCGTAATTTCGGTTTTAACGGGAATCATAGAGGGACAAAGTCGTCGGAGAGGAGTCGTCGGTGAAACTGCTCGCGAGAGGGGAGCCTGCCTCCGGAATGCGACGAAAAAAGCGGCCCCGACGGAGGAGGCCAGCCTTCTTACTTACAAGCCCCGTCGATCGGGAATTTTATCCGTCGTTACTTACGATCGCGCGCGATCGTCCCGACGTCGGCGCCTACCTCCTTCTTCCTCTCTTTTTCTCCTCCGCTCGCTCGAGAAATTCCCTTCTCCCTTCCCGTTCCCGACGTTCGTCCGAAGGAGAAGCCGCGGCCGCGCCCGAACAAAGAACCCACATAAATAATCCGGAGTTTCCAGCGAACGTACTAATAATTAGATTCCAAGGGCCCGCCTATTTTGGCCGGGAGTTACGCTGGAGAAAGAATCGTCGACCGGCGTTCGGTCGCCCCCTTTCTCCCTCTTTCGGCCGTCCTCTTCGCCCTCGCCCTTCGTCACGACCCACTTTCATCCGACCGTCCTTTCTCTCTCTCTCTCTCTCTCTCTCTCTCTCTCTCTCTCTTCCTTTTCTTCGGTGTCGTCCTCCATTTCCTCCGCTCGTTTCCTCTTCTCTCCTCGCAGAGCGAGCATTACCAACTGCGGGCGAACAAAGAGCTCCGAGGCTCCCACCCCTTGCAGTACGCGTATTTATGGCCGAAAACCTTGGTACGCGCTTGCAGCGGCGAGTTAGAGGCCCGGTGACCGCAAACGGGCCACGGATCGACGAACTCTTCTCCGCGCAATTGGCCACCGGTCAATTTCTGCTAAGTAGAAATGGGATCGAATCTCCAGCCAAATCTTGGATTTGAATTCTTTGTTACGCAAGTGCTAACGGTACTTGCAAATACACTCGGCTCTGATGAGCAAGTGGAAGATTTTGCACGAGTGTTACTGTAGGAATCGCGACGTCTGTTGTTTGATAACTAAATTGTACGATACGTAGAACACTGTGGCTGCGAAGCCTTGCGTCTTCACTTGGTTTTTTAGATCTCTGAGCCGTTAGCTTTGTCACATCAGCAGAGTGAAAGTAAAGAGTCAGTATTAAGTGTCTTCGATAACTTTATCATCTCGTGATATATTCCCGACAGTTACTCGCGCGCGTGAAATAAATATTTCCGATTAGACTCGAGTCCCGTTGGACAGAGGTGTGATGTATATTTCAACGTGCGCATCTGAGATTCTTGACTAATCGTTTCCTATCGCGTTCATTTTAACATCATCACGTTGGAAACAACGGACATTTTTCCATCGTGTCCTTATAAATACGTTGTTTCGAACAAGGGTTCTCTATTGCATCGATATATCGGTAGAAATATGTTTGACGTACCAGAAAACCAGCTTGTGTGAAATTGCTCGTACACTTGACATCCGCGAAACGAAATTTAGACGTCGAATTTCACTCGAATTCGCAAGAACTTGATCTCATCTTTACCGACAGTCGAGCCGGTGCCACATGTTACGCGATTCACATATAAATAATTCACAGTCGATGAATTTCTCGATTTGGCTCGATTTTACGAGCACCCACCTGTCCTTCGTTTCTTTCTTGGCAACGAGGGGGCGAGTCGAATCGCGTTTCACCTCGCCAACCAGAGAAAGACGCGAGAAACTTTCTCAAGAACGAACACCAAGTATGAATTCCGCAAACGAGATCGAATTTCCATGCAGCGCGAGGATGGAGATGAGAAGGAACCAGAAGGGGGGAAAGGAGGGAGAATCGGAATTACGGCATTTTATCGCTGAAAGTGATTTTAGGGGGGGTAACCAAGAAAATCGGGTCTCTAGTGCAACGCGGATGCAACGAAAATTAGCGATTGGTTGGTTTGGGTCACGTGAGTCGCGAGGGGGCGTGGGGCAGACCTCGAGTAGGAGTGGCGTTGTCTAGTAATTTGTTTTCTATCGATTCAAATGTTTGCATATCAATAAAATTTTCTTCATTTCCTAGTCAGAACAGTTGCTTCTGGGCCTTTCAGCGAGACGAATCGTAATGGGGCAGTTTCTTAACTGCGTATATTTTTTCAATAGACAGCGGGATCCGTGGCCCGTACAAAACGCTATAGAACGATCTTTGCGGTACTACCATTGAACGACGAAGAAATAAAGTGGAGGAACTCGAGAACTGCTCCACTTTTGCACAATGGGGCGCAGGTAGCCTCGAATATCCCTGTTCCACCGTGCAGACACCGTTGTCTCTCCCCCCTTTCCACGTTCGTTCGAAACGTCTTTCCTCTTTCTCCTCGCACGACGAGGTTGTCAAAAGAGATGCGCCGGTGAAAATTGTTGTTGCATAATGGGAAGTAGCCTCCGATTTTGCCCGGGACGCAGGACGCAATCGTCATAAATCCAACGTGCGAACAGTGGCACAATGCGCGTTAAATCATTCCCGATCGCTTCTAAAACGGGGCCTGAATTATTGCGTCCCCCCTCCCGGTGAAAAACGCGACCGTTTTCCAAACGATTGTGAGAACGGTCCGGCCGGTTTCTTAAAATTCATCCTCTCGTGGAAATTTTGATTTAATTGACTGTTGCGGACCACAGCTGTGTGTAGGAATGTGAGAGAACGAAAATGAAATACTGTAGGTTGTTGTATTTCACGCAATATTGAGAATACGGACGTATACTGCATTTCGATTTGACTGCAGGGTTGAAAGGATCAAAGATATTTGAATAATAGTTGCACGATGGATTATCCATTATGTGCATAAAATGAAATTTCACGATTAACAAGTAATTGCGAGACATGCAGAAAGCATATTTTTGTACGTTTCGTTTCAAACTTTTATAACCGTATAGAGATACAAGTAAGCGATGAGATATTTAATCTAATGCACCTAATTAATCAGTATATAGATATTACAATTGTAGAATAGATAGTTTATAGATGTTATAAACAAGTGTTGTAATACATGTATAAAGTGGTGCATCGATGCTTTCTGATAAATAACGAAAAGAATAATAGATTCTTGCAATTCACGACCTCTTGGCGACTTCAAGTCACGATACAAATGTAACAGTTGTTCATTGGCGCGAATTGACTGCAAATAATCGGGCAACGCGTGCTCGTCAATCTCGGGGAAAATCGAATTCGGTTCTCGCCTAATTTCCTGCCGACGCGACACAGATTCAACAGTATCCTCGATGGGAGGATGCCCACGGCTCGTGGAGACTTCCTCTCCAGAATCTGTAACAGACGCGTCGAGAATAAAATGCCCATAGAAAAACGGAATGGCGGATTAAACGGCACGTCTCTCGTGGCCCGTGGTATTGATTTTCCTTTCTACAGGCACGAGTCAGCCGGGTGTAATAAAGGGCCATTAAAATCGGCGATTCTTCACTCCGGCTCCCTCCGAGTCTCGTTTCTGTTCCGCGGACGCAATCTCCCGCGCGGATCTACGCGAGTCGAGCGTTGTTATCGTAATAGAAAAACTTTCTTCGGTATATCGGTCGTAAAAGACCGGGACCCTTGGCTGAAAGAGAGAAATCGGTGTGCGATACGCGCGTGAGCGTTCGAACACTCGTACATTAAATATCTCTTGGGAATATATTATGTGTTACGTTTCAAATTGTTGTAAGATTCGACTGTCTGAGAAAGACTGGAAAGATCAAGTCTGAAAATGTACAAAATTAGAAATTGCAAAAGATATTTATGGTGCTACGAGTTATTTAGTAGAAAAGTACTTGAACAGTCAATTATTCATTATATCGCTAAATAATCGATAGATTATCGTCATTGTCTATTCGTATTATCTTATGTACCAACATATTGTATAACAATAAATAAATATAATTGCAATTATATGAGTACAATAAAAGCAATAAACAAATATCCTGCAACTTTATATTTTCAAATTAGTTGTAAGTATAATTACAATAATATAGTGATGGTACAATTTCAAAACGTTTTCTACGACATATGCGTATATTAGATATTGCAATTTCCATATACGTTGATTTCAAATATAATTACGAAAGATGCAATTTCAAAAGAAGAATGTTTTGTGCAAGAACAGAGACAATCTTTGTAGCAAATTTTGTCACTGAAAGTGATTTTAGCGGGGTTTTGCAACGCTGATGCAACGAAAATTAGCGATTGGTTGATTTGGGTCACGTGATTCGCGAGGGGGCGTGGGATAGACCGAGTGGGAGTGGCGTTGTCTAATACTCAGCGATCGCGCTTGTAATTTGTTTTCTGTCAATTCGTCTTCATTTCCTCAGTCGGAACAGTTGCTTCTGGACCATTCAGTGAGACAAATCGCACTGGGGTACACAAGTCGTGCAGTTTTTTATATCTATATTATATTTGTCGCGCAAAAATTCTCTACAACATTTTCAGATTTCTACAGGCGTAGAAATATCACGAGCCAGCGTAGCTGAAACAAATATTGTTAAATTGATCGGGGGAACCGTTCCTCTCCAGCCGGAAATTTTCTTCTGCAAAGCACGCGGCGCTCGTACACGCGGATATCTTCGCGGAGACGGAAGGGCGAAAATATGAAAGGTAAAGCTGGAAAGCCAGGAAGAACGACATCCGACGAGAACGAAAGTGATTTAGCCATAAACACACGTGACACTCGGCGCTAGGGGCGAGAAGGGGGTTGAGTTACACGGCACGTCGAGCTTCAGTCAGCCAGGGGTTGCGCGCGATATTTCGCCGTTGGAAACTCACCGGGGCCACATTTCTCTTGATTTAGCGAAACAATCCGGGCATCTGAATTTCAAATATGGCGTCTACGACCTTACGCTGGCCTCATCCTCCTCGGATGACCCGCGACAGACTGCGCGAGACTTTGCTCGCGAATTAGTTCGTGGAAGAATTTACCCTCCTCCGTCCCTTTGAGTCTCGAATCGGGCAATTTCCACCGGGGGAACGCCGTTTTCTTTGCCGAATTTCCTTTGGACACCTTCGTCGATCTTTCTTCGGGATTTTTCGGTTCATCTTGCGACTGATGATCTCAGATGTCGGGATGTTTCGAAGGGTGTGAAACAGGGTGTGGACCAATTTACAGAATCAGGGGGAGAATCATCAGAGAATGTGGCCAAATTATTTTAAGTTAGTTCACTCGAATGTTCTACATATTTTTATTTTATTTTATATTCACATTTATTTTTACTACACTTTACATTCGACATTTTCATTTTATATTACCCGTATCTATACACATTTACATTATCCTCGTCAATTAGCAAACCAATTCTGTAACACTTGCCACAGTTCGGAAGCTTCTTCATCATACGCATTTGATAATTTTTTATAAACTTGCACCGTTTGTTTCTTTCCCTTTGATAGTAAAATATTCCCTTTTGACTTTCCATTTTCTAAAATCAGATTGCAGAGCGAATTTGCGGGAAGTTGGTACGTTTGAAGATGTACACGCGTGAGAAGTACATCTGTCAAGATAGAACGTTCTCTCAGTTGGACATTTTGTTGTCGAAGCGTGCCATTAAACGAACGACGATACGAGCGGGCAAGAAGAGATCGATGCGCCCGACAGACGCACGTGCTCGTTTCTGGTTATCCGCGATATTTGATCGGTCGCCATCGTGGTTTTGACTCCGTCATATATTCGACGCTCGCAGGGGGGTTTACGAGCCTCCAGCCGCGGTTCTCGCTTACTCATGCCTTTTTTTTTTTTATTCTTCTTTTCTTTTCGTTCCCGGTGTCCAGCGATTTGTCGAGCGAATCGTCGTACCCCGAAGAGCTGTCCCGATTAAGGGCAGATTCGTAATATCGTCGATCGCCGCGCGAGGGATCGCGGCCCATTGAACAGGCCGCCTCCCGTGAAAATAATGATCCAACGCCCCCGGGGTCTTTCGAGGACCGTTCGTCGTCCCATAATTCCCGTATACCCTCGATATCTCGGACTATCTTGGTCCATCGTCTAGCCCGAGGGGCCTAGCTAAGACGCATCGAAAACACTTTGCCGAGCCGGGGACGTCGCCGCCCCTTCTTCGTGCTTTCCTCTTAATTAATTCCCCAGAAGCGAACAGCCAAGCGGCCGTGCCCACGCAAAAATTAGACACGACCGTTTCTTTCTTCGATTTTTCAACCGGTATTGGGGAGAAGTCGTTCAGTTCAGATCGCGTGGCCTCTGACGACGCCATCCAAGTGATCAACTTCATTCCTTGAGTTCTTTTTCTACATTCTAGTGCCAAAGATCGATGCTCGACTGTTTACATTTAAAACGAATCCTCTCGAATAATTAGGCTTAACGCCACACCTGAATCTTGGAAATCTTCTTTGGATCTAGAATAATAATTGATTTCAGAAGGCAATGTGATGATTCCAAGGATACGCTGTTTTACCTATTTTATCGTTAGACAAAAGCTCTGAAAGTCTGTAACGGTACATTCATACCATGTTCGTTTGAATTGAAATTTTCCAAGGAACTTTACAAAATGGATTTGAGCGACGCCTGTCGTTAAAAACATCGAATGCAACTATTCGAAATTATTCTGACTTTTTGTTCGCAACTGTCTCCTTCCTCTCTGATCTACCCAAAGAGAGGACGACTGTCTCTCGAAAATCTGATTCAAACAACTCTTTTCTCCTTCTTCTTCTTCTTCTTCTTCGTTCAGTCGATTCGAACAAGCCGCGAGTTCTCGCTACAGCTCAAGGTATTTACAACGTTTCCACTCACCCAATTCACAATGCGGGACAAGACCGGCGAGGGGGGATTTAAAATTCCGCGCGGTTGGAGCACGGTCAGGAATACAGAGGAGACCGCACGTGCAGTTCCTGGTCGGCCATGGTGAATCCAAGGTCGCGATAATTTGCAAGGGAGAGAGGCCAGGCAGCTGGAAAGGCAGAAAGAGCCCGGCTAGCTCGGCTGCGTTAGCCGGGGGGGCCCCAACCTTCCCCCTACTCTCGCCCGCTAAGGGCCCACTGTTACGCGTTCCCTCTCACGCGCATGCGCACACCGACCATTTTTACATTCGTCACCGCTCACGGATAAAAAAAAAAGGGAAGAGACGCCGCGTACTGCCTCGACCTTCCCGCGTGGATTCGCACACGTGCGCGTATATGTGGGTCATACCGCGCGGCCAGGAACTAGTCCGCTTCTCTCTCTCTTCGCCAGCCAGAATCGAAACGCGTAGAACAGGTCGTTCTTCTCCTCCCCCCCCATTCCTTCTTCTTCCTCTCTTTCCTCGTCCTGACGTCCTTGATCTTTTCTTGTTTTTAGTTGCCGAACCGAGGCTGGAGGTTGAATTCGAGCACGTGTTCCGTCTCTCGTTGTACGTGGTTTGGAGAGGTTCCGACTGGACGAGGCACGTCGTTCTCTCCATCTTCCATTTTATCATCAGTTTAACGATAAAGTTCATTAATGACTTGTTTGTTCAGTTAGTAAAGGAGGTGATATTTGGAGGCAGTTTCAGTTTAAATTCTCGAGTGGTGTAGCGTGACAGAGATCTTTTCGATGTTTTAAGGAAACATGCTTCTCCATTGAAATGTAAGAATGTGCAGATCAACTCCATTGATTGAAAAATGATAAAAGGAAACGTGACATTACCATATTTCGTACAAATCGCAACTGGCAACTATTCGTGTCGTCCGTGTATTTGTAAGAAATTATCTTATAAAAGTGAGTCAATTGCTTTTTTTAAAAAGTTGATTACCAATCGTGTATCCAGACAATTGGATCGAAAAAAATTTGAGAAAAAGTGTCGATCAAACGCGAAACTTGGCATAATCATTGTCGGCACTTGATGTATTAACGTATCATGTTTAATTAACTAAATTAATCAATGTAGAAACACAACGTCACCTCGAGTATTCAATCGACGAAATCAAATCTCCCCGAAGACTGAAGACTTTCATAAATTTACAAAATTCTCCATTCGTCACTCGCGTCTGATTCGCGAGTATAATTCAAACCGGGCTAAACCCTCCCACCGAGGCGGAGTTCTCTCCATAGATTTCCAAAATTTCTTCCATCAGCCGCCGATCCACGTTCCTGACAAATTCGCAGAAGGAGGCAGAAATCCCGGGGCCGGTTCCTCTTCTTGACAAATGTCGAGACCCGTGTAACGCAGGCAGATGCGCCTAATTTACCAACCGTGATTTTTGCTCGCACCCCACGGAGGACGATGGCGGAATACAGAGAGGCTCGTCGATGAATCTGTGTGTATCCGCACAGGCCCCCCTGCTTTCACGCATGCACGTACCGCGCGCGCGTGTGGTACAAGCTTTTTCCATATGACGTATCGTCGTGATTACCTTGATGTAGATCCGTCGCTGCGTTTCGAGCCGATAACGCATCGAGAATATACGGATCCCTTTTCTCTGTTCTCTCTCCTCGGGCCGTGTGTATCGGCGAACGCATCGATCATCGTCGCGCCCGCGATTTTTCATCGGGATGCTCGAACGCGAAAAAAAAGAAAGAAAAAAGAGCGAGCGAGCGAGAGAGAGAGAGAGAGAGGGAGGAAAGAGAAAAAAAATCAGTCGGACGAGATTGAAAAGCCATTCCGTCGTCTGGGAACGCAAAACCAGCCTCTTTCTGTTTTGCCGCTGCCCGTCATCGTCCACTTCCCCTTTTGGAACTCGTTTTCCCCGTGTCTGGATTAACTGGAATAGCGTGGCGTACACTGGCATAGTTTTTCTTTTCCTTTCGCGTGGGTAATGTTTGCCAGCCGACTGTGGATTTTCGTGCAAATTCGCATTTCCTTTTCTTTTTTTTTTAATTTAAGAGTCTACATTTCGCAATCATTTCTCCGAGAGCTGCGAGTAATTTGGACGACACGATGCAAATGGAAGTGTAATTTATTATCACAGTGTTGACACGTTCTATTTATAACTGATTCATATTTTTTCACAACGATTTCGTTCAACGCACGTCAAATTTAAAATAACATGGTAGAAAACTATCATGGGAAAATAAACACGACGTACGTTACATTTCATCGATTTCCATTTTCAATAAAAGAACGCTTGAAATCCCTGACGAGTTTTTCACAAACGTGGAGTGAACTTTTACTTTTCGTATCTTCTTGTGTATAATATACGTGTACTTATTTTTACATATAATATATATAATACACGTGTGCTGATATAATTTTTATGTGTAATAAAAGAAATTAATGTCGTCGAGCATTACGAAATAATTCAACATCCGCTGCTGCAACATCGTCCAACTTCAAACGATCTATTTACGCCCCTATCGAAACGAACGTCTCTGAACCGATCTCGAAACGTCGAGGGTGACCCAGTTTCCGCACACATAATCATTTCGCCGTTGCGCTCTCTCTTATTACGGCGATGATTTACTCCACATATCCGATTTTATGGAAGACAGTTTCTGTCTCCGGTCGATCCGGAAGCACGCGTCGGCTCGCCTCAAATCGTCCGTGTCGAGGAGAATTATTGCCGAAAATTACGGGTTTCGCGTGACGCTACCTAGAAAAGCGTAACTTCAACCCCGATCGCGATGCCACTCCCAGCAGTTCCTTTTTCGCTCATTGTACACCCTCTGTCGATTCGGTGATCGAGCACGCGATTCACCGCCGTGAAAAACCGCCCGCAGGAAATTCGAGAGCACTCCTCCGCCTTCGTTCCCGTCGCGCAATGGCTGTTTATCGATGAAAGAACTAATTGTAAAGAAACATCTGCCACTTCCACGTTGAAAAACGACACGGTTCAACGACCTGGTTCGAAATGCGTCGAAATTTGTTCTGTAAGTGCCATTTTGGGGCATCGCGAGTTTTCGTTGTCCCCCGATAGTATTCAACTGGAATTGCAAATTTCAAAGATGTCAGCTTTACAATTGTAACTTAGGAAATTAGCGAAAGCTCTGGCAAATGAATTGGAAGTATTTTTTGATTCCCCAAGGAGTTAATTGGTATATTTCGAAAGCTAGTGAAATTAATTATCCACGGACTTGACTGTGACAATTTTTGCGCCGTTGACTTTTGACTGGCATATTGCAGACACAGAGAGAGAAAATAAATTTTCCAATAATTTCACGTACAGCAGAGTACTTCTTTCTTTGAATCGCTGTTTCTCCGATATTTTAATATTCAGACTTTATGTTACCAGAATAGAATGTTTGGCTGTAGACATCTTTATTCGAAAAATAGAGATTCACACAAGGGAGGCTCCACTGTAGTATTACGTTTCAAAGTGGTAAACTCGAAGATGTAAAACGCAATTACTACACAAAGCAAAAACGTCTAAACATCTTCGTGTTCTTCTTCAGCAACCCGCGAGCGTCCAATTGACGTGTCTTTTTCGAGTTCCATGATTGAGTTGTAAAATGATACGAGCGTTCATAAAAGTACCGTCAGGATACAAAGGATTAAAGTGTAAAAATGTATATTCCTCTTAACACTGTTCTCTATCGAATCAGTCCTCTCAAACATTTGCAAATCATTGCAAATCGTTGAGAACGTAAAACTGGCATTTCTAAATTTGAGTAATACCGAAAAACACAAAAATACACGAACGTTCCAATGTCTCAGTAAAGAGGTAGGTTTAGATTGGAAGCACGAAAATAGTTTATAAAAAAAGGAAGGAAAAGGGGACAAATTACAGTGTTCCCAAATCAGTAGAGAAGTTTAAATCGGCAGGCGCGATTAGAGGTTGGGAAATCGCATTTCGACGGGTAATCGTCGCGATCTCGTTCGCGCGTACGCCGGCTGCGTCGGTGCCCCTCTGTCGCGACATTAATCTTTGAAATTGAAAGCGCACGCTGTGTGTATCTCGCTGGAAAGTCTTGCCCTCTC
>KQ435706.1:2539227-2552509 GCA_001276565.1 Melipona quadrifasciata
ACTCCTCGTTCAGCCCGCATTGTTGACCGAATGAAGCTTCAACAGCACAAAATCATCGCGTTATTCTTACCTCTTGTATGAACTCGACATTATAAGACAAAATGAAAGTAAATTAAACGGTTAAATATCTATCTAAATATATATTGCGTTCATGCTCTTAAATTTTCCATAAAGAAAAACTGTCAAACCAACGTGTCTTCGTTCGAAAACGAAATATTGGGTTGGCAACTAAGTGATTGCGGATTTTAAATAAGCAGGAAAATTCAAAAGTTTTGCTTAAAAATGTAACTTTATTCAATTAGGTATTGTCCGTTTTTGTCGATGACCTTTTGCCATCTTTCAGGCAGTGTCATAATTCCATAGAACTTCTGATTTTTGCCAGCAAAAAACTGAATTAAATGTGATTTTACATCATCAGCGTCATTAAAAATTTTACCATTTAAGGAGTTCTGCATGGAACGAAAGAAATGGTAATCAGGCGCAAGGTCAGGGCTATATGGTGGATGTGACACATCCCAATATAGTTCCAATAATTTTTGGCGAGTGTCTAAAGATGTGTGGGGCTTTGCATTATCATGCTGGAAAAAAACACCCTAACGATTTGCCAATTCTGGCCGTTTTTTTTGAACTGCATCGCTCAGTTTGGCGAATTATTGAACGTGCACGTTTGAATTAATCGTTTGGTTCAAAGTGCAGAATTCCTTTAGAATCCCACCAAACTGACAGCATAATCTTTTTTTGGTGAATCTCAGCTTTTGGTGTCGTCTGGGCTGGTTCATCTTGCATCATCCACGATTTTTTCTGATTAACGTTGTTATAAACTATTCACTTTTCCTCGCCAGTTATCAGTCGTTTCAAAAAAATGGATCAATTCCGTTGCGTTTCAGAAGCGAATCGCAGATGCTAATGCGCGTCAAATGCATTTCCTTAAGCTGATCAGGGATCCATAAATCGAGTTTCTTGACATAGCCAACCTGTTAATTTTTTTGAATGCATGTATGCGATACATTGAGCTTCTCTGCAATCTGACGTGTTGTGCTATGACGATCTGAATCGATAATGGCCTTGATATGTGTATCATCAACTTCAACTGGACGGCCAGATCGTTGCGCATTTTTCAGTGAAAAATCACCGAAACGAAATTTGGCAAACCAATTTTGACACTGCCTTTCCTTTAAGGCTTCATTCCTATATACGGCACATAATTTCTTGTGTGCTTGCGATGCGTTCTTGCCTTTTCGGAAATAATACAATAAAATATGTGTGAAATGCGCGTCTTGTTCTATCATGTTTAAATTAGGATAAAAACGAAACTAAATAACTAATCGATACAATTTTTTTACTAAATTAAAGGCGGAAGTCCAAACAACAAGAAAACAGTATAGGTTAGGTGCTTTGAACACGTTGACAAAACAAAATAATGTACTAAGACCATCTGTTGACGAAATCTGCAATCACTTAGTTGTCAATCCAATATATTAAAATTTCAGTTTATATAAGAAGAACGTAATTTATCTTGTGCGTTCATAATCATTGTTCAAATGAGCTGATGCCCATCTCCAAATTTATTTTTTAGTATATGGGTTTTAATGACCCAAATATGATTATGGCCCACAGTAAATTGTAAATTGAACGATCTATTTTTCCTTTATAGTTGAAATAATTTCAAAATAATTATCCTTTCGACCTTTATGTAACATTAATGTCATTCTTAATAATAGGCCACATAAGACAAATTGTGCAAAGATAGCAATTTGATTTTTAAAAATTATTTATAAATATAGTTGCCTTCTAACTTGTAGCTAATGACAACTATGATTGAACATGTATACAAATCGTGACCGATAAACAAATAATAAATGATCACAGTAAGTTTTACAAGGACTAGTTAGTAAGTATAAAAACAGGTAGTTGTTACGAATTTTCACGAAAACCTCGCCAGGCAACATTCCAAGATGTCACGCACAGCTATAATAGTTCTTTTCGTTTTCGTCGCTTATCTAGCCAGTAAGTGCATTTATTGATTTCAAGAATTTCGTTTTAAACACTGTTCACTTTCTTTTTTTTTTTGTTTTCATAATACAATACTTCAAAATATTTCTTTACACTTTAGAACGCTATAAAAATTTTCGTTCGCAATGACAATTTCGAGTTAAACAAAACCGAGTTTAGTGTAGAATTTAATTTTTTGTTTCATTTTTCTTGTTTTTTTTTTGTTTTTTAAATGTAAGTATCCTACATTTCTAGACCACATAGACAGCGGAAGTAGAAATAAAAATAATGAACAGAATAGAAGTGGAATTAGAGATAGAAATGGGATTTTATGACAGAAACATTTCCTCATTTGCAACTGATCAGTCTACATAATCTCAAATCCATTCTGTTTAGTTACGTGCTATTTCGAGATGTATTTTTCATGTTTTCATTTTATTTTCCATTTTATTTTATTTTATTTCATTTTTTCACGTGCTTTTTTCGATATGTATACAGTAAGCGGCGCAGACAGCCAGAATAAGGACAGTGTCCATAAGCACAGCAGCCCATCGTGGCCTAACGGTCCCAATAAGCCTAACGACGCCAATGGACCCGACAGCCACAATAAGGACAGTGTCCATAAGCACAGCAACCCATTGTGGCCTAACGGTCCCAATAAGCCTAACCACCCCAATGAACTCGAAACCATCAATAGAGACCTCAGTGGTCTCCTTAGTTCCAGTGGCGTCAGCGAGATAAAATGTGGTCCCAACGAAGAATTCCTTCTTTGTGGACCTCCTCGTCATTGCCAATCTACGTGCAATGAACCCAACAAAATGTGTCCTGAGGTTAGTATCGTCCAGTAACCATATCCTTATGTCTAACATTGTTAAAGTAAGCTTTGCAGCTCGAATCGCGATTCTGGCTTTTATGGCTTCAATCTCGTCGAGTTGTAAACACTCGAACTCTTAAACTTGGGGACTCTGGCTGTGTGTAAATTGCATAGAACGGCGAACAGCGGAGAATCGTAGATTATCAAATATCACGCACGTTGACGAAAGTGTCACTCAGAAAACGAATCTTAAGAGCTTCGAGAGTTCACTTTTAAGCTCGAACTTTAGTTCAACATTAGTTTTAAAGACTTTAAGGCCTTTAAAGTTAAGCCTTGAAACTTTGAAACTTGAAGACTCGAGCTTCGCCAAAGCTCCATTGCTGATGAAAACTGCCTTGATTTTCTTACCTTTCGTTTAATTCTAATAATTATTTATGTAATTTTCAGGTATGCGTCGGTGGTTGCGTCTGTGACCGCGGATACGTCAGAGATTCTAATAACCAATGTGTTCCGTTCCATGGGTGTTAAAACTAATTGGACTGGATCAATGAAGGACTATTCTTGAAAAATAATTATCGAAAGGTGTAATAAAACCACAGCGTACATAAATATCTATTTGTTTATTTCTTTCTTTTTACAAAGTTGTTCCATTTGATCGTCCCGAGTGAAGAATGAGAATAAACGCAAATTTAACGTGACTCACTGAGAGCCTATTACGCTGTATGCTTATTTTTCGGAAGTTATCAATCTGTGTTTGCGTGTGTGATATTAATCTTGTTTCAAGCAGGCGATAGCGTCATGTTGGAAACGACGTAATTTTCTTTTGGTAACCTCTTCGTTTCGCGAATTTGTATATATATTTTGCGGCGTTGACGAATGGATAACGAATCGATGCGTCCACTCCAAACAATTTATTTCAGTCACTGGTTTTTTATTTGTACAAGCTTGCGACCAATATTAATCTATAAACATGCATTATTACTACAAAAGTCTCAAATACAAGAGGGAGAGCGGGAAAAGGGTGTCAAATAATTCGATAAGAATAAGCGATTTGTCGATTGTGCGAGGTTAACAATTTTCTTCAGCAACGCAGGTTCCTTTGTCATTTCTCAAGTATCCTGATTTACATTGACAACCGATGACGCATTGCTGGAAAACAAATCGACAAAAATTAGTGTGCACTTCAGAATGTCAGCGTCGTAGAGAAACGCATAAACATAAGTTAAAAGAAACGCAAACGAAGATCAGCTGACAAGACACGTAATTAGCAATTCTGTTTGATTTGCATCAAAAAATGACTGTGCAGAATCCTTCGCAGAGCTATCAGTTAGTTTTAAAGAGTTCACCAACAAAATTGAGAAAATGGACTTGTTGCATTTTTCTCGATTGTTAATACCAACCATGGTGCAAATTTCTGAGCGTGGTTTGGCACAGCTGGGCTCGCACGCCGTTCCGCAGGATTTGAACTCCTCGTGCTTCAACAGCACAAAATCATCGCTTTATTCTTCACCTCATATTTTCTATGAACTCGACATTATAAGACAAAATGAAAGTAAATTAAACGGTTAAATATCTATCTAAATATATATTGCGTTCATGCTCTTAAATTTTCCATAAAGAAAAAAGTGTCAAACCAACGTGTCTTCGTTCGAAAACGAAATAAAACAATTCTTTTCAACAGTCGAAAAAATATATCTTTCATTCTTGATCTTTTAATTTGGATGCTTGGATTTTTAGTCAAAGCTCTACTCGTCACGTGTGAAAAAAGAAATAAAATATCTTGCAATATCTGCGATTTAATTCAAATTTATGATAATTGCATTTGTTTATCGCTTTTGACGAGTAGCTTAATCCGTTCAATTGCACACGCGAATACACATTTTCAAAATAAAATTTCACCGTCAAAGCGTCAATAATACAAAGTTAGGTGCGTGAAGTGTTACGCTAATTTTTGACGAAAGCTACTTACTGGAGAAGATAGCCATAATCACTAGAAATGCAAAGATGTATCGGGACATTGTCGATTCCTTTATGAAACACTTCACGAATGATGCTAGTGACACTACTGTCCAACTAGTAGAATCTTGGCCTTATATACCGTTGTTACGAAACTATGATATATATGCATTTCGTCTCGTTCTTGATCTTTGTCCGTCCGTTATATCTCCGTTTTCCTTCACGTCTTCCCTACTTTGGACTAACGCTAATGCATCAGGAAAACGTGGCTGATCAAATAACGAAACGTTTTATCTGTCCAGTTTTGCTTGACGATAATGTACTATATTGAACCGCGATTATAATTAAATACCTCGAGTTCGTAACTGCATACGCGTGCAATGGCAAGGACGATTAGTGTCGTAACATCTACTGAACAATTACCATTCGTTAGAACGAGGAAAATATTTACGAGGCGCAATGAGAAGATTCAGGTTCTCTGATGCAAAATCTTCGATCGCCAGTGGATTGTGAATATTTGTGGGGGATTCATGTTTGTTGAAACGTAGTTTAGAAAATCTAGAATATTTTGTTTGTTCCAGTTTATTACGAAACAGTCTCATTAAGATACTAAGAATGACGAAAGAGAAAATACGAAGCTAGAGAACGTGATACATAACATATACATAGTTATACCATACAGATGTATAATTGAAAAGTATTACGTATCATGGGAAAATCCGGAACGTTGTGATTTGCAATTTTTTTGAGTCCACTGCTAATACTCTCAAATAGAATTAAACTTAGACCTTTGAAGTAGTAGTTCTTAGAAATGCTAAAAATCTAAATGTTTAATAATAAACGAATGACAAACTAAAGATGTGTTCATCTTTAAACGCTAGATATTTATTCAATATATTATAATACGCCGTCCTCTTTGAACCTCTAATAAATAAACCAATTATTTTATTATATATAATATTATAATATTATCTATTATTAATATTAAATTATTCTATTATTGATCACTAGTAAAGTCTATACACTCAAAGGGATAGATATTGCAAAGTACACTATATTTTGGATAGTTTACATGTATTTAACACATATTTTTGCAATTACTGTGCACTTCACCGTTGTGGCCATAATTATCTACAATACGTTACAAGTTCAGAGAATAAAATATATAAATGTTGAATAAATAGACAGAAATGAGGTATCCAGAGATGAAGGGAGATTCTCTTTCGCGCGTAATCCAGATATCGATGGGAAACGCTGCGTCGACCGAACGATTCTCGCCGTATCGATCCGTCAATCGCGAGGCATTGTGAGGACCGTGTGCAATTAGCGTCGATTCAAACGAGCGGGAAGGGTCGAAAATTCCGTTTGATTCGATTGGCAAATTTTCGAGTCGCGGGCTCACTTTGTCAGCGCAACGATCAATCCAGCCAGAGCTTCTCCTATCGACGTTTGCTTTTACCTTAAATGCTATTTCGTTGTCGGTGGAGACAACGAGCCAGCGGATTCGAAGTTCTCTCTCTCTCTCTCTCTCTCTCTCTCTCTCTTTCTCTCTCTTTGTCTCTGTCTCTGTCTCTGTCTCTGCGTTTCACCGTTTGCCGCGTTTTATTCAGCGAAACCCAGCGCCGACAATCGAATATCCGACAGTCAAAATGCTATTTATTATTGAGCACTCAGCACCGACTTTCTCCGTTTCGCTTCCTTTCTACGATCACTCCCCCTCCCCCCCTCCCTCCACCGTCCCTTTTCCGATAATAATTCGTTTCTGCAGTCGAACGCCCCTTTTATGAAATTTATTACCCCGTTTCTCCTTCTGCTTCTCATCGATAATTCCTTCTCCTCTCCTTTGTGTTTCGTTTCATAAGAAATCGATTGGAACGTTGAGGCCTCGTTCGAGTTGGTTAAACTGTCTGGATTCGAGCAACTCGAGGCCACTTTATTAGATTATTCATTTCGTTCGGAACGTTTCTTCAAGTATTTACGTTGGTTTTATTCGGTCGAATTGCTTGGACAATCTGTTGGAGATTGAAATGCGTCGACTCTTGCACGGAATTGCAGAATTACGATTGAAGTGAATTTTGATAAAGAAATTTAGATAAATTACGATGGACGAATTCTGTGATAAAGAATATTGATTGAAACGTACTTAATTCTGTGTCTCGAACATTTGCATTTCTGGGATGAAAAACGAATAAAATTAAAAAAAAAATTACTCTTTTATATGTTATTGTATAGTTTCATGCTTCTACTCCATTTTTCATAAAATTAATAAAACATTAAATCTATTAATTGCAATTCGTTGCGATATTTCGTAACATTAACCCCGTCATTCGTCCAATCAATAAAATAAAACGCTACAATTTTATCGTTGAAAGTAACTTTAGCGGGGCTAACCCAGAAAATCGAGCCTCTTTAGGTGCAACGTTGATGCAACGAAAATTAGCGATTGGTTGATTTGGGTCACGTGATTCGTAAGGGGGCATAGGGTAGACTTCGAGTAGGAGTGGCGTTGTCTGGTAAATCTACTGAGCGATCACGCCTGTAATTTGTTTTGTATCGATTCAAATGTTTGCATATCAATAAAATTTTATGGCAAAAATGTCTTCATTTCCTAGTCAGAAGTTGCTTCTTTCAGTGAGTCATGCAGTCGTGCAGTTTTTTCTACAATTTATTACTTTGTTGTATAATTTCCTTCTTTATTAATATCTTCCACGATTGAAACGTTAAATATTCATTAACTACAATTCGTTGCAACATCGACAGAGCCCGAAATTTGATCATTCAATCAATTTTCTACAAGATAAAACACTCTTTTCTAAAATTTGCTACTTTATCGTATAATTGTATTTATTGTACAATTCCTGCCTTCTCTAGCATTTCCCATTAAAAATCAGCTATTTATTAATTGCAATTCTTTGTAACATCGACATCTTTCGCCATTAATTCGTCCGATGAATTTTCTACGAGACAAAACGCTCTTCTTTTGAAATTTATTACTTCTGTCTTCTGTGATAGTTTCCATAGATGAGGTATTTATCAATTACAATTCGTCGCAACAACTTTCGACATCGATGGACCCTATCACTTTTCGGCACCGATTCGTTCAACGTATTCGGTATTTGTCACGGGACGCTGTCAAGCTGGAAGAAGAAAGGCTGGTTGCTTGTCAACGACAACCAGCAGCCACTGACAGCGGGAAACTCGATTGGAAGTGCTCGAGTTACCCTCCTCGGCCAGTGTGTTTCCCTTGCTGCTTGCGCGCCGACTGCCCTTCGCTCTTTACTCCACTTTTCACCCCTCTGCGATATCACGTCACAGGAGGCAAGCGTGACTCCTTTGTGCCAGCCGTCGGCCACCATTTTGCCTTCTCCCCCCGTGAAAGCCCCCCGGTTCTGACACACTGACCCGATATTAACTCGCCCAATCAGCGTCCCCGCGTTTCGAACAATGCTTAAACGTTTTCTATTCATTCGATCGTGTTTCGTTCCAAACAGCATCGTGCGAGAGGCGTTCCCATTCCCATCGAGCAACAAGGTGCAGATCAACATCAACGTGCAATTTTATTTCCAGCGAGGAAAATACCCTTCCGCAGAGATAAGATCTCTGAACTTGACTTCAGCGACATACCGAATTTGCTGCACACTGTGTCTGCATTTGATTGTTGTTCTTGGAATTGTTATCGTTATTGGATTCTCTTGCATGATGATTCAGCAATTAAATAATTTTACGAGTTGCTGGTTACAGCTTGTTCTCTCACAATTGCGAAATATTCAGTCGGATAGGGAGATGAAAAAATCTCTTTCTCGCGAATGTGAAATATTAAACACCGCAAGCGGAATAATTGCAAACTCCTTTTCCAACATTTTATTGTCAAACTCGTCGCAATGATTAGACTTTTGTCAGACTTTTATTTTAGCAGGCTTATTTTTTTTTTTATTAGACGTTTTTTTATGCGTTTGTAAGGACATTAAAAAGTTCTGCAGATTTTTGAGAAAAAAAAGGTATCTTTTCAAAATAACTTGAAAACATCTTCGAAATTGTAAGCTTCAATTTAAATGTAAGTGTTTACAAAATGTCAATAATTTTACTTAGTTAGAATTTTATAGAAAATATATAACTATAACTTCTTAAATAAAAAGAGGAATCTTGGACCTATCGATATATTCATTTCAAAGCGTGAAGCTTCCTCGCCGAAAATTGCTATCTACGTGAAAGATTTAAGAAAAGGATCACTGTCTATTTCTATTAACTACATTCTATTCATCTGTCTCTGTTCGAATTATACTCGAAAGATAAGAAAAGGGGAATCACATCAACGCAAAATTATCTTGCATCGCTGCGATCGAATGTGTGTATATAGAACGTGGGAAAGTCATTTGTGTAACGTATATAAGCTTCCGTTGTCATCTGCACATGCCAGTTCTGAGCATTTTGAGTGAAACGACATCACTAATAGTGTTTCGCTAAACATGTTTAGATTCGTCTGTGTATTGTTCGCCGCTTTAGTGGTGCTTTCAACCAGTAAGTCATTCGGTATTATTCAAAGAGTGAATTTTTGACGCGGAGGAAGCCTAAAATGCTTCCGCGAACTTGGTCTAAGTTACATAGCTTTCAAAGAACATGACGACCGACGAGATGTTCATTTAAAGAAATACAGAAAATCAGAAAACTTGCAAACCCCGAAACTTACAAATAAAATTTACCAAATGTTCTAGCTTCGTTCGCCAAGAGCCAGATCTGTGACATGCCAAACGAGGAGTATCGCTGCGGCTCTGCCTGTCAGAGACAGTGCGCTACTCTGAATCAGCCTTGCACCATCGTGAATGTCGTAAGTTAATCGAGAAATCCGTTTTGGAGCACAGAAATGAACGTCGTTGCGATCATGTTTGCAGAGATGTAACGACGGCTGTTATTGCAAGGAAGGTTACGCCAGAAATGACAATGGCGCCTGCATTCCCATAACGAAGTGTAACAGCAAATTCATTCGGGTTCCATTGTACCGGTTGAGTAATCTTAGCTTTTAACGTAGGAATTTTTACGCAACGATGTAGATATGTGTGTAATTATGTAAATGTATGTACTTAGTTAACGATAATTGCTGGCTCTCTATCTTGCGAAAATGTAGATAACAAACGTGCCGCATTTCCCCTCTACGCGTTCGTGTGTCTCGAATGCATAGCTCGCACGATCGTGTGCGTTCGATGACGAATATCGAATAATGACAGACCAACCGATGTGTCAAGTTTGTTTTGTAAAATCTTACTTTTGCACAAGTTCCATTCGTTCGTTAGAAATTGTTAACGCAAGGAGCACCAATATAATTTTATATAAAAGAAGAAATCAACGTTTTCTACGTTCAAATTGACAAATGTTCTGATCGCAAATACATAATTTATTTCGTCTTTATTAAAGTGAAAATCAAATGGGAGAAAAATATTTTCCGAATTTCGAAATATCTTTCTCCGATATGTAATATTGTAACGATAAGATGTATAATATGAACTTTTCCTAATTTCAATTTAATAACAATATTTCATATAATAATAATCGTGTAATAAGATAACATATAATATAATATGATGATATAATTATGTATAATACATGTAATATATATCTTGTTAAAATAATAAAATTGTAAAAACACTCTTTTTGCCATGTCTCAAAAATAGTCAACCAGATAAACCATGTAGTTTAGAAATCATCGTATGTTAACTTCCGAAAGTTAATGCAGAGTCTCTGATCATATCTGTGTCATAAGTACATTTGCGGTTAAAGATTAGAGAGCTAAGATCATCGCCTTACTTAGGCCTTGCACATTTTTAGGTGAGGCTACATGTCTTTATGTACCAGTTGTTATGCATAGTCCGCTCCATAATCTTATCTTGTATTTGTTACACGCGAACTGCGCGAATTGCACAACTTTCTCAAAATCACAATGTACATACATTGGTCCGCAAGAGTACTTTATTCCACGAAAACTTGTCTTTGTTTCAAACTGTTGCAACTACGTGAAAATGATTTGTGGAGCAATTCATTTAAAAGCGTCCGAATTCGACCGACAATTTTGGTATCACGTAACGAACGAATGGAAAAGTATTCAAATGACTTACGATTAAATCCACCATGTCTTTAAAAATTGAAATTTCTTCTTAAAGCTTGTTGCACGACCTTGAATAACAGAATTACGCGGCGGAAATTCGATATTTCGAATTTCTTCAATTTCCGTCGTTCAACTCAAACGCTCAAAGTTCAACAAAGTAGCGAAGAAGAAAATTTTTCAAAGAGAAAGCTTCAATTTTCAAGACTCTCGTAGGTTTAGTCACAAACAGATTTTTTTCAATCTGATCACAGACGCTTGAATTGTTACGATTTTTCTTTCTTAAGAAGACACCACCTTCACTTTTCTCTTAAATCACGATCTTAAATATCTTTAATGATCTTTGAGAGAAAGACGCGATTTTACTTCAAAATGAGCCCAAATGAATCATCGTACGATTTTTCTTTTTCCCTTCAACATCGACAAATCTTCCAAGAAGAAACGTCTCTCTCTCTCTCTCTCTCTCTCTCTCTATCGACGCTTCTTGAGTTTCTCTTTACGCGAGAGCGTGATCGCATTTGCTTCGAGCCGGTTTTAGGATTAACGGAAGCAGCAGTTGTCCGGCTGCTGACGAGCTCGAACGCTGCAGCAGAAAATCGTGCACCGAGAGCGCAAGAACAATCGGAAAGTCAAACAGTTCGACCGATCTCGAGAGAGGAGACGCTTCAATATTTGGATCGGTAATGTAATTTCCACGGACAAGTGGAAAGTGCTGAGACCTCGGCTCCTCGTTTTCCCCTCTCTTTTCCTCCGCGTTTCCCCCGGGTTCTCCGTCTATCGTCAGACGAATCGTTTCGATCGCAACGAGCCGGGGAAGGTTCATCGATAAGGTCAGTCGAGATAAAAGTTTATCACGTCGCAGACTCGCCTCGCTCGGATGCTTCTCGCCACGAGTAGCCGAAGGGTTATCGCCGGTTAGGGACCGGTGTTTGCGTTTCGCTTTCTCGGATTCGACGGGAGATCTGTTTACCATACCACCATGGCCACTTGTTTGCCGAGAGATCTTCGTTCAGACGCGTACCCTCGAGTCGATTAACGATCTTTGTTTTATTAGCAAGTATCGAGCCTACGGTACGACGTGGCGATGACGTGGTCATTTGAAAATAGGAGGAGGATAATTGTTAGCTTTCGAGCAGGAATTTCTAGAGCAGTGGTTCTCAATCTTCTACACTCGTAAAATCCTGACGACAATTTTTCATATGTTACGACCTTCTTTACCCGCGCGAATTATTAAGCCTCGTGATAAATTATTAATACGATATCTGTACTCTCTCATTGAGCATCATTTTTACTGCAAATTTCATTTTTAAAAAATTTGTTTTTCATCAAGAATTGGCCAAGTTATGATACAAAAGCTTGGAGCGAGTCTCGCCTTTAGCAGTCGAGTCGATGCGATCGTCAAGTCAATGCGTCTTTTAATTGTTATTCGTCGGAAAGCAAAACCGCATTCTCACATGCTTCGTACGTGACTGCAAAACAGAATTTAAACGTTGACCACCTAGAGAATTTTTCGCCAAACCCACGTGCACTAACGATCCATCGTGGATCCACGATGGCTAATTAGGAATTCCATCGGCGTGTTCGTGATTGCACGCGTGTCGCAACGCTCGCGATTCGCGCGCGCGTAATCCACTCACAAGCTGGAAGATGGGCCGAACGTAAACGCGCACACGCTCGTCAGCAACCAGCTTCGATTCGAATTTCGCATGCTGTCAGACACGTGCGCTCCGCCGATTCCCCTTCTGTGATCGAACGAAGAACAACGACAGGATGGATGAAACAGAGAGAGAGAGAGAGAGAGAGAGAGAGAATAGAACCCTGGCCCGAGGGGTTGTGCTCGAGTTTCCAGCAGGCATTTGTTTAATTGGGAACCGACATGGCCGCCGAAACTCACCCCTGCGACCGACCACCCCATCTGTACGATCGCATCGTTGTGAAAATGCGTCGCGTGCCACGTGTGCCTCGGTTTTTCGCCCTGTGACCTTGATTCCCTCGTTGCATACTCGACGACAATGGAGCTGCAACATTCCATCAACGACGAGCGTTGTTTGCGTTCGATCGACGCAATTTGCGGCCGTTGGCAGTCAATCGGGCACTCTGTTTCACGATTTTTTAAGTAAACTTTGTGCATTGTAGATAGGCTACGAATTTCAAAAACGTTTGTGGAGAGATTGGAGATTTTAATCTGATTTAAATGATCAGATTTTGATAACAACTGCAACATTGAATTACTGCAGCACCTATTGGAGTTTCTTGCGCAATAATTTACTAATCAGCAATATTGGGTGCAACGCTAATGCAACGAAAATTAGCGATTGGTTGATTTGGGTCACGTGATTCGCGAGGGGGCGTGGCGTAGACCTCGAGTAGGAGTGACGTTGTCTGGTACTGAACGATCGCGCCTGTAATTTCTTTTGTATCGATTC
>KQ435706.1:2558211-2568972 GCA_001276565.1 Melipona quadrifasciata
TCCCGGTCCTTCCTTATCCATCAATTTCAGGGAAATCCGGTCGAATCGATCGGCCTTGGACGTTCGCCCGTCCTCCCATCAGTGGATTGCTCGAGCTGATGCACGCTCGAAATCCCCGCGAGATCCGTTCGCGGAGTCACGCATGCCGCTAACTACGCAGGGAGTTTGGGATCGAGAGGAAGAGAGGATGGAGCATCGAACCAGCCGAAAATCCCGGCATTGTCTCGACACCGCGTGCTCCGCTCCCCCAATACGGATAATCTCGGGAGGCCCGGCCGTGTTTCCCTGCGGGAGACGCGATAACGTCCTGAAACAGAGAGAACGGCCTGCCGAAGGGTTGCCCCCGCTTTCCGATGCTCCATCCACGGAATTTAGAGTCCTCCGCCATCCCGCACCGGTATCAAACCACTGGCTATAAATCGACGAATTTCGGGTCGCCTCGCGTGCACAGGTACATTCGTCGTCAATTATCGTTACGTTGAGAATTTGTACGTTCGGCGTGGAAAAATTGCTAGGCAATTGCTGAGCAATTGAACGGTTGAATGATTTTTTAGGACTACGTAGAATTCTCAACAACTTGTCACATTGAGATTATTTAATTGTAATACATGTATTTATATGTTTATTGTGGAAAAATTGCTAGGTATTTGTTAGATGATTTCTTACATTACCAACGAGTGTAATACTTATATTATATACTAATATTTATTTATACACATTCAAAGAAAATTTACTAGACACTTGCACAGTACGATTTTTAGCCTAATGAAACGACAAACTAGTTCGATATTTCCTTCGTAATACAGAAAATACGACGATGAAACTCCGAAAAATTTCAGAGAAACGGAATTGAAAATGGTCGTCAGGCTTATTTTAAGATCAAATTACTATTATTTTATTCCTTATTATTTATTATTAAACCTGTCTTGTAACCCAGCGTTCTCACAATACGGATCACTCAATCGCTTAATGGCCTTTTCTTTTCAAAAACTATTTGCATCCGAGTCTAAATCAAACGTCGTAAGACAAGGCGGCGATTTTCCTTGAAAAACGATTTCCTGAAGTGGTTTGAAAATAGCCGGATGACGTAACTTTCGCCAAGCAAATCGCTAACGTGCTAGTATAACTCTATCTCTTTCGTATCGTTGCCCGTGAACAGAGACAGCGAGATCGTTTCTCGAGAATCGTTCCTCGTTGGCGGGAAATACCGGCGTAAACACGAGATTTTGCCCAGAAAATATCGTCAGCTAATATTTACAGACCGACAGCGCCCGCGATCGTGAAGGAACATTCTTACTACGAACCGCTTATCGTTAATACGATTAAGCAGACGCGTGATTCATTTCGAAGCAGACATTAATAACGTTGGCGTATATGAGCCGAGAATAATCGGATTTTCGTGGTACGCGAGGAAATCGTTCGTCTTTCTGCACTCGATCGGCTTTCGATCTTCGGATAATTGAAAGTTATCGTCTTTTTTAAATATAATTACACGAACAATTAATAATTGTTCCACTTAAGAAACATAATTGCAGTAAATGAGTAAAATTTATCCGTAATGAGAGCAGCCATGCTTTTGAGTCATCCAGCGACACAAGAAATTGAATCAAATTAATTTGTTTTAATTTCTATTAAACAAACCCAGTGAAGGAAATTTTTTAAATCCTTTTGATGATTTCATTTAAAATCTGGGCACACGTGATCGATCAGAATATCAAAAGCGACAAATGAGATAAACAAGAATTTTTGTAGTGCAAATATCGAATGCTATCGGAAAATAGCTCGTTTCCTTTCGAGTTGAACAATTTTTTAACATTCACACTTTTTGAGTGTCCAAGGTTAAGAACCGTAGCAGTGTTATCTTTACTTTCTGATAGCAGTCAAGTATTAATACAACTGAAATAATTTCCTCGTAATTATTTGCATTAACAGTGATGTCAAAATGATCCATAATTTTGATATCATTTGTTCATAGTTGAAGAGGAAACATGACATTTCTTTAATACGAAAATGCTATTCTACTGGTACGTTATTGTATAAGTGTCATCCAAGGTGTAGTTCAACATTTCCTCGAAAAAGTTGTTAATAAAGTTAATCTGTATAGTATCGTCATTTGATATTATAGCTACAATATAAAAAAAAATAAAAAAAAAAACAGAATTCTCGTAAAAGTAAATTGATTAAAAAAAGAATTACAAATGAATTAATCGATTAACTAGAACTGTCCCTTAAATCATTTCAGTCTATGAAGCAAAATTGTTTGAAAACTGTTTGAAAACAACATTTTGACTTTGTTTTGCGACCTTTTGTAACGTGTTTCACCTTGTGTTCGTTAAACGCAGAGATAAGAAATGTTATCTGAAGGAAAAAATTGACGCCTAAGTGGCAACTGAAAATATAAAATAAGTGTATTATTAAAAGTGCAATTATTTGATGACACTTTTCCACAAGTAACGATAAAACAGGTGTTTTATCAAGTTTCTGTCATGAAAAGAAATGTGGAACGTGAAAACGCTCTTCAGGAGACAAAAATATGATTAAATAGAAGATAAATACCTTTAGAGGAAGATTGCAGTATAAAAATCAGAACATCGTTGACAAAAGTTCAGAAAGTAGCGAACGAATGAAAGAAGCAACACGAACGAATATTTTTGGTAAAAGTTATCATGTCTCGATTTCTCGTAGCGTCCTTCCTTCTTGCTATGGTTCTCGTTGTCTGTGAGTAACTACACCATAATTCATATTTAAATGTTTGGAATGTTCTTTGCTTTTTGAACGAAACAGATTTTCTTAAACATAATAAAAATATAATTATAATTATGACTTAGCGAAATTCCCTTTTTCTGGACAAAATGAATTAAGACAGAATCTAAATCAGATCATTGTGCGATCTTTTTTTTACGAAATTATATCAGTTTAAATTTTTCACTGTCATTGGTACAATTATGTTCCTCGTGTAACTGTTGTGTACATAGAAGGAATAATTAACTGATAGTGAAAAAAATTGATGAATTCACACTCACAGTGGTAGGGCGGAGGAAAATTTAAAAAGCAAATGGCACGAGGTAATCCATAATTTATGGACAAAAATAATGAATAAATGACTTTCAGTAATGTCGATAAAGAAATGTTTAGCAGAAGAGTTGCAGTTTCTTTGTTCGTGTTTTCTTTTTAGAATTAATCACGTAAAATTTGATTCAACAGCTGGCGATGAGTGCCCATTGATAGATTTGAGGTGTGAAGTGAATTGCGAACCACTCTGTCCGTCTCCACTTTGGTATCCAATTGGCAACTGCACCAGGACCGTGAGTATTCGAAATTCCATTAAATTAACTGTATCAGCTTAATAACAATACGAATAAACTGAATTTCGCAGAATTGCGGTCCAGTCAGTGGTTCACTCTCGAACCCTTGTCCGTGTGGTAAAGGTACTGCCAGAAATATAGAAACTAACAAGTGCGTACCGGTGGAAGACTGTCCCAAATTACAAGCATAATATACATACATACATAATATAAATGTACATTGTTAAGCGACAATGATCAATAAAAGAACTTTCTTCGAAGCATATTTATCCCACTGGCGCTTCTTATCAACTTCATCGTACATTTTTCTATCTGTATATTCACAAATGTTTCTTATACAAAATTGTACTCGACGTAGTATATATCTAATCACGCAAAATGCTTCGACTTGACAGCGACGAAACGTAAGTCAGTGTAATATTCTCATTATTCTCGTTCGTAAAGTGTCAGAAAAATTCGTCAACGATTCTGAACGGTCAATCACGAATCACAATGGTGGTCGTGACGATTCAATTTCATTTACGGAACGGTAAAAAGATGTCTGAAACGACGAAAGTTCTTCCGGAGGGAAAGCGATAAATAAAGAATAACATAAAGAAGGGTCGAAGAAAGAAAAAAAAAATCAATGTCCCGGCGACACGAAGAAACGTGTCTTAAATGTCAGCATGGCATCCAACGTCAATGGACCGTTCTACGTGATCGGAATGAAGGGGATGGGTACCACCTTGACACAGACGAACGGCCACGGGGCGCTAACTAACGCCATAATCAAGTAAGCAGTTTAGTCGAGCGATCCGGTTACGTCGACTTAGCCTTCCGTATCGACGAGGCGTCACTGATTGGTTTACAGATCTGCTGAGCCGAACTCAGACGCTCAAAGGCCTCTCTAGTTAGCCGGAGACTTTCAGAACGAACCACCTTTACCCCCTTCTCTCTCTCTCTCTATCTCTCTCTCTATCCTTATACCCCCCCTCTCTCTCTCTCTTTCTCACTTTCATATCTTTCCTCGGTATTTCATTAATTTCCCTGCGACTCCGCTTCGTCTGCGAAGGCTTTACACCTTTGATTTCGCAAAGCGGAGTCTCCTCGACAGCTCGGTCTATAAATAAGTTACGCTTAATTGCAAAGATCCCCACCCCTCCCGCCCTTGTCTCTTTCAATTTTTTCCACTCCCCTCCTCTCTCGTCCGCTCGATGCCCCTCCACCCCTGGTGAAGAATCGAAAGGGAAAGCGAGCCTGCGCGACGCGAAATCGCGGCCTGCAATGCGGCAAATTCGAGGGAAAAAGCTGTCCCGCGGAAGCGTGCACTCGCGACGATTAATATGCGGCGAGGGTGGCACTCGAATACGTAGGATAGGCGGTGACGAAGGGCGACGAATTTATCGGTGCCGGGTGCTCGCGACGAGGGACAGAGGGAAAAAGAATATACTCGTTGCGTTGGCGCAACATTAGCGAGGAAAATTCATAGGGGCGGCGACGAGCGGAAGAGTTATGGACAGACACTCTTCTCGGACACGCGTCCGTATACCTGACTGTCGTTCCTCATAATTATACGTGTAACAACCACGCTCTGGATATGCACCGGTGATCTTCCGCAAATTTGCTTTACGACATTCATCGGGTGGATATTCACCCGTAGAAAGCTTTTACGGCCGTATGAATTATTTCCAAGTTTCATTAATGTCATAATGGGATGCGGCTGTCATCGTTATGTTGATTAAGATTGAAATCAATTTGAGGGGACGTGCAGAGAGTACAATTTAATGTTTTATGATATAATGCTATATGGTACTGTGCTATAATATATTACTGATATTATACAATGACACATATGTATATATATATATATTGTGTAAGTTATTTTTGTTTTATATCATTCAGTCTTTCAGTGACCACCCTATACGCACACACATATATATAACTTTTACACGTTTTTCAAATTTTGTTATTATTTATCATTTTTAGTTGGAAGTATAATTAACAATATATAACTAATGGATTTTTTTCTATAACCTACAAAAAAAAAGAGATAAGAAAGACTGAAAATGAGCAAGTTATGACTTTTCCAAACCCACCAGTGGCCACTCTATATTATACAATAATAGACATAATACATGCAATAAGTAACAAGCTTGTCTTAGATTAATCTACTCAATGCTTCATGTATCACGAGATAATGTAATCGCGAGTTTTTATCAAATACGAAATTCCAACGAATGGGACAGAAAGCTCGATTGAGACGAGACCAGTCGTCAAGAAATTTATCGTTTTCGCAATTTTGTTGATCAGAGTCTAGACCCTCTGTGAAGCCTAGCCCACGGACTAAAAAAAGATTTCTTCGATTTGTCGAATGAATGCCCTAACCTTCGATCCCGTTCCTTGAATGGAATAAACGAAGGAACGCGCGAACGTGCGTTTTTCACAGGCAGGGGGGGGCGGGGCCCGGAGGGCGGTAATCGGTGAGACGGTTCTAATTTCGACTAGGGGAGCAGCACCGGGTCGCGTCAGATTCTTGACAGACGTGAAAAATGTCACTCGTATGCAAAGCAAATTGTGCCAGCCCGTTCGTTTCATTATTTCGCCGGTGCGTGTTTCTGCGCGAGAGGGGGAAATTTCCCTTCTTCTCTCGCGAAAAATTTAATTCTCGGCTCGCAGGAGGCCCTCCCCCCCTCTCTCTCTCTCTCTCTCTTTCTTTGCTTAATATAAGGTCACGAGGAGAGGGAGGACACCTGCGGTCGCCTCTTTAAAAATGATTAACCTACCCAAAGGAACGAGAGAGTCGAGAGAGTGCCCTCGATGGTGACGTCCTCGATGAAAAATGAATCGAGCTCGGCTTTTACGATGGCAAAAGGCATCGTTAACTCTTCCTACCCGCTCATTTTTAATGATTCCAAGCCCGTGGCTAGGATTACCCCTGTTGGACAGGCTGCTGGGGTACATACGTAAGTAGTGTCGTTGATCTCTAAATGTGGGATAAATTAGGATTCCTACAGCCGGGACAAGATGGTTTTACTACCATCTACATTTTCCGCTATTTAAGTCTACGACTCTTGCGTTTAAAATGCACGTTCAACGTTAATCGTAGTCGTCGTGAAGTAGCTGCCTCGTCTATATTCGAGTCTTAATTTATTCAGGGGCAAAATCGACGTTCTAATTCCAGTCGTATAACTCTGTCATTTTTCTCTTAACGCTAGAACCGCCAACGACTGAAGCATAAAATTTCCATTGGAGGCAGTGAAGTGAAATCTTCAATAATACAATAAGGTATTTTACAAAGTATCATTCAAGTCTCTAAAAATACACTGTTTTATATCCATTATCATCAATTGGTATCATTCATATTTAGACCATTTTAGTGGTTCCAGTAAAATTAGTATTATTTAGTTTTTCGTTTAGTTGCAAAAAAAAGATTCCCAGGCTCGTGTTCAAATGCCTCAAAGTATCGCTTTCCTTTATTGAGCTATTTCGCGTAGCATTCGCTTCTAACAAAATCAAATAATAATCCGTTGCAGAATAATAATCAAATGTCTAAGACTGAAGAAAGACGAACGCAACGCAAGAAATGCCAGATTAAACAATAGGGTACCCCTCCCCTCCCCCCTTAATCTTTTGCGAATCTGTCTTCTATTTATTAAATCCATCCATACGTGTCAGCGATCCAATTAAACTCCAATATCGTCGGATCTAGCAAGACGTGCGCGTGTAATTCGATCGCCGGAGCTCGATCGATGGATCCGAGCGGAAACGAGCGAGACAAAGCGTACGAGGCAGAGCGGCGCGACACGTCGTCTTGACAAGCGATTTGTCACGTTAACGAGCCACTGGCGACGTTAACGATCGCGTTCCATACGGATGCGGGTACACGAGTCGGCCACGTGCGCCTGCACGGTTACGAAAGTCCGCTCGAAGCCAGGAATTCCCTGGCGAGTTAAATTCAAAAGTCGCGGAGAGAACGCCAGCCGAAATTAGCATTCCGGGGGGGAAGATTGTGCCAAAGGTTGGCAAGAATTCTTTGACAAAGGAGGAGGAACTGCCGCGGTTCTTCGAGATCTCTCTCGACTTCTCTGCGTTCTCTCATTGTTATATTCGCCGGTTATCGATCGCTCGTTATACCGGAGATACCGCTTCGAAATGCGCTCGAATGCCCGTGCGTAGCGTAATCGTTCCACTCGATGTTAAATTGCCTCGTTGAGCTGTCGTCGGGATACGTTTTAACCGGAAATTAATTGCGGTTTTACGGCCGGGGCAATATCCGCCACCTAATCAATTTTCCAACGATATCGCGTTTTAAAATTCTGCGAGAGGTATCGTTGAAAATGTTCTTCCTGTTTTTTTTTTCTTTTTTCTTTTTGTTGAATTAATTTTTGTTGCGTCGTTTGAGTTATCTTTAATCGAATCATGCTTCTTTTATTGTTAGACAATTTTTTAAATCTGGGGAAAACGTGGAGTGGAGTAACTCAATATTACTGATGCGCAGGATTTTTTGTTCCAGTTATACGTTAAACATTTCTTGAAATATTGTTTCAATGTTATTCTCGTTTTTCAATTTAATGTCATTTTTCAAATTCTCTTGGAGTTTCCACTACCTTCTATGAAATTTCTGATATCATTTTTTTTGCAAGTTTTTATACGACACCGTATCTCCAGTTAGCTAAACAGATCATTTCTGCGTTTTCAACGGTATTTTTCTTCAATTATGGAGCGAAATGAACACGTGTGCCTAATTTGACCGAGAAAATATCTTGGAAAACGTGAAAGAACGAAGGGAAATGCGAGACGCATTGTATTCGAATTTCTCGACGAAATATACACATCTTTAAAAGAATAAATAAATTTCTTCAATTCTCGAGATAAGATAGATTTTGTAAGAAACATCTACCCTGTATTAAAAAACTAATTAGATGTTTTTATATTCAATCGTAATTTTATATTTATCCTTTAACGAAAAAATTCATCCTACTAAATTAATTGCCTGCTTTCCTGTTCAGTCGATCAAATCCAATATCGTGCAAGTTAATTAAATTCCTCGTCAATAAATTAAATCCAACATTAGGCGTAATCAGTCGAGTCCTCTTATATTCAACAAATCAAATCTAACAACAGATCCGCCAATTAATTAAGCTTTTACGTTCAACCTTTGTTAGTTAAAAATTCCTGCATACATCGTATACAAATTTTAGAAGTTTAAAACGCTGGTCACTGGACGAGAAAATGGTCGATCCTTAATCGATCGAAGCTTCTCTCGTGACCAACGTCGAACGTGAGCAGCTTCCTCCGGTTGACGCACGGAATACAGGACATCCCGATTTCTCTCTTTCTCTTTTAGCCGCCGTTGTCCGGCGAGGCTTAATGAAAACCGTGATTGAAGCCTCGTGCACGAGGGGCCAATCGATCGGCAGGAATCACGAAGAGGGTGTTTGGCAACTAATCACCGATCTCCCTGCGAGGGACCGACACTTTTTCCTTCTCTCTTTCTCTCTCTCTCTCTCTTTGATTCAACGGGATTCATGAGTTGACTTTGAACGCGGGACCTGTTCAACTTCACCGTTGTATTTGATCGAACTTTCCTAACACGTTGTTACGTGCGTTCCACAAGTGTAGAATTTCATTTAGTGAAATTTAAAATAATGTAAATAGGATGCAGTCCGATCTCTTTAGTTAAATCAAGATCATCTCGAAATATCGTCTTCGTTTCTTTTCATTTTGAAATCTATTCGATCATCATTTCGTAACAGTCTGTATAATTACCTTGACTAAAATGGTGAGAAACGTGGAAAAGGAAGAAACTTTTGATCGTGTTATTTAAACTCAATCTCGTGTTATCCAGATGGGACATTCGCAGAAAGTAAACCTTATTTTTACCAATTTGTCCGTCATAAAAAGATAACACGAACAATTCCAGAGTTTTCAGAGACAATTGTTGCATTTATCATTTTCCTATGTATTTTATCTTAGAAAGTTCGTACAGTCGAATCATGTCCTAGATCCCCCAATGGCGTCATTAAAGAGTATTGGAGACAAATAATCACCGGAGTCAATTTATACTAAAACTAAACAACTAGATTAACACGAAGGAAACTACCGCCGAGGGGACCTCGGTTCCTGATCGTCCCTTCCGAAACGTTTATACGCCGGTGTACTCTCGAATGGAGGAAAATTTGTTACCTTAAGCAAAGAACTTTAACGTAGCTAGTTACCATCTCGAAAGAGGAGAGACTTTCGAAAAAAAAAAAAAAACACTCGCTACATTAAATTAAATTCACAGTTCCCAGCGAAGAAAACGAGACAAGCAGCGCGCCTGCATTAGTTAACAAGTTGATCAACAAGAGTTGATCGTCCTTCTGTCTTAAAGGGAAGCCGGACGCGAAAGGGAGGCTGGTGGAGAGTGAATTCGCCGGTGGAAACCAGGGAAAATTGGAGGGCAAACATTTTTCCGTTCTCCTTCGAGAGAGCTAATAACCTCTGCATATTTGATAGGATTCCATTCTGCGCTCGCGGCAGGGAAAGATCGTTTCTGCCTGCGCGCGGAAAGGGAAATCTAATTTCTTTCGCTAACACGATACAATTTTGATCCGGTGCCGCAATCTGAAAGCTTTTGTGTCCCCGAGGCGGGCAAATCTTGTATCCTGTATGCGTTTTCATCTTACGAGACTCGCGCCACTTTCCCTTTCTTCCATTCCTCCTACCTTTCTTCCTTCCTTTCTTTCTTTCCTTCTCTCCCTTTTCATACGACCCTCCGCTTCCTTCTTTCCCACTGCGTGTATTAAATTGACCAACGGTTCGTACACGGCGCGCTGTTTTGTCTCCGGAGTATCGATCGTTCCTTGGGAAAAACCTGCCGAGGGATCCTTGGGACCTTTTGTTTCGCCGAACCGACGGATAATTCCTTCCTCCTCCACGGATCACGGAATGCTCTGTGTCCCTCGAATCGAACGACTTTCTCCTCCTTCTCCTCCTCCTCCTGGGAGACCTCCTCGCGTCGATTTTCTATCGTCTTACGGTTTATTAACTCTCGGCCGATTAGTCCGCCCCGTGATATCCTGTCTTATCCGATGGGTCCTTCGAGATTCACGCTTGAATTATTCTCTCTTCGTCCTCTCTCCGCTCGCAATCACCCCCCTGGCTGGCTATTTGTCGGTATCGCTGAACGAATCGTTGTTTGGTTTCCTTCGACGCTATAGTAACGGGCTATTATGTTACATTAATTTCGAAAGTGACTAGGTGCTGACCTACTGAATTTCTGGAAATTTAGGTGAAAGCTGAACTTCTTTCGAAAATTTCGAAATCGCTGTTAATATCACGTCGTAGATTACCGAAGGCCACAGTCACGTTACGGATGAAACTACTGAATGTTACATGACGATGCCATGGATGTTACATCACGAGTTACTAATCATTGAAAATTAATGACACCGCTAGTCGCGTCGTCGGTTGTTAACTACTGAAACTCGTACAG
>KQ435706.1:2569042-2583909 GCA_001276565.1 Melipona quadrifasciata
TGAAACTCGTACAGTCACGTTACCGGTTATTGCGCAGGGTGCGTCTATAAACTTTAAACGATCAAACTTGATCAGTTTGTTCTGCGAGTAAAATACACAGGTCTGCAAATGATTTATAATTATATTACAGAATAAATGTGAAAAGTAATCAAGTTCGAGTTGGATTTAAATTTCAAAATACCGTGTTAATGCGTTGTTAATGCAGCATACTAAAAAAATTGAATCCTCGTGTTGATTCTTCATTCAGTTTATTCATTTCATCACAACAATCTTAGTACTGTTATTCAAGTTTGAAGCAACAGCGCTACACCTGCCAGCGTCCATTTTGCAGGCTTATCTTTCGTCTTCAAGTTGAAAGTCCACACGTAGGTTGGCCCTCGAGTTCTCGTTTTGTAAACGGGACACTCGTACATATTCCTCAGATCCTGTTTATCCTGCGTGATCGCTCTCACGTTGATCACTGGCATCGCTGGAAATAATTCTTTCGCTTTTGAATCCATTATGACGCCGGACTGCACGTCCCATCGTGCTCCCTCCATAAATATCCCATGAATATAAGCACCGTCTCTCGGAGCTGACCTAATAAACAGTATAAAACCTCAATTACTGGAAAAGTGATTTTAGCGAGAGTAACCCAGAAAATCGGGCCTCTTCAGGTGCAACGCCGATGCAACGAAAATTAGCGATTGGTTGATTTGGGTCACGTGATTCGCGAGAGGGCGTGGAGTGGCGTCGTCTGATACTGAACGATCGCGCCTGTAATTTGTTTGGTATCGATTCAAATGTTTACAAGTCGTGCAGTTTTTCTGTTTTTGTTATATGTAACGGGATCGTTTATTTTGTAAAAAATTAATTTCTTTTCTTTCGCAAGGAATTATATCTCAAAATCACAGTTTTCAACGTCACAGATATATTTAACATCTACACTGTCGTTTGATTTATTCACCAACAATTCGAAATTCCAAACAAATAAATTCACGTACGTGAACTCCTCCTTGTTCTTCTTTGTCACGTCGCACTGCAAGCACATTTTGTCAAGCGGAAGCTCCTGCCTCCTAGCCGTCGACTGCATGATAGCCGTGAGCAACGACTGAGGATTAAAGAATCCAGCCAACCAGACCGACGGTGGCAACTGGAAAAAAACGACATCTCTCTCGTAATAATCAGCGATATGTCAATAACAACGCTTTGAATCCACTACAGGGTGGCCACTGAAAAACTGAAGAGTTTGAAAAATTCATAAAGAAAAGAAAATTTTAATTCGGAAAAAAAATTCACGCGTAATACTGAAAAAATCCATTAGTTATATTTCCAAGTAATAAAAAGTAAAAATAAAAAGTAAAAAGGCATGTGTTTGTGAAAGTTATTTTTGTTTCATATCATTCGGTCTTTCAGTGACCACCCTGTAGTTGCTCTCTGATTTTTCTTATCTTACGACAAAGTCAGTGGACCACGTCTCCAATTCTCTGATTCGCAGTAACAAGTCGACGAACCAAGCCGCGAGCCCTAAGAGAGATGGATAAGCTCTTTTGGCCCAAACAGGTGGCACTTGGTCGAGAAACAACGCGTTCTCCAGGTCCTCCATGTCTGAAGTGATCGTTAGCTCTCCCTTCAGGCCTAAATCCAATTCACGTAGAGACCGTTTTATCTCGGTGGTCAAATAATTCATTCGCTCGCACTCTTGGAATGCCACGATCACGTACGGAGTCCTCTCCTCCACTTTGCCCATTATTTCTGTCATGTTGAACTCCTCCGGAAGCTTCTCCATTATTTCGTCCAGTATTTGCTTCACCTTTCAGGATGAAAATAATTACTCGTCGATTGAAAAATTGTTTTGAAGAATTTTCTCGTTGTTATTTTAGGACTTCAAAGAAGACTTATTAGAGTAAGAATATTTAACGTGAAGAATGTTAGAACATCGATGAAGAATGTTTCTCAAAAATTATTCACTAAACTGACAAATGAAGAAAAGTTACATTAATCGTGCAATCCTTTAAGTTCTAGAACCCTGGTATTTAATATAAATTACACGTATTTTTCATTGAAATTTGTGACAATTCTACTGCTTTCTTAAAAGATTACCTTCTCCTCCCTGGTTACTGTTTGCCCACCAGAGCTACCTGCATCTCTTGGTTGCATTTCGAAGACGGTTTTGAAGAGATTCTCTGCAGTCGTGGTTAGGAAACCTATTTCTGCATTTGGGTGCAAACCATATAAATAAGGCGATTCTGGAGGCATTGCTTCGTCTATGTAGGCGTGATAACCGACTAAATCGGTATTTGGCGGTGCTGGGAAACCTTTATAATATTTAACTCATTAATCACTTTTCGAGGAAGAAATTTCAATCGAGGACTCGAGGTTCCAAAAATTGGATCGAGGATCCTTACCTGGCGCTAATTGCAATTCACCGTCGACCAATTCAGGTTGCATTAATTCCTCCAGATAGGAGACGCAAAGCCTTCTGTCCCAGTCGTCAGTTATATGCCCGCCGTACATAATTTCCCCGAAGAGATACCTTTGTATTGAATAATTTAGATTATTCGCAAATCGTATCTTCACGCTGCAATTTCACTTTTTCTCGAGTTTATAATTATTGCTTGGAATAAAAATTTTAAAGCACAAGAGAAGCGTATTTACAATGAAATTCTACGTTCTAGAAAAATTTTAATAATACGCTTAGATTACGGATTAACATAATATAAATTTGCTACAAACAGAAAAGAAGATATAAAGTGTATAAATATAAATATAAATTATGTTTAAATGTTTAATATAAATTTGCTCAACAACAGAAAAGAAGATATAAAATGACCGATGCAATCACGAACCTCAAGTCCTCCCAAGGCACCTTGGACGTAGCCTCCAAATAATTGTACAACACGCTAACGCTGATGTGAAGATCGCCTACGTTGAAGGGATAGATTTTATTCCAGCCCTGTGGACCGAATTTCCGGCGCTCGGCGACCACCGCGTGGAAATAGCAAAGGGAAAATAGGATAGCCTTGAACTCTGCCTCCTTGCTGCACATCTCCAACGTCTCCTGGGTGAAATTGTCCAACGCTTTGTGCAGATTTGCCTGCATTCCCGTGGGTGGTTCGTTCGTAATCTTAATAGACGACTCGAGGATTCCCTGATTCATCATTCGTTAATCTCATGTTGTCCGAAACTATACTGCCTCGTTATACCGCTCTGCCTCGAGTAATTTTATCACTGAAAGTAATTTTAGCGGGGGTAACCCAGAAAATCGGGCCTCTTCAGATGCAACAACGCTAATGCAACGAAAATTAGAGATTGGTTGATTTGGGTCACGTGATTCGCGAGGGGGCGTGGGGTAGACCACGAGTAGGAGTGGCGTTGTCTGGTACTGAGCGATCGCGCCTGTAATTTATTCGATCCAAATGTTTGCATATCAATAAAATGGCAAAAAAGTAGTCAGAACAGTTGCTTCTGGGTAGTCAGAACAGTTACTTCTGGGTCTTTCAGTGAGACGAATCGTACATACAAGTCGTGCAGTTTTTTATATCTTCTTTCTGTATTTTCTTAAATATATGAATCAAATCAAAATCTTTTTGAACTTAATTGAAAAATACGACGAGAGTTTTCACACCGGTTTTTGCGGTTCTTGCGATATTCATACTCGAGGGCAGAACGATATAAAAGATAAAATATTACCTGAGGAATGATGTGTCCTGCCGGCGTGCTAGCTGGTTCCGCGCTCATGAACACCCTGTAATTTTCATGCGAGCCATCGGCGGCTACTTCCAATTTCTTCTCCAGCAATGGCAACCATTTCTTCACCAAATGAATGTTCTGCAGAACCACCCAATGTCCATTCTGCGCAGCCACGTCCATAGCTTCTTCAGCGACAGATTCTTGCCCCTGACCGAGGGACACATTGTGGAAATTTTGATTATCCAACGTGTAACCCAAACGACGACCCAGGTCTTCCACGTCCTGGTTAAATGAAAATTTGTAAGTACTATCAAAAGAGTAGAGAGACCTGCGACAAAATTGTGTTGTAAATATAATAATAAAGAGCACGTATAATGAAATACACATATAACAAATTTTTTGTATTACCAGGATGTAGATTTTTTTTTTTATGAATAGAATCTCAGTCGAAAATTGTTATATATATTGTAGGAAATATTTTTTACTTTTTCATACATTGTGGTCATACTGTTGCATTTAAAAATCTCCTATAAATACGCAGAAAAATTCTCAGTCTAAAAAAATCTCTGGTGGACAGGCAAATGAATATAAATCAAAGTGAAGAGTTTATAACAAGAAAAAGTTTCCATTTTCTACACATTCTTTGTATTTTATTAAAAAAAAAATTTCATTTGGTTTTGAAGTTAGCGAATTTTTAATTGCCCTTTTTTTACTAAAATTATTCAAAAATGAAGCTGCTTGCTTACTGCAACTTAGAAGCAATCCCTTCAACCGCTAGTTTTGCAGAAAAGTATTTTTAATATTTAAACTCGAAACGCAACATGAAGTCAGTTATTAGATCTTGATTCGTGAAAGTTTAAAACATATCATTGTACTTCAAGATATACTTTTGTTTTGTTCCTTTTACTAGTCTCATCAGTGCCAATCGTTGCAATTTGGAAAGTTTCGTTACCTTCAGAGGATTCACGCCGGGAGAAAGGATAAAGAAGATCGGTGTAGAAGGGCTGGTTTCCTCGAAAGACTTGGCGAATTCGACGGTTCTACCCTCGATGTACCTTGGGCCAAGCTTCTCCTCGATAAATGCTGCGATTGCATAGGTCATTCTGTCGGGACGTAGCGCCCTGAGCATGCACAGACGCTGAATAGTCGTCTTATTCTTCCATTCCTGCGGGAATTTCTCTCGCTCCGGGCACTCGCATTCCACCAGCTTTTTCCATCTCTTCGCCGAGCTCTCTATGTCTCTATCTAAATTTCTACGCGAAAGAACATCATCGTACAGGGCCAATAAGAACAGAAATGTTTCCCGAGGCAATCTAGACGCTACCAAGAACTTCAAATATAAAATTCAAATTCTCGTTTCGTGACAAACGGTATTTTATTATTTACCAAATTACAGAACAGAACAGACAGAAAAATGCGTTTTTTTAATTAGATCGATCGATAACGTGTTGCATCTTAAAATTGCAACATTATTAAACTGAAACGAAGTAAAATATATTGAGTTCAAATGTCAAAATCGTGATTTATGATGTTTTTCATCTATATGCCTTGAAACAGAAGGTTGAGAATCACAGTGATGTCAGTCAGTCTGCAGCAATAACATCTTACCTCTCTTTTTATAAAAAATTATTTGGCTACAGAAAATAAAGTTAGTGTTTAATCCTTAATTCAGTGTCAAATTGACACATTAATAAAAACAAACTAATACAATGAAAAAATAGATAGTTGAACTTACAAATTCTTTTATTAACAACAAGTAGATTAAATTTCTATTTGATCGCGCATAAAGTTCAGACAAATCTCACTTTACGATCATTTATTTTGGATTTTCACTTGTCACAGCTACGTGTTATATTCAAAACCAAAAACGCCTGTGCGCATCTTCGAAATTGTGAATGCATAATTGCGGTATAATAACTATAGGGCAATATACCGACTCTCGAGTATTCTGAGAATGAATATTATCTTCGACTCACTGAGGGTCTCAGCTCTTCTTTTTCGCGTGTTGACATTTTATAAGAGAAAAAGGTAAAGGTAATAATAATGAAAATAAAAATAGAAACAGAGGACGGATGATAGTCAACACGCGATTAGATCCGAATTCGACTTGCACCACTGTGACTTTTCAACCTGTAGCGCGTTGCAACGTGAAAATTTCGAAATTACCGAAATTCTTCTCTGCTGGCGAGACTCCTAATTCCACCCCAGCTGGTGTTGCTGAGGAAATCGACAGGCGAAGTAACGTGCGGCGTGATGGGGAATCGTAAGAGGAAATCCAACTCCCCGGCAGTCACCTCGTTCCTCGCGAGCAATATCTGAAACGCCATCTGCGACGCGAAGATCAGTTTGTCGCACTCGAACAGCCCCCTGCTCGTGTACATGAACACCGAGTAGGTGATGCACTCGATCAGATTCTTCACTCTCCCGGACACGTCCGGGGCGGGATCGGCCTTCGAGATGGCTTTTTGAAACACCACGCTGAAAGCTTTCAGGGAAAATTGATAGATTGGATTGATGGTGTTCAGATCGTTCAAGATGAAGTAGAGGAGCGAGGCTCTGGCTGCCGCTGGTCGATACAATTCTCTCGCCGCGTCGATTTCGCGACTTGTGCCACGGGCTTCTGTCACCTTCGACTCGATTTCCGCCGCGGTCCTCTTCGTCGTCTCCAGATTCTCCACCAGCGACGTGTCTCCCAAAATGTTGCTGCCCGCTGACGACAATCTGTGTTACGGACAGTTATTTTTATCTTCAATTTCTTTTTTTTTTTTCGTCAAAACGAAAACCACAAAATTGTGGAAACTAGTTTTATGAAACTACAGGACGCAGTCTATATATATATAAAAGAGAATGATAAGCGAAAAGAAAATGGAAATCAATCGTTACGTCGCTCGTACCTCGATAAAAGAGAGTCCTCCAAACTGTTGAGCGTGATCTTGAAATCATTCTGCTGTCTGGTGAGCTCGGCCTTCAGCTCCTCGAGATCCGGCCGCTCGGCTTTCACTACCTCCGCCAGTAATTGATCCTCCAAACCGTCCCTCGTTACCGTGAAGTTAATCAGAGTAGTTTGAGCCTGCATCTCGGGCTTGTAATGGGGATTGGCCAGCTTCGTGTGCAATAATAATCTGAACAGCGAATTGTATTCGACCTCCTTGTCGCCGATCTTGATCGCGCGGCCTTTCTTAATCAAGTTTCTGCCCAACAGCGGATCCAGCACCGGGTCCACCGTTTCGCCGATATTCTCCACGAGCACCGTCGACCCGGTTGCTAGGCATTGCTCGATGACGTCCAAGTAACCCTTCTGCCCTAGCCTAATCACGCGAAGTTCCTCCCCGTATTTCTGCTTGATCCATTTAATTCCCTGGAGCTGGGGGAAAATAACGATCCAGATCCGATTGCGACGTTACGCGACAGATAGATCCGTACCTGAGGATCGATCATCAAGGGCCATCGGTCGGAGCTCGTCAAAATAGTCGCGTTCTCCGTTGACATTCTATCGTTTGGTAGCCCTTCGTTGTTCCACATGGCAATTTGGGTGTCGTTTGTTAACAACGACAAAGGGTCTAGCCCGTCGGTGATTGGGACCGTAGGTTCCACGCTGCGCAAGAATGGCAGCCATTGCTTGTGTAACAGGTCCTGGCGGAACTGTTTCGTGAAACATCCCACGTAGGATATGAACGCCGTTACTAGGAGAACGTCGCCGGGTAACGTGGATGCTTGTTGCATGAAACTTTGGAAGGTTTGGATTAATTTGAACGCAAAATGCAGATAGAGGACATTGACGAAGCTTCGTAGCTAGTTTTCAAAGTCGTAAAGAGTAAGAAATATTATATATATAAAACAGATATGGAAGTGATACGAGCGAAGTGATACAAATAATCAGATCAGAACGTACAAGCTATTTGTGTAATTTCTAATAACTGGACTAGATGAATTGAAAGGTGTAAAAATGCACGTAACATACAAAAATACATTACTTATAATATACTGTTTGCCAAAAAGAAATGCAACACCTTAACAGATAATATATATTATATAACATAACATAAAATTTTTAATTATACGATTAATAACTAGTATAATCTTTTTTATTCTGTAAGCAAATTTTAGCATTCCAAAAAACATTCGTGGTTTCCAAATTCGTGCAACCTTAAAAATTTGCAATTTCTTTTTCTTTTGGCGCGCAGTGTTGCAATGAAACAAATCTCTGTTCAGGCTGTATATAAATTTTTTCCTGTTAAAAAAGAAAAACATACTTGGCTACCGAATCTGCCCACCGTACATTTTCCGACGCCAAACCGCCAACGAGCCTGTTAGCAAGAGCAATCGTGGCATTGGTCGCGTCCGCCTCTTGTTGACACTTGAGCTTCTCGGACGTTGCTTGCTCGAAGTCTGCCGTCAACTTGGCCAATTGCTCCTCCAACGACTGCGCCCAGAAACATCACTCTAACCTAAACTTGTTCGGAATTACGTTCCCCGCGAGTTTACGTACGGCAACTTTGCGTTTGATCACGCTCAGTTTCTCCTGAGCGGCGGCCAATTCCGCGTTCGCCTGCGCCAACGCTTTCCTCTTTGGCTCCACGTCGCAGAACACCTCGTAGAACTTGATGATGTTGATCACCCAGGCGCAGAGGCCCGCAGCCGCCGCTGATTTCGATCTCACGAATTCTGGCTCGAATTCCGAGTCTTTTAGATACGGTTGTATCGCCTTTATCACCTCCGGGTGGATGTTCTCTTTGTCGTAGTTGATCAGAGAGTCCAGGAACGTGTCGACCTTGGCCATCATGATCTGGAGAAAGAACGGAGATAATTTCGAGATCAACTGAAGAATTCACAACAAAAGTGTCTCAGAGTCTTTAATTGGTTGTTACTATATTTGTGATCGTATCACAGTGCCGTTGCGATGAAATCTGTCCACTTTCAACAGTGGTTCTTCAGAGATAGCCAAGTCCAACTGATAAACTCCATCTTCAGAATATTATAATAATTTTGACATCAAAGCACACTTCTGCAGAAACCAGAATAATTTATTTTAATTGCGTTAATCAAGTTGGCTTCTGACGACGAGTGGAAAATTTAAATGAAATCAGAGAATATATTATTAGAGAATAGATATTTGATGATATCTCGTGAGATTTGGAGAGACTTCGTTATCATCGTCCATTCTATCGCATTTACGAGAGACCAGTTCAGCTATACGACCAAACTTGTACTTCCATCGATGACCTTGCCTCAAGTACCTTGGCAGCTTTCCAGCTCCTGTCCTTGGGTATTTTCCCAGCTGGAGCCAAGAGGACCATCACGGCGGCAGTTACGTTCGTCACAGCACCCGGCGGCGAGCCGAACGACTTCAATTCCGTGAGATTCGCCTTGTTCAGTGTATTCAGGGCCTCTTGGGCGGCCAAGAGGGCCGGCTCGGCCTTCATCAAATCCACCTCGCAGTCCTTTTGCTTTTTCGATACCTCTTCGGCTATTATAGCGACTTTCGACTCTTCCTCGTCCGCTGTATCAGACAGGAAATATCGAATCACCAATCGACAAATCGTCGGGGCTTGTTTGGGCCCCCACCTTCTGTACTTTGTCCGTCTCGATACCGACAATCGCGATCAGAGCATCGGCCGCGTCGTTCTTCTGTTGCAGCTCCACCTCCTGCATCGCCAGTTTCTCCTTCAGTTTGTCCACCTGCACCGCGGTCGAGCGAAGCTTCTCCAAACCGTTCTCCAGCCTGGCTACTCGGCCGCAAAGCTCGCTGGCCTTCGTCTTCAACAGCCTGGTGTACAGACTGATCTGCTCGAGAAAGGATTTCGGCGTGGTGTAGTTGTATCGACGCTCGCTGGCCAAATAATGCCTGCTGGCCGCGTTGACGCTGGTGTGAGCGTGGGCCATAAATTTCGCCGCGGACTCCCTGCATCGAAACCATCCGGTATATTTATTGCCGGACGAGGGTTCACCCGTTCGCCTATTGAAAACCCGTTTGGTGCGTCCCGATCGATATCCACGCGGCTCTCTACCTGTAACTTTCCGGAAGTTCGTCCAACTCCTGTAGGAACCTCTTCGACACAGACATCAAAGCTTCTTGCGGCCATTCGTGGAACCAGTTTATCGCCGTGCAATTTATTATCGCCGGGAATTTCCTCGAGCGTATCCTTAGAGTGGAGCCGACCGGCGAGAAGCAGAGAACTATCCGGAGCTGGCGGCGGACCCGGTCGATGAAGAACTTCCAACAGTTCTCCCGGGTATCCAGCATGCCCGCGCCCTTCACCTCGTTACGAACCCCTGCAACCGAAGCCTCGTGGATCATCGAAGGAAGAACAAACTGAGATCCTGAGTGCTTTGTGTCGCAAGGATAATGCAAATGTTAGACTTGAAAAGATTTTTAGTGCACTGAGAGACTACCAAAGTGGTCACCGTTCGTACGTTTTCGCAGATTTATAAGTTTATAACCGTGCGTTTTTACAGATTTGAATGGTGTTTCGTGAAATGTATAAATGTAAAATTAGTGCTATACATTGTTTTTCCGTTTTTCGTATTTTAATACGTAATCTGATTTAATTGTGGTAATAATACTTTATGTATTTTATTACGTTGTTACTTTAGTTGTATAGTATTTGGTAAAATCTGTAATTGCATACTTTTGATCATAGTTCTTAATAGACTGTCAGTCTTTACACATGTTAGATATTAATATCTAACTATGTTATTTGTATAAATTTACAGTTTCCGCTCATTTGTCAATACCAGTGACACATCGTACGTCATGTAGTGCTTATCCAATTTAATTGTCGAAACACTTGATTGATGCGTCATAAGAAGAAATTTTATCGTTATCGGTTGAAAATTAATCATCATTATCGGTATTGGGAAAGTAACAAAAAAGTTGAGATTATATAGAGGAAGTTATTAATAACGTGTATCAAAATTCTGACAGTCATCGAGATATTAGTATTTAAATAGTTATTTTAATTAGTCATTTAGTTAAAAATTGATATTTCAAATGCTAACTTAGCAAAATACCATTGTCAAATTGCGCGAATATAATGCAATTAATGCTCTTTGTTCCAAAAAGGAAAAAATGAATATTAACAACTTAAATATTGCTTTTTAAGTTAAAAATCAATTTAATTATTTAATAATTATTTAATAAATAACGATTTAAATCGCATGAATTTTATGCTCTCTCAAGAATTACTGTACTTTCTTTAAAATTGAAGGGAAGTTCTAAACAAGCCAGTGATAACTAATAAATAATAATGGTGTGTTAACAAAAAAATCTATGCAATGTAAAACACACAATCTATATCAAATGTCAGAGTTTCGTTGAATGAAAAATGTCTCAAGGTCTTTTGTGTCGGAGTGTATGTAAACACAAAAAAGAAATGGACGGACGTGTACGACGGGTTATAGTGCAAATTGAAATATTCATCAACCTGCTATTATGTTCTCCACTTCGTCCTCGGCAAAGAGGTCTGGAACCTCGCCAGAAGCGAGCATGTCGTTGATCAGCACGAGAAACTGTTCGTTCGCCACTTGGGCGTCGGTCATCAGGAACACGATGCCCAGATTCTTCAAGCCCGATTTACTATACAGAACGGCGAGCTCCAGCTTGAGATCGGCGATTCCATAACCCTTCTTCAACTGAATTTGGAACACCTCCAGCGAGCTTATGAAAGCGGCCAATCGCGATAAGCTTTGTTTGCCAGAGCCACCAACGCCGACGAGAAGCGCGCTGCCCCGCGGCGACTCCAGGATCCTGTTTATCCGACACACGTGCATCATCGCGTCCTCGAACAGCACCAGATTCATCGCCGCTACCAGATCGTTGTAGCTGACCATTGCTTCCGATAGTAATCGATGCAGTGTCGACCAGTCCTCCACTGCCATGTACTTTGGCTCTCCGACTCCTCCTTGCAATTTTAGATATTTTCATCTTTTTTTCGATTTTCTCAGTTGCAAGTTGAACGTGTTTTATTTTTGCGAAATATCTGAGGAAGGCGAGGTGATTCGAGTTGTCAGAACACTGTTAAAAGCTTCAGGAATCGTTATTTTCTGTCAAATTTATTTTCTACCGTGTCTTTTTATTTGTTGTTAAATTTTTATTCACACTCTGCGTAAAATCTCTGAATTTACGTTACGTGCTTGATTTAGTCGAAAAATAAGATTCGTGGGATTCTAGGGAGGAATTATAATAATTCTTAAATTACTGTTCTTCGCTTCGAGATATCGCAAGGTTTTTACAATTTTCGAATCATTATAAAATCAACTTTAAGATCTTTAAAACTTTAACAGCTTAATTGAATCCCAAGAGTTTCGGTCAAACGACTAGAAAATATTCCAACAGCTTACAAACGACAATAACGCTGTACCTGCGAAATGACAGTAGATGTTAGGTTTCTCCAAAATGGCGCCTTCGTCTATTTCTTCCACGTTCTTCTTCAAGATATCCAGTTGCAGTTTAGAGAAGCTCTCGATGTCCTTTTCGTCGATCAATTTGTCTCCGTAAACGCGATGCGTTTCGTGGAGCCATAGTCTTATTAAGTCTACAGAAGACTGTAGACACTCGTTCCCACTGAATAGTAATCCTTGGAAGCAGTTCGACAAATCACGAAGGTTGAAGATGTAATGGAATTTCACCGCTGTTGGGAGGAACATTTGAGCGCACCGATGATGTAACTGAATCGATGCTTGAACAATGTTGTTACACATTTCGATGACAGGACTAGGGAACCTACGTCACAAAAATATATCTGCTGGTATCAAAAAATTATTGGCAGAAAAATCACGCTATTTAAAAGACTACATGTAAGACAGATACAAGCTATCGTTTCTATTATAATTATATAAATATATAATAGAAATATTAAATAGTAATCGCGTAGAAAAATAATTATGTAACTATAAAAATAAACGAAGGTTTATTTTTATTGCTCTCTCATCGATTCATTTCTTTTTTATTTAAACGAAGGCAAAACTTCGAATTTCACATATTTACATGTTACATATTTATATTCCATTAAAAAATGATTTTAAGAAAAGTCTTATTTTTAAAATTATACCCGAATAGTATAATTTCCTCTTGAAAAATCCTCTTTGGCGCAACGATCGACCATTCTTCTTCCATTTTTTTCACTCACCTGTGTTCTACGTTGGACAAGTGCTGTTTCAAGATGGACGAGTATATAGTGGTCAACGAATCGACGTTGGGAAAGCTGACTGCAAACACTGAGAAGTGTCTCTGTAGCCTAGGATTAATGGTGAACGATCCAGCCGTAGGATTCATGCAGCTAATGTACTGGCAATTGTGAATATCCTTCAGAGTTAGCTTCGTTCTGTCGTACCAGTGGCCATAATCCAAATGCTGGCGGATCAAAGTATGCGGTTGGACAGTCCCGTAAGCGTCGACCTCCGGCATGTTCATGTCGTCGATAAAATACACGAGAGTTTTGTTCCCAGGCGGCCCGTAATTTCTACCGGCTTTCTTCTCCAATGATTTCTCGAGAATCTTCTGCAACATCTCCGAGGAGGTGTAGAAATTAAAAGGAACGTTGGACACCGTGTAATTTTCAGACAGTTGTAGAAGTTTCTCCGTGACGAGGACAGTTTTCCCGCAACCAGCCGTTCCGACCAGCATCACCGGATGTTTCTCAGTCATTAACAAGTCCAGGAAGTACCTGATTCGAATGGACTCGGCTGTGTAAACCAGGACAGCCTGGAGAGGCATCTCAGGGTCCAGTTCAAACTTTGGCAAACGTTGCGTCCACGGGACGAAGCTCTTCGTCTCGGAGTCGATGTAATAATCGAACACGGTGCCCTGAGTGGGGAACCTGATCTGTTTGAACTCGTTTACCCACCATTTGCTGAATTCCACGCGATGATCGACGATTTGATCTTGGAACATGGAGGAGCCGAAAGCCCATACACCGGCGAATACAAAGTAAAGCTCGTAATGCTCCTTCAGGAAGTCGTTGGCGGTCAGCTCCGGCTTCAGAAGACAGTGGAGAAGATGGCACAGCATCTGTACGTGCGCCATGTCGGCGATCGGTGTTATCTTTTTGAATCTGGTTCTCAGTGTCTCCAAGCAAGGAGGGATGTACTTGTCGAACAGCATGACCAGATTGGCTTTCTCTATCGGCGACGTTCTCTTTTCCACCCAGCTGGTGACGTAAGGATTCCAGCCGAGATCCTGCGGATTTATGTACAGAATCCCGGCTCTGGACACGGTGGCTGGCGTGGCAGTTCTCAAATTGGATATTTCAAACAGCAGCCTCATCGCAGGCGTCAGAGCTATCCTCTCGTTGCTGGCCAACGTCAGGACTTTATTATCGTCCATGACGGTGTTCAAAGACTCGATCCACATGGGATCGATGTCACCGTCCAAAACTATCCACTTGGGATTCTCGCCGCCTAGGTTAGCCTGTTCCCTCATGATCACCGAGAACAGGCCGTCTTTCCACTCTCTGGTCGCTGGATTGATTATTCCGAACAGCTCGTCGTTCGTCACCGCCTTCGGATTCAAATCGTTGTACACCGGTTTCCTCTTCATGTTCTGATACGTTCTGAACAGCGACTTCCAGACCTGAGTCTTGCCTGATCCGGCGCCACCCACGATGAACACCGAGTGCCGTACCTCCAAAAGTTCCTCCAATTGAACGACCTTGAGGATGAAACCGTCTTCCGGCTGGAGCATCAAGTCGGCCGCCGCCTGTTTCACCATCTTCTCGAATTCAACGTCGCGTTTCCTGGGGACGTCCAACGCGGGGAACAGATCGGCTATCAGGCCCATAAACACAGGCAGATCGTCAGAGATCACTTTCGGAATGTTGAAGTCTCGGAGGGCTCTCATGAGTACTTGCTCCTCCGGTCTGCCCGGGTCTCCTCTCTTTAGACTTCCGGCGACCACTAGCACCGACTTTATCGCGCGTAATCCCCAGTCGTAGTGGTCCTGCTTCGATAAAAGCTCCTTGCACAGCGTGTACAGAGTGATGAACTTTCTCGCTAGGACTCTAGCGTCCTGGAATTCACGTACGCGTTTGAACTTTGGCGTAATTTTAAGTACGCGGGAATAGACACGTAGTATTTCGAAAGTATTGTACAGTGTGATTTTTATTAACAGCAAGGGTTATCGATGTTTATTGTAAAATTGTGAGAATTCTGCGCTCGTAAGATCCAAACGATTCCTAAATTTTATTCAAGTTCTTCTT
>KQ435706.1:2600533-2651712 GCA_001276565.1 Melipona quadrifasciata
CATATAACATATGTAATAAATATATATATATATATTATATAAAACATTTTAAAATTTCATTAAAACTATTATGAAATTCGGCTGTTATCACTGTATCATATTACAAGTGCATGTTTCACAAGAATGCCCAAAACAGTGAAATTAAATCTTAACCTCCCTAAACTAATTTATTAAATATTTGTTCACAAACATTTAAAAGAAAATTGTAATTTTTATATCTTGTAACTTTTATATTTACGGCGCTAATGAAATTTCAGGAAAAAAATTGAGCGATTCGATATAATGTTGCGCGGCCAAATTGCCGACTAACAAGGGAATTAATATCCTTTCCTGGTGTAGGAAAAATGAAGCGTCAAAAATACCAACTCATTCTTAATTCCATCCGCCGAATAATTACCTTATCAACAGGTGACCTCAACAGGAGACTTTTTTCTTGATGCACAATAAAAACCGCATCACCCTTCGACCGTTCGAACGATCAATCCTCGCCCGCATTTCGGGGAATCAACGGCGCATTCTCTTGATCAATTCATACTCTCCGGAACGTCACCCCTACCACAGCCAGGCGAGTCAGTCGATCATCAATCACTTTTCCTTCGCGAGCTTCCGTCCCCAAATTGAAACAGTCTCTCTCCCGCGTAGGCGCGGGGAAAAAAAAGGAGGCTCGAACTGCCTTCGAGCCGTGCCGGTCCAAACAATTTGCACGGGGTGCGGTCGGTAATGATTTCGGACGTTATCTACCCCAGAGCAAAATTTGTCCCGGTTGGCCGCCATTCGTCATCCACCGCGCGGCTTCCTTTATCACGGTGCAAAACGGCGGAGGATCCGCGAGGCTGCTCCGGGCCGGAAGTCGAGGACTCTCTCGAGACGTCTTTTTCTGCTGCACGCTGACACGCCGAGAATTGATGATTCTCGGGCTCGCGAGTCCCACGGCTATTCTCGTTCCAGCGAGAAGGAGGACGGAAGAGCCAGGCGAACGCCGCGATTTCTTATTTAGGGAGCTTTTCAAGATTCCCCGCGTCATTTTTCACGCGTGCCTCGTTTCACGATACGCGCGTTCAACGCTCAGAGTCTGACAGCTTCGCTCGCTTCGTTCCCCGAATCGAGTGATCGTTATCGACACTCTTTTGTAGGTGTATTTAGGGGGGGTTTAAATATTGCTAGAGTAAGTAGGCAATTTCATAACTTTTATTTTGATTTCTCCTCGAGATGAAGGGAAATTTCAAATTTGAGTTTCTTTCTTGGAAAAAAGTATCGCGATGATTTGTCTTTTCCAAATTTTGTTATTAATCTATTTAATTTCTTCGTGAAATAGAAAAAAATATTTATCTTTTTAGTGACAGAGTGAAGTCTTTTAAAAATTCTTATGAAATAAAAAGTGAATAATATTTATTTTTCGTCATCCCCTGATTCCTCCGGTTTCTTCCTTTAAGAAAAGTCAGTCTTGAAACACCCTGTATGTAAAAAGCTGAACGAAAATCGAGCGATTTGAAAGGTGAAAGGAGCAAGTTTCGGGAGGCTCGGGTCGATTTAGTTTCTTTAGGGGAATTCGATAAACTTTCGACTGTTCGCCGAAAAATTGATAATCCTGTCGGTACCACGACTCCCCGACCGTTCGTCATTCTTATCTGAGCCTCGCTATACATCGGGATAAACGAGCCACGTACCGAGAACGACCTGATATCCATCTCCACCGCCAGAGTTTACGTTTTTCCCTTTCGCGTGTCGCCGAAAGCTCCGTCCGTTGGAGGAGGAAACGAAATATCCAGAGGAGAAACCCTTCGTGGGTCTACGTAGTCTGCATGAAGTTATTTTCGGGTAATCCGGAGAACAGAAAGAGGGAGGGAGGGGGAAGGGGGACAAATAAAACTTGAGAACAGCCCCCATGAACTGGACCCTAATCGACTGGGTCGCGGGAGGAAAGAGGAGTTCGAAGGAAGGAGGATGCTCGCGAAACGCATCTGGCGAATCGAATGATAGAAACTTTCTCCCGAGGGCGGGGTGAGTTTAGAGTTTCGCGAGCACAGGGGTGGCAAGATGTCACTCTTCGCGACGCGTGTACACGCATATACGCCGAACCGAAGGACGATATTATGATAATCCGCCCCTGCCGTATTGACACTCCACTTGCAAGCGTCGAGGGAGATTGTTAATAGTGCGCAGCCTTTGAAAATGGCTACGTATGTATGTGCCTGGAAATATGGAGAGGATAGAGGATACTTTGCGAGCTCGGGGGTAAGGCGATGGTGCCGATTTCGAGTTAATGGTGGAATAGTCGAAGAAAAATGAATTAATAAGATACTGGTGAATCTTGTCGTTTCCACTGAACACCATTCTCTATCAATTTCTTAATTTCGTTACGTGAATATCAGATTAACGTTCAATTCGCAAGGAATAAAGGATTTGCTTTAGAAGATATCGTACGTCTCAAAAAGATGACACAAGTAATGGTAAATTTAACCATTAGTCATAATCTTTTTATAATTTTCAATTTATGGAGTTGATCAATATGGCTCTCGAATAGATTGATGGACAAGAATAGAGTTAATTGAATATTATTTAAACTTCTACTTCTTTAATGCACGAAGTTCGGGTAAATGAAGTTCGTACGACCAAATTACTGACATTTAATAAAGAGAACATTGGACAATTTTCAAATAATCTCTCGTGATTGAGGTGATTTTCAGTTTTACCTGAACCATCTCAAATAATTTTCAAACAATGTCAGAATAATCTTAAGATCTACAAAATGACATTCGAATCGAAAATTAGGGAATTTTTTTTTCAATACAGCGTGTAGTCTCTCTCAGAACTCAAATCTCCGATAACTCAAAAATTGAATGGAAAACGAAACTTAAACGCACAGTTTTATTATCCAATCTGAGTCGCGAATTTAAACGTAACACTGAATGAAAGAGTCTTCGCGAATAATACGAGACAATAAACGTAGCCAGTTTATAAAACTGATTTCAATCAGCAGGCTATTCGGCGACTTGCTTGCAGCGAATCCAAGCGTCGCGGGAGGGGGGGGGGGGGGTCTTCTTTTTTTTTCGCAAATCTAATAGCGCAATTCGGAAAACGAGGCAGACCGTGAGATCGAATTGGCCGGTGGCCAGCTGACGAACGCACAGCGTAGCCGCGTTAAAACCCTCTCGTTCGCCATACTTGCTCGAGAAATTCCTTACATCGAAGCGAAATGGCAACGGGCCATTTATAATTCAGAGTATCGTCGTTTGCGGGCCGAGCGCCTCTCCCCAGGCCGATTTGCCGCTAATTTCCACCGAAAACGCGAGCACGCAATTTATTATTTTAATCACGCGCGCGAGCCTGACACCGCCGCGCCGGAAATTGCACGGAATGCACGTTCGAAGACGCGGCGGAACGCTTCCGCGGAAGACGTTTAATTAAAGTTTGCGTTAGTCGATGCTGTGGTAACGGCGTTCTAACGGAGGCGCTATCTAAACCAGATTCCGAGCTTTAAGAAGCTTTCAATTATACCCGGTGCCAGTTCCAATGCGTCCACGATCCATGCACACTGAAAACAAAATCATTCGAACATCGTATGAAAGTTTTCTATTTTAATATTTAATTATTTCAGATAGTTAGTCTTGGAAAGTTAAAATCAATTAAAGAGTTCGAGATATACATGTAAATTGCGAAATCATACACTGTAATGTAGTATAATATATTTATAATTGTGACTAATATAATGTGACATGCAATTGGTGAGATATTGTTGATGATAGTGAATATATATGAATTCGTTTCGAGGGTTGATAGTTCGTCCAATATTTATAAGTGAGAATGTGTATAAAAATGAAATGTATATATGTACTATATTTTATCGCTGAAAGTGATTTTAGCGGGAGTAACCCAGAAAATCGGGTCTCTTCGGGTGCAACGCTAATGCAACGAAAATTAGCGATTGGTTGATTTGGGTCACGTGAGGGGGCGTGGGGTAGACCTCGAGTAGGAGTGGCGTTGTCTGATACTGAGCGATCGCGTCTGTAATTTGTTTCGATTGAAATGTTTGCGTATCAATAAAATTTTATGACAAAAAAGTCGTCTTCATTTTCTAGCCAGAACGGTTGAAAAAGAAATGAAACGGGAGAACAACACAAAAGAATCATTTACGATTAAACATGAGTGACTGAACCCGCAGAATCATGTTCCGAAAATCTACATTGATCTCGCGTCGTATAATTTCGAGTGCCGGTTCGCAAACGCTCGCGTCGGGCCCGGACATTTTATGAGTTTAATTTGGAACGCTGCATGGGATAGCGGACGTTTCGGTTTCCACGGAAATTCGCCGTGGAAATTTAGGTGCGGACCATCGAAGAGCTCGAGAACTCGCCGCGGAGACTCGCGAATTTGGCAACAGCTGCGGTTCACTCGAGTCGTAACGTTTCCCCTACTAAATCTGCTCGATGCATCGTAATTAAATCCACCGATTATTAACCTTGAACATCATCGCGACATTGTTCGAAGGACGCTTTCAGCGTTGTTAAGGATGACCCAATTGCGTGATTCTTCTTTTACTCTTTTGCTCTTATTTCGCTGAAGCTTTGGTTGAACTTTGCTTTTAAATAATAGTAGAACTTCGACAACTGGAAATGCATATTTTTATGTAAATTCATATTTTTGAGAGTACAGTAAAAAAACAGTATATTTTAAATATTTTATATATTTTTTTGTATCAAGTTGTGCGTCTCTTTGCCTTTTAAAATTGTCTATAAATACATAAAAATTCGTAATCTATTTGTATATCTTCTCAAACTCTCTATTACATATTATTACAATAAATGCTATGTACGTGTGTATGCAGTCCCTAGTAATATTTATTTTAAAGCTAAATTTCTACGTAATCTGTGCTTACATGAAATTTGATACTGACAAAGTCATCGTTCTATTATTTGTCTCCGTTCTACTCTAGTAAAGATTATACATTCGGTCTCTTTTCCATAGCTTTTCTGTAATTTTTCTATAATTTTCTACAATTAAATCTTGCCAGAATTTCATTTATATTCATGTAAAGTTTAATCGGTAGCAGAAGTAATTAAATTTTCGTGTCAATAACTCTTGCTAATATTTCACAAGTCACAAGTTATTGATGGAAAAATGTAAAATGTGTCAAAACAGCCCCAGACGTGTCATACGTCAGATATTACATAGAATCCTTTATGAACAGCCTGATTTTATAGAAAATAAATCGAATATCCCGTTAGCAAAAGTACATCAATCCGGAAACGAATGTTGGACAGCGAAGAATGTCTGATCAAACGCGTCCTGTTTCACTGCGGCGCCGCTGTCTCGTCCACGGTTAATATTTCGATTTTTCGCGCCGATCGTTAATTCCACTCGCGTACGATACTGCCCGCGGCCTTCTTCCGGAATAATTTTTCCACCCCTGATAGAGTTAATGCTTCGAGTCGTCTCTAGAGACCATTCTGCTTTCCCCAAATCGACAATTCGGCGCGCGCGATTAACAGGAAAGAAAAACAACGAAATCCGTACGAATCGTTCTATCAAGAATCTAGGCAACGTCGTAAAATGGCGTTCTTCATTCGTCTAAGTACAGAGGGGGAACACGAGACGCGCTAGCAGTTTTACGATTCAATGCCTTGTGAATGAATCTATCGCCAAAATCGGTTTTCGAACTGTACCCGTGTCTCTTTATCTTCTTTAAAATTTCCAAATTGCAAAGGAACAATATCAAAGTATTGCTCGATGATTACATTCATTCATTTCAGTTAGTGTTAGTTTTAAAAATTTACAGAACATTTGTGTTGACGTGAGAATTTATTAGCAAATGGTCATCTCACTTATTACACTTCTTCCTGCGTAGAAAAATATTTTTCACCCACATTGGATCGCAGTTAACGTCTCGTTAGTAACGTAGACAACTGGCCAGATCTCGTAATACCACTTACTGCACGTCTTTCAATGATCTGACAGATCATTCTCATTTTCAATCGTGTGACATTGAAATCGTCGTCTATTTAAACATAAGGTAACGTTGCAATCGCAAAAGTGTTTTTCCTCCACGACCTTCGAATGCAAACGCGCTCGGCTAGAGACCAGCGCGAGAAAGAAGAAAAGAAAAAAGAAGAAAGGGGGAACTTTCTCCCCATCCCCTCCCCCGAGTCGTCGGAGTTCGCGACGACGATGACGACTACGACGACGAAGGAATACAAAAGCGAAGAGCTCCCGGCGAGCAAGTTTCTGTCGGTCGCTAATTTCCGGCGGCTCTGCCGAGCCACGAAAAAGATCATTAAAGTTCGCGTTACCATCTGGTTGCCGCGTGCTTGGCCGGTGAAAGCGGCCGAATAAGAATAGAAACGGGGTGGTGGAACGGCAGAGGCGAAAGGGACGTTACGCCGAGACGTTACGGTCGCGCGCGAGGCGGAACTTAATCCCCGGGGCCAGGGAAATTTCTTCTCTCCGGGGCGAAAAGCACCCCGGCTGGCTGCCAACCAGCCAGCCAGCCAGCCACTTTCCCTCCAAATGCCCTTGGCGAGCGTCTGGGAAATTCTCCAAGTTAAGCTGCACCAAGCTCTCCATTTTCGCCTACTCCAAGCCCTCTCAACAGGTTACCTGAGTTTCCACTGCGATACTGCATCCCCTGCCTTCTTCTCGCCCCCCCCCCCCCCCCCCCCCCCTAGAAGAACGAGCCAGTGTTTCGTCGAGCCAGAGGGATTCACGGTAGACGAGCCTCCCTTCCTCTCACCTCCTTCTTCCTCCTAGAAGCTTAGACTAGAGATGGGATCGAGCACCTCACAGACAGATTCGAACCTTTTTTCTGATAATGTTAATGAATAAAACGACGTGACGACGTGACGAAGGAAACAATACTGAAAATTCAGGGAATCCTCGAGTGTTACATGGTGGACGATTTTTGTTCGTTGACTTGACGAAGCATGTTTTTCTGTACCCGATTCATTCAAATGTTGCGTCAGGCTAATCTCATTGACAGTGCAATGAAAGATGTTTGTTATTACATTAAAAATTACGATAAAATTTGAAACAAGTATATAGAGATTGCATTTGTTTGGTTACAAATATATATTTAGTAAAAAAAAATTAATGTTCAAAGTGCATAGCCGTTCCATGTACATGATTAAGATTTAAATATGGCGTCATTGAATATTAGTACGTATTATGACAATTAGTTCTTCAATAATGTATGCGAGATATATATACTTTGAAATTTGTTTCAGACTTGAACTTAAAATATATTTTACAATGTTAACAAATTTCGAAATATTTTATAGATAACACGTTTCTATAAATGTATAAATGTGTGTACGTGTGAGAATTTAAAAAGAACAAGTCTTGTTTCAATTTCTCAGGGGGAATTCGTAGATCTCAACAGTTGTTGCTTTTACTTACAAAACCGGCGTACTTCGTGTAGCCATAAATTTAGGTAGATTCTACGCTAAAGGGTGGAAAATAAGAAAGGTTGGATCCTCGTATAAAAACATCTTCCTTCTTTTTGGAAGACTTTGACGTTTTGTGGCTTACTCGAGAGCTTTCTTCAGGGAAAAAAAATGGGACGATAATTAGAGCGGCACGGCTTTATTTTAGCCCTTGCCAGCATTAAGGGGCCAGGGAGTTAGCCCTCGGGAGAGTCCTCTGTACATTATGATGCTCTTTCTCAGCCTTTTCAAATCTCTTTTTCTCTCTCTCTCTCTCTCAAACAAAAACACCAACTTAAACGTATCTTGCCCTACATGTTCGTAATAAATTTCGCCAAATGTTCTGTGAAACATGTCTTAAATGAAAGATCAGAAGGCGAGTAACACAATCGCAATTTTATTACTACCTGTTGAAAACGTGAGAGACGAAATATCCTTTCCTCATTAGCCAAATCATTCGGTATAATAACAGTTGAAATTGACACAATAATAACAATCATTCAAACAAAATCATCTAAGCGAAAGATACCGAGCCAAGTTGAGTCGCAGTTTGATAAAATTTGAGAGGAAAAGTTATAAAAATTCTGTAAAAAAAAATTATGATCACAAAATTCAAAAAAGAAACGCGTTAAGAAATTATAAAATAAAATAATGTATAATCCACTGTGAGGGTTGAAGGAAAGGCAAACCTATTTTCTTCTCGGTCTCATTTTCCTCCGGCTCCTCTTCCTCCTGCGACGGTGTGCGAGAAGGTAACATCGATTGAATTAGCTTCTCGAATTCCTCGAGCTTGTCACCGTTCGTACTCTGCCGATTTGGCATCGCGCTGACCATTTCCTCGCGCGCTGTCGAATTCTCCGAAGCGCGGATGCTCTCCGCGCTACCCTCCGAATCCAACATCCTTCCCAAATCGGCAGAGAACAGTTGCTAAAAGTCCCACGATGCGACACACCCCTGAAAACACATTCATCGATATAATGCGACGCCAACTACTCCGAGAAGGATTCTCCCGGCGGGTCTCCCCTTTTATTTTTAGAATGCGCGGATCAATGAGAGGGCGCATAGAATATTTTCATGTGTCTTGCGAAAATTCGCTTAATAATTTTCGACGAACGAAGCTTTAGAATCGCTGCTAAAGTGATTCAGGTAGATTCGCGAAGAAGTAATTCTATTTCAGTTTAAATTACATATTGATAAATTACATACTCTCCAAGGTGTTACGAATTTTTATACTTTTCTGCTACATAAATTTGTGAAATTTTTACTTGTTTCTATTGTGAGCAATATTTTTATCAATTTCATTAATTTTCAAGTTGTAAATGATGAACGCTGATACTAATTACCAACACCTAGTACATACCATACTTGAGAGATATATTTTCATTCTCAGAGACTTTTAAATAATCATCACCAGAGTTACTAAACCTAAATTCATAATTTTTCATAAAAATTTCAACAGACGTTTGTTCGCAGAAGGTACGAGTAAGGACCCGTATATTTTTTTATATACGAGATTCGAGCGTCAGCAGATCGAAGACTCCGTTTTTCTCCGACGCGACGGGTGTGTATATTAGAAATAAGAGGAGAGAGGAGAGAGAACGGGGAACGATTCGACTGCATACACGCTTCGAATAATATCCGAATATTGAAGGCGGAACGTGAACAGCGGCGCGCTCGTAAACCGACGCGGATATGAATGCGGATGGCTCAATTTTCCGCGGCTGCCGGCGCTAACATCCGAGACGTGACGGCTTTGTCGGCCAACTTTTTCCTCCTCTGTTTGTCGGAAGTGTCTTCCTCGTCTCGTACGAACGCGGCTTTTTCTCCTGGAAAAACCGGCTGAAAATTATTGCGGCGTGCAGGGTATTGCGAGGCAGTGGAGTTTGATATGCCCGTTTATGAGAAGATGGTTTACGGAAGAATGGATGGTTACGGGGTAATACAGACGGGGATGGAATTATGATAAACTGCGTCGTTTGTCTTACTACTGATAAGTTTTCTGAATACGGATAGGATTGGAGATTCGTGTGAGTGTGTGCTTATATGAATCTAGCGGAGGGCAAACATAGTGATTCTCCAGTGATTTTTCCTTCATACAATAGAAATTCAAGTTTAATCAAATTCGAATCAACGAAACTTTTTACTGTACCAGTATTAAACCGATATATTTGTTAAATTACTTCACATTGGCCCAATAAATATTCATTTATAGTTTGTATCATTTTTATGTATAAAACTCGATTTAATTTCCAACGCGAATACTGAATTTTAAAGAACTTTACTTGTAACGAGAATATTAAAAATCACTACGAATCTGTGCAATTTTCTTACGTAAGTTCTTGTGAGTTTAATACACGTACGATGTTCTGGAAAAACTGCGTATAGTCTTTTATTTGATAAATTTCGTATCCACCAGACTGGTACTTAAGAAATCCATAATTCCAATAATTTAACAAAAACAAAGGTTACGGAATGACGCTGGAATATAGGCAGTCGTCAGGGAAAAACGCAACCTTCGATCTGCTGACGTCGAATCTCTCCTCTCTCTCTTTCTCTCTCTCTCTCTCTCTCTCTCTCTCTTCTCTTTGCTCGCCCTCAACCCCCGCGAGTTTTCCTCTCGTGTCTGCAGCCCCTTCGTACTCGGGAAACACTTTACCTACGACGTCCTCTTATCGCGTGTCACGACGACTTTTCGTCATCCGAGAACGTTCGAGAAACAAGCCAAGGCACATCGACGAGATCAGAGATCCCCGCCTGATGGAACTTTGCAGTTCGGTTCAATTTAAGTCTCGGGAAACAGAGGGAAACACGCGTGACAGGATCGAAAAGCGAGAGTATTGCCTAGATACTCTCTTCGCGCGTTACTATCTCTTCCGGAGAGACGATTTACCTTTAAACCGTTGCTCTGCGACTTTAACAACAATTTCCTATTAATTTACATTTTAATTCTACGTAAGCTTTTTATTTGGTATTCTTCGATGAAAAATTAGGTCATCAGGGACCAACGTTCTTCTCAATGTTACATTATTGAATTGAAATTTCAAAAACTTAAAATAAAACATTTATGTTATTCTGTTTTTCATCGACGTTCTGATGAAAAATTCTAAAGAGTACGGCTTGTCTTCAAGACTTGTCTTTACTAGCTCGATATTGTCACACATGCAAGGGGATGAAGTACAACAGCTAAACTCCCAATCCAATTTTGTACGTACGAATCAAACTTAAATCTATTTCTTCTAAATTTCTCAAAACGTGACAAGAATGAAATTTCTTCCCTCGGAAATTAATTGCTAATGTCGTTTCTACCCAGAATCGAGAACACGTTCATCGTCTGGACAAACAACCCCTAGCAACCAGGTGTTGCCTCGTGATGGTACAAACATTTTCCAGCCAACCGCTGCGCGAAGGTTTCGTTCGTCGAGAAAGGAAAATAAGAACCGCGGCGCACGGATCGAACTCCAAGTAATAAATACAAACTGGAAGGCGGAAAACGGCCGATTTTTCCCTCGTGCCAGTTGTCCGACTGTCGTTTCTCCCCGCGTTGTTTACGTTCCATAAACCACGACGGGGAAGCTCGTCCGCCGAATTCACGGGAAGTGTAGCTCGTTCAATTTTTACCCGAAGTTTCTTCTTTTTATTTATTTATTTTTTTCTTTCTTTCTTTCTTTCTTTCCAAGTTACGTCGTTTCGTAAAAACTCACCGCCAATGCTCGTCTGTTTTCCGTTTGTGAATATAGTAGCTGCGCTGGACACCTGCTCCGCGAGAAACACTGACAACAGTGAAAGTCCCTCGTGGCGCCACTTGCCAACCCCCTTTTTCCCAAGCAGAGAGTAAAATCCTCGCCACACCACCTGGGATGAAATTAGCTACGATTATCGTCGGAAGGAATGTTGTAGCAAGTTTTCTCATCGGAGTGCTTTTAAAAGGCTGGAATGGTAAGTAATGATGTCTACGTTGAATTATGTTTTCACGAGTATATTTGAGGAGTTTCAGACTTTACTTTGCTGATACTCTATACGTCGAGGAACACACGAGTGTCGTTAATTCAGAAGTTGAGATGAAATTGATACAATGGTATTAATGTTCCGTTATGTTTATCAAGAAGATGTGTAACAAAGATAAATTAGTAAAAAGAATTGTTAAAAATATTCTATGTTTGTGTATTTAACAAAAGTTTCGCAGACTTTCACCTCGAGCTTTGTGTCTCAGTAGAGGATTTTATTGAATCCTAAATGTTGTAACTATGCTACGTGCATTGTGTACATTTGTACACTTTCAAGTTTCTCACGGATGTATGAATATGTCTGGTGGATTAGATTTATTGGCGCTAGAATTATAAATCGAATATATCAACCCTTTGCCTTACGAGTAATCGTTACTTATGGAGTAATCATTACTTATTGAAACTATAAAATTAATTTAGGATATTCAACGAAAGTATCGAAACGTTATATGTAATTTTTATTTATCAATGTTCAGTTCAATGAAATTAAATTCAAAATCTGAGTTTCATAGGTTTACAATTTACTTTTTCTTTCGAATCGAAACCTAAACCTTAACTTGCACCACGAGTACGACTCGATGTTACAAGTCAAGGGGTTAAAGCTTTCCTCATTCGGAAAGACGAAGAAGTGCGAATAATTCCACGGTTTTGTCAATACATCTGCATTGTTGTTTTACTCGTAAGAAAAGCTCGCGACAGCGTTTCTTATTTTCAAAAAGGAGCGAGGAAACTTTGGAAAGCGTAAAATAAAAGCTGCGATAAAAATCCACTAGAATTATGGACGATTAAATACCAAAGCTTGCACCAACGAAACTTCCGTGGGAAAAAAAGAAGAAGTCAATAAAATGGCACCTAATTAAAATCCGTCTAATGGAATCCCACGGATTTTGCGTAAGGTCGTATATATGTAATATATATATATATATATATATTCGTCGTAAACTTTCGCCAGCCAAGCCCCATGCATAATTCATAGCTATCGCGAGGATGCTGTTCGCCTTCCGTCGAGTTTTTCGCCTTGGCTTCCTTGGCGACACGCTCGAAATAACGCGGACGTCTCTCTTCCTGTCATCTTCCATTCTTTCTTCATTCCCTTTCTATGAAGAGTTTCTGCTCGGGGAGGGTGTCTCCGAGAGTCGTCTCTGATTCACGTCGTCACGCTGCGTAATTTCTCGCTGGAATCGCATTACGAGGGCTTCTCTGGGTTTCTGATACAGTGGCAATAATTCAGCCACAGCCGCGAGCCGTGGCAAGGCCGAGGGAACGCTAATTCTCAGTCGGTGTGTTCCACGCACGGGGCAATAGATCGCGGAGATTAAAGGATTAAAGGGATGTTACCGTACGCGCTACTGCCCGGTATTTACTTTTTGCTTATCTTCAACGCGTCGCGATCAATCCAGTACGATTACTGATAGACAAAGATTCGCTTCGAATTAATTTCAAGTTTGACGAGATCTAAAAGTTTCCAAAGTTTGAGGAGCAAGTTGTGACAAATTAAGAATGCACACGTCTGCATATCCCTTTGACATGTTTGTTCAATATATTATATATTTATCAATTGTTTTATCACTGATTATAAGTACTGTTCTAATTGCTCTAGTACTTATAGAATGAAACAGACTGGAAGACTTGCTTTAAACCTGCTGCATTTTTTCCAGCGTTGAAGAATATCTCAAATGTGAACTAGAAGTTTGAGCAAATAATTCGCAAACTACTACTTAGGATCAAATATTTCACAATTTCAAAAATTGCACAAAGTACTTCGTTTTTTTAATCAAGAGTTAAGAGGAATAATCGGAACACGCTGCACGTGTCAGAAATACAAACAGAAGTTCTCCAACTTCGAAAAACTGCTATACCAGCGTCGTAAATAATTTAACTTCTTCAAATATAATAAGTTATAAAATTCTCAAAGACAAGGTAGTATTTCATCGACATCCTTTTCCATAACCACAATGTTGAAACACAAAAATTAACTGAAAACTATTGTACTAACTCACAAACTTATAAATGTACTAACTAATAAAAATATAATGTTGCAATACTATATTTCATACTGTATCTACGTACAATTCATACACTATATTTGTGTGTATGGTGTAGGAATCACAAAGAAATATCACGTATATAAATCATTTCTGCTGCGAAATTACAGAAGCGATTCAAGCAGCAGAAGAAAAGTACAACAGGAGGGATCTTCCGAGAGGCACAGAATCCAAAGAATGCTCCATCGTCTCGAAGGACCGCTCCATTCATCGTGGACGTAGACGTGTACGCAGTTAACGATCCTGATTCGACGATACAGCCTGGCAAAGTCAGAAAGTCAGTGGCGTCGATCACAGAAGAAATCCAAAGGGTGGAGTGGCGGCGAGTCTCGCGGTAATTGGATTTTTCTTTCCCGCTTTCGAATAGTAATTCATTAGGGGTCTGTTTGCGCGGCACGGTTCAAGTACCCTCGATAGAAGCTCTCTCTCTCTCTCTCTCTCTCTCTTGCCACGTCTCGATCGAAAACGAGAGTGGAAATTTACACGTGCTCCTGGTCGCGAACTGGCTACGCAAACAGGCCCTTGTGTACAGCCGACCGGTAAACACGGATGCCATTAATTGCCATTAATTCGACCGTGTTATGGAGAAGTTTCGACGAACACCGCCCACCGTGCAACTCCAAGCGCCGAAAATTCAAAGTTCCGCAGCCCCTCGTACGCCCTTTCGTATCCGACGTTTGCGTTGGGTTGGTTCGGACACTCTCGGGTCTGTCGAAAAGCAGCGTTTCGCGGCCTTGAAGTTAACCCTCTCCGTCAAATTTGACAGATCTGAGATCGCGTTAATGAAAGCTTGGTTTAATCGTTAATTTTGAAACATCTACAAAAGCAGACCGTGAATTTTTCTTTTTTTTTTTTTCGTTTTAGAGTTTTATATAACGCTCTATCTCTGTCAAAAAGTTTTCGATCAAAACGAAGTATTTGAAAACACTCGAAATCTTCCATGGTGTGGAACACCATTGTATTTTAGTAATTTGATTCGCTAACACGAAAGACTTTTGAATGCTGTTCGATCGAAAATTTTATACAACTCTGTTACAAAACTCTGAGCTGTGTAATAAAAACTTGATTTCGGGAATAAATGTTCGATGTTTCCCGATTTAAATTGACTCGTTGAAAAATTTATTTTTCCCAGCTGACGATGCGTTAAATTTCACGGAAATTTGGACACTTTTTTAGTTTACGCTAAGTTTTACTAATTTTAAGTTTCGGTAACAACTACGTCACCTCGAAACTTTTCGGGTTTAATTAAATTCAAAAATTGATTTAATAATGGAGCAACACGATAAATTTTAAATCTCTCTCTCTACAATTGTTTAAAAGATACGGATATTGATTGACTTTTGTTCAGACGGAAACATAAATCGCTATCATTTACATTACAATGATTCGCACGTAGAATATTTTCATACGCAAAATAGTCTGTAGATTTCAAAATTTTCACAATTCACAACCTACGTCTTTATTTAACTTTCATTTAAAAAAAAAAACTGTGAGACGTCCAAATTACGTTCATTTAAGAATTCATTCGTAATTTGCATGCTTAGCACCGAAGCTATAAAGAGTTCTCAGAGCCGTAAGAACCGAAGGAAAATATAACTTAGTAAGTAGGAACGATGCTCCGGTCTCGCCGAGATAACCGTAATCGGCGAAGGGCGTGAAATTAAGCACGGCCGAAATCTTCCATCCCTTCGGCTCGTACGTTCTTTTTCGAGCTATTACGACGAACTGACTCCGCGGCCCTGACAATAATAACAGTAACAATAACACGGAATCGCGCAGCGGCGCGATATGAATATGTATCAGGTACATCTGTTGCCTCGTAGACCTTTCGCCGTTATGAGACGAGAAAGGGTGCAGACGCGATTCAATATCGGTCCGTTGGCTTTCCTTCGCCAGAAGTTGCCAACGCGCGGGACTAATTTCCAGCCTTTCCGCAGTATCTTGTCTCCGAATTTAATCCGTTAACTTACGCGAAGAACTACGCCCTCCCCGATCGACACTCGCGTCGTAACAACTTGCTCGAATCGTCCAATTAAAGGTACAATATATGGTGTTTAATTAAGTCGTTTCGATGAATAATCACGCTGGGGGGGGGGGGGGGAAGGGTGCATGAGATTCATGGTCCATCTTTCACGCTTCGTTCCTCCGAGGGTGAAAACGAGGGCAATTTTGTCTTTCCTGATATGCAAATCGAGTTTTATGCAGATGCGCGTCAGCGAGTATAATCGCAGGTCAATTTGTTTTCGCATATTTTAAACAGTTTATTCGAGTGTCGAGATGAATCTAAAGGGAAAAGAGGTACGGAAAATCGAGTTTCATCGCGAGTTTGATTGCTTTAACGAGGGAGACTCGTCGAATTGAAAAGGACGACGTCCGCCTATTTTTCCCCCTTCCAGGAAGAATTATCTTTTTCGAACGTCTTCCAGCAAGGCTGGGAAGGAACGCCGCGGAAAGGTTTTATCGAGGTGGGGATAGGAGGCTTCCGTCGCCGGGCCTTTCAGCAACAAATTAAGGATTTTAAGCCGAAAGTAATTAGTCCCGGCGAACAAGGTGTCACTCTGTGAAAACGAGGAGACGGCGAGTCAGCCTTCATTGTTCTCGCCATAATCCCCGGGGAGAACGTTCATAAGTTCCTTCTTCTCTCCGGTCTTCGGCGAAGAAAGCGGCTGGAAAGGATGATTTCGCTTTCCGGCCAGATTAATCGCCCTATCGACCGTCTCTTTTCTTTTTCTTTTTTTTTTTCTTTTTTCCTCCTCCTCCGCCCCCTTTTTCCAAACATACAAAAGAACGTGTAATAAAAAAACTGCACGACTTGTACCCCAGTACGATTCGTCTCACTGAAAGGCCCAGAAGGAACTGTTCTGACTAGGAAATGAAGACGACTTTTTTGCCATAAAATTTTATTGATATGCAAACATTTGAATCGATACAAGCAAATTACAGGCAACGCCACTCCTACTCGAGGTCTACTCCACGCCCCCTCACGAATCACGTGACCCTCAAATCAACCAATCGCTAATTTTCGTTGCACTAGCGTTGCACCTGAAGAGGCCCGATTTTCCGGGTTACCCCCGCTAAAATCACTGTCAGTGCAAACCGTACGCGTGTATTTTAGTAGGATTTCTAAAATTTGCCTCTTCGCCTCGATCGCCTTAAGTTAAAAGCTGGTAAAAATCACGAAGAACAAGGGAACCCTGGAGAATCGTTGCGACCGGTTAGGCGCGGAAGAATCGCGATCAATTACTGTGAAACTGAAAATTGGATTACCGGATACGATCTTTCTCTCTCTACGTTGTTCTCTGTCTCTCGTAGAGCGGCTGAACCTGACGCGATAATCTTATTTAGCCTTTCTACTCTGCCAAATGGATTATTTCGGCCAGCGATGAAAGCGCTCCTGTTCGAAAATCGCGGAACCTCTTTAGTTACTTCGCCGACGCAGTTAGTTAATTAAAAGGTAAAGAGAGAGGGAGAGGAAACCAGGCGGCGATAGATTGAAGGGGGGACGAAGAGGGAGAAGGCTGGCCAGACAGCTTGGGATTTGTATCCCGATCGCGGGCGCGGCGTACAACCCTTTCCGCTTCGAACTGCTGCGATTGCGTCGGGACGGCCGATGTTTGCGCCGCTTTATTTGCGATTTCGACGTGGCCGAGGTTAACTTGAAATGTGTTCGTCTATTCAGCGGAGTTATTACTATTGACTTTGCCTTTAAAGCCGATGGAATCTAACTTAAACGAGCGACGTTGCGAGTTTTAAAAAAACAATTGACTTATCGATGTCTAATTTTGTTGAAATTCGTAAAATTTCGCTTCATTTTTAAATTCGATTTAAAACCAATTGCGCGAATCTAAAATCTCGTGCAAAAATTGATATATCACGTTCATTCGCTAGTATACAAGTTCTATAATTTTTTTAAGTGTTCTTATATCATATCGATTCAAGTAATTCTCCTTGAGTTAACATTGACTAACGTTACACTTTATCATTTTATTCGACGATTAACAATCATTTTACAACGTTTAAAATATTTAAAAAGAAATAGAAGAACTCGCGAAGAATATGGTGAGCTATCGTGCGACAACCCTTCGAGAAAACTCCCTCAAAGGCTACAGTCGAGCCGCTTAACCGTGAATTTCACCCTCCCTAAAACTCAACAGAATCTCGCGAGGAGCCCGCAAACTGTGCCTCCCAGTAATGTATGCGGAAACCTGACAAAGGAACATTAACATTTATATTTGCGAAGACGCGGGTCCGATCGCGAGTCCCCGATATTCCTACGACTTCCGTTATGGAATTGCTAATGATAAAACCCGACAGAAGGGCTGGAACGCTTATTTTATGGATGTAACAAGACGAGTTGGGCTTATTGGGCTGAGTAGATAGGCACGGGGAAAAATATTCGATGCGCCAAACCGCGAATTTTTCGGAAGGGAGAACGTATAAGAGGGATGGGAGTGTAACGCAACCATTTAGAAGACTGTAATCGAATTCCGTTCGCTATTTTCGCGACTATGCTCGGTTACATTACTATTACTCGGCTCGATAATGGCTTCAGCGGGAAGCTGTTGGCCAACGGAAAACAGTCTCAAATTAAATTACCTTGCGTAGAGACGTTAACGATGATAAAGTTCCGAGTGAGTGGAAACTTTCGACGGACTATGACAAATGTCGGATATTTCGCGTGAAATAAACAAATGGAAGATTAAATTTGACGTTTGAAATCATATCTCGCAACTATCGTTTGTCTTTTTTTCTTTCTTCTTTTAAGTCTCCTTGTACGAAGAAACAGATAAAAATGTGTGAATCGTCGGATTAAAAATAAAATAAAAGGAACCTGAAGAAGGTAAATAAAAGTATCCCGCGTCGCGATTAGGCCTTGAAAAATTTCGTGCAGATGCATCGGAACGAGAGTCGACTAGAGGGAAGAGAATGGAAAAAAGAAATAGCAAGGCCCCGACGTCGAAAAATAAGCGGCTGGTTCGAGGGGTGGTGCGTTTATAAGCCACGGGCTTTTTTGTAGTGCAAATGAATAGGTCCGACCCTCGTTCGTCATGGGGAACCGAGTGTCCGAAACTTTTGCAATTTTACGCGGCGGCTGCGTTCATTTTCCTGAAAAATTTAAATTCCCTTTCCAGCCTTCCACTCCACATACGTGTGCGCGAGCGTCTGCTCTTTTTTCTTCTTCCTCTTCTTCTTTTCCAATTACAAACGAGACGAAAAAGACCGAGATTAAGAGGAGGTCGCGCGCTCGATGAAAGCTCGATGACGTTCGCTACGCTAGGCGTTTTGTTCCCTCCGGGAAAGCCAGATCGTATCGCTGGGGATAATCCCAACGGAGGCGAAAGACAGCGGAAAGACGCGGAGGATACTCCTACGTCGATGAGCTGCGAATCTATTTGGCTTATCTTTTTAAACGGAGCATCGCATCCAGATAAAGAGAGAACGCCTCATCCATATCAATGCAGAGAGAATTTGGAGAGACGATGGAACGCCAGCCACACCCTCGAACCGATCACGTACAAACTCGTATCTCCCCCTGGTTTTCGTCCCTTTCCCCTTTGGGAATCGCTCCGGCTCTTCGTTTGCTTTCGATTTCAATTAAACGGCCGCTATTCTTTTGCCACTGGGTCCAAGTTCTCTTGACTGGGAACAGGATTGAAGAACGACGAAGATACCTTCTTGCTAGAACCTTTATTACAAATTTCAACTTGCTAGAATAACGAAGATAGTTAGTCTTATCGAATGAAAACAATAATGTGAAAACGTCTTAACAATTAAGCATGACATATCGCGTCTGTACCTTTTGTTATTTATAACTGGTTCGAAGATTTCGTTGACAGTACAATCGGTAAATAATGTTATACATGTTATACAATTACTCAACAATGTGTAAAAGAATATCCCTCGAAATAATTAAGGGATTAAATTTCAGGTATCAAGTACAGGGAGTAATGTTACTTTATTTAAAATAGTTAAAATAATTATTTTAAATAAAGATGTACGTAACGTGTAATATGTGCAAATTAAAATATAGAAATTAACAGATTTTAATTCTCCATTATATGTATATACTGCCTAATTTATAATCCCTTAATCACTTTGATTTCAATTGTTACGATAAAACTGAAGCGAAACATCACGCGCATCCCTGATGCAATTAGGCACTTATTTCAATTGACTGGTGTGATATCTGCCGCATTACTGCAATGGAAGTCAAAAGTATTATCAGAAAACGATTCATTGCTATTCTATAAAATGTATATGAAGGAAGCATAAGTTTTTCAGTGAAAAGAGTCACATATAAAGCGTGAAATCTGCGATTATATAAAAATTTATATCTATAAAAATCTAGTAAATTTTAGGCCCTCGATTAATAGACAATATTTATTAAAAACTATAAGAAGCGCTTTATGTATATACATATATAACTATGCAAGAACTCTGCTTAAAATAAATTTCATGCGTATCTAGGAAGACGCGTAAATCTTTGCTTAAGAAATATAGAATTACCAACAACAAAAATGTTCATCATTTGGGAATAATAAATATATCCTATTGTATTACTACACTGGTTTATAAGGCACTACGATCGTTTGTTTCTTTTGTAACTGTCGAGTATAAATAATTTCTCTTTCAGTAATTACGCAGAATGAAGAGAAAACCCAGTCAACATTTCGCAAAACACGAAAGCAGAAGACAACCTTTTACGTGTACATATTTCTTTCCGGTAATATTAATTTTAATGTGGCAGTAGTGTCAAATATGAGACCTGAAAATTATTTTGAATTTTCGAATCTTTAAATCTTTAGATACATAACAATTGTATTTTCATTGGCAATATCATTTCTGTAAACTTGGCAAGATTGATATTCTATATTAATAAGTCGAATGAAATTGATAATTTCTAAATACAAACTTTGCATATAATCACAGCATATATAATTAATCGACGAGGCTAATTTCTGTAAAATATAATTGTTAAACATACTTCCAGGAAGTTGTAAAATTTCGCTGCAATAATTTTATCTTGAAACCAATCAATATATGCAAAATTTGTTATATGTACACATCTGTCTTACATATATAACTAGTAAATACTTTATATTTAGGAACTACGGACTAATAATATCATTGTGCATTTAAAATTTTCCGTGTAAACTCACAAGTAATAATTCTAACAAACGACACAGGTATTTCATTTGATTTTAAATACTTAGTAGCTCTACTTTCATTGACCATTGTTATACTACAGCAACTATGTTCAATAATTACTTTACCCTGCATAAAATTAACCATTCACAAACAAACCAATTCCAATATGGTAGACAATTTAGTTACTGCTCTTTCTTTTCCATTTGATTATTACTTTCTCGATGTTTTAATATAGCTTGCCATATCCTCAATTCAGTTCCTCCTCTAAATAAATAAAATATTTATTAAAAGATCACAATGCATAATCTAAAAAAATTTTACACTTACTTGAGATTAAGTCTGCGAATGTCTTCGCGTGTAACATGATTTAAAATATTATCCAGTGTGTATTGCTCGTACAAGAACTATAAAAAATGATATCAATCAGTATAATTTTTTATTCGTTAGAATAAAAAGATCGATATAAATTCTAATATTTACTCTTTCAATAGACATTTCATCTATCTGAAGACTTTGTAACCATTCAACAAGAGCCTGATCGTTACACGAAGTTGTGCTAGAAGGTATATTGCTAACAATCAATGAGATTGGCTGTTGCACTGTGTTTCCAGATACTGATGAATTATATCTATAACACGAACCCACGCAAATTACAAGCATATCTCTCAAATTAGAATTACAAAGGTAAAATCTTACCCTGATTCTTGTCTTATGGTCCGTCTATTTATATTTTCGCAAAGTCGTGTTAAAGCATTAACTTGACCTCTTTGTTCCTCAAGAACTTGTTGCAATAAAGTTTGATACGACTTCTGATTTTCAATCAATTCCTGCAATAATCTCAAATTTTCCATTTTTAAAGCCCCCATTTGATCTTGATATTCTTTCCAATATTTATTATCCAAAGAGTCACCGGTTTTTTGTGATTTTACAGAATTCACAGTCGATACACCGGATGTAGATCCTTCTTCTGGGCCTTGACCACTGGATTGCATACGTTCTTGACCGAGTAAATTAGCGCCAAGTTCTGTCAAAAAAAAAAATGCATTAAATAGTTTCAATAAATAGGTTAACGTATGATTTTAAAGATATTACTTTACATAACAAATGATGACAGTATTACCAGGAGAAAGTACAGTGATGGCAGCTTGTACAGCATTTCTCACTAAATTATCAAGTGCAAACATCCAATGAGGCTTTATACTATGCATTCGTAGAACTTCGTTTACTGCCGTTTGAAACAGATAAATAGCTAAATTGAGATGATTAATAGCGGTAGAATCAAAGTCTAACTCTTCTTTCAATGTTCTAATGGCTGTCACGATTACTTCTTGATTTTGTTCTGCGATATAATCTCTCAAAGCTCGCATTAATAATATTAAGTGGTTCTGAAAAAGTAAAAGGTATGCATTATTTAAAATACGAGATTCATACCCATGAAAATTTAAAAATAATTACCATTTGCAAAACAGTTTGACCCTCTGCTTGATGTATACCTCGCATCCATACTTCGCAAATTTTTGCCTCATCTTGCGTAAGAACCCTAGTTAATGTCATTCTTCTTTGACTATCTTTTTTCAGCAAATAAAAACCCTCTTGTTCTTCGCCAGTTTTGTGACCAGATTGACCTATTAATATTAATATAACAAGATATTAAAGTTAAATATTGCTCAAACCTATTGTAAAATTTATTGCAATTGTTCACCTCCTAATTCAACTTCTGGTGACAATAAACCGCCAGAGGAACTTCTTCTAGTCATTGAAGCCCCGGCTGTGTCACTTTCACTTGTCTCTATAGATGGTGTATTTCCTATTGCACTAAAAATACAATAAACTGATGTTATTCCCAAACGCTATTTATATCTATGTAACTATGCTTTGAATTTGAAGCTTGTACTATACACGTGTCATAAAGACAAAAATATTTCCTAAAGAGATGTTCTGCTTCAAAATAAACCTGAATACATACAGTAATCGTTGAAACTATGAATATATTCTCACTGCGTATTTCAAAAATATTTCAAAGAGCTTGAGGTTGAAAAGCATGTGAATAGTGTTACATAAGTCAAGTTTTTAATCAATTTTTCATTGAACTTGTTTAGTACATCAAGCTTCAATTCACAATATCATTAGTTTGGAACTAGTGTAAGGAAGATTAAAATGACATAGGGATCTTAGTCTTCCTTCTTGCTATATTGAAAAATATAGCAAAGTACATATTACAATTATACAGAAAGCACCATTATCCATAACATATAAACATTTAGCAACATGAAGCACCACAAGTATTAATGAATAGACAAACTACTGTTAGTTCCTTACTTGTATTAGGATAAATTTTACAATTTTTTGTCAATAATAAGTAATTATCATTTGTTATCTTTTTTACAAACAGCTATACTCATCTGTAACGTTAGTACCATACCTGTTAAAAGAAAGGGTTGCAGTAGGCATTCTAATGGGAGACAGAAGGTGTGCTGGACTGCGCTCCCTCAGTGGGCTTGACTTTGTCAGCCCTCCACTATATGTAACACTTTTTGATTATATTTCATCATCAATAAAAACATTTTATAGAAATATAATGACAAGTAAAAATTAAAAAATAGAAATTAAACGTGTTCAAATATATTGCGTACAATGTATTCAGATTTATTAACCAAAAGTTTATCAGTTATATTGAAACTGTTATACACTTCTTTTCAACGCAAAATATATTTGCACATAAAAATTGCTTTCAACAAGACAACAAATATTAGACTATTCATGAATAAACTAAAACGACACAAATATTTGCACATAAACACATTAAAATAACATATTTACATTACCTATCGTCTGATTGTGAAGTTTGAATAGGAGAAGCGGAAACAATTTGATTATTACTCGATTTATCAGATTTTCCTAAGCGTTCAAGTCTGTCAGCAGGTACTGAAATACTTCTACTAAAATCAGGTACGGCGGCCAGTCGATTGCTTTTCTTTTTTCTACGCATATAAAAAGCAATATCGTTGTATCTATTCACTTATATAATGAGTTATTTATATATGTATTTATCACGTACTCATTTAAAAATGGATCTTCTAATAATTCCGCTGCAGTCGCTCTTATGTCAGGATTAGGTTCGAAACAGCGCAATATAAAATTCTTTGCTCTTTCAGATAATTCTGATGGTATTTCAGGATGTATTTTATAATATCCAACCTGTTAAAATAAACTTCTTAAATATATTTACAATTGCTTTAATCAAAATCATTTTAAAATATTTTACCTTAAAAACTGCAGCTTGAGGAGAACCTAATTCAATGAACGGTGGTTTACCAGTCGCCATCTCAACTATTGTACAACCCAGGGACCAAATATCTGCCTACATCGCATACCACAATATAATAATTTTCTTTCATAAATAAGAAATAATATAACTTACAGGAGCCCCATATCCACGCTGCCCTTTATCGATAACTTCCGGTGCCATATATTGTAATGTTCCAGTAAATGTTTCTGTACTTGGACATAAACCAGCTAATCGTTTCGACATACCAAAATCTGAAATCTTTACTACACCACTGTATGTATTGACCAAAACATTATCGCCTGAAAACAATAACTAAATTAAAAGTACTGAAAACTTTGTATAATAAAAATTTCATATATGTATTATACTTTACCCTTAATATCTCTGTGCACAATTTTTTGATCATGAAGATACTTGAGACCTTCTAGGATTTGTTTAGTATAATAAGCAATTGTAGATTCATTTTCTTTTAGAGGACCCCATTTTGATCTTAATAAGGCTGATAGACTACCTGAATTAAAATTTACAGTAAATATATATTATAAATGTATACTATATCTTTATCTTGCTCTTTTGTGTTATATAATTACCTCCAGGGACTTGCTCCATAAAAATTTTGAAATATCCTTCTTCACTTACAGAACCTAAATATTGCACAATATTTCTATGCCTCAATTGACTATGTAATTTAATTTCCTCGTGTAAAGGTTGCACATCTCCCAAATTCCGCTCTCGAATTTCTTTGACGGCAATTCTAACTTGTGTATTTAAATCTCGAGCAGCATAGACAATCCCGTACGTACCTTTACCTAGCATTATTCGTTTGTTTTGGTCATCCAACTCATATTCAAACTGTGAAGAGATGACTATTAATATAATAAATTTCTTTAAAAAGTAATCTTAAGTAACAATTATTCAAGTAACAAACCTTCATCCTATCGTCAGTCATATATGCATCCAAATCTGCGACCATACCCTCTTGATCTCTGGTCATTTCCAAAATTAAGTCATAAAATCTTTGTCTGCATTGAACTGACGGAAAATACATTTGGAAGTCATCAGAGTTTTGATGAACGTATAAGAAAAGGCAACGTTCATCTCTTTTGTATAAGCTTACGCTGCGTATCATGTTGGCGGTGAATAACCAATCGTGGACTTGTTTACAACTATTCTTCATATTGTCCAAGCAAAGATTCCAAATTTGCACCGATTTCTCTTCTGCTCCAAGGTTAACGTTTACGTAGCTCGGCATCAAGATCTTCGTTGGTTCCAACACTAAGAGCTAAAAGAAAAAGATTAGTAACTAATTCCTCTTTTTACTGGAAAAGATGGTAATAGAATCTTGATTCAATAAAGTCAGTCTAAGAACCTGCACTAAGAGCAGTTTTATATTGTTCTTACTTTGACCCAAAATGTACAGAAGTAAGCTGGATTGGTAACACAATATTATAAGCCATAGTCTCCCGAATTGGAAACTGGATCCTTTGTAGAACGATTCCATTTATCAACTTACTGGAAACCGTATACTATCTCCAACTTCCGATTTTGTAGCTTCGACAAAGTAGTCCATCCAAAAAGTAAATATTTGCTCCTCTGGCGAAATCTCAGCTTCCTCATTCTTTTTACGAAACCTATCTATCAGCGATATATTTCCTATTGTTGATTTCAGGTACCTATTTAAAGACAGTTCAATTAATATTCTAACATTTTTTACTTTAATATAATTTTTTAACAATAACTAGTACATACCAGTTTGGCGGCTTCAATTTGAACATGCACTCAGCAGCTTGAATGGCTTTCGAATAATCCTCAGCAAGTACACTGATCTCAAAAAACGTTGCCACATCCCAATAATCCTTTAGACTAGACAAACTGCCCTTCTTGCCAATAAGATTGTTCAAAACCATGCCTATGTGTTGTAATTCTTCACTTTTAGAAAATTCGTTTCCTGCTATAACAAGCAGCGTAGCAAGATTGATTCCTGCATATTCATTTGGTTGTACCTGAATGCAGAAAACATAGTTTAAGAAATTACGTAGTTCAAGTGTTTAGTGTACTGCAAAATAAAGGAAATGGTATACCTCAAAACCTTTTCTGTACCAATGGATAGCATTTTTTAAACTTTCTTCATCAGTATGTCGACTTTCTACGAATTTATCTTTATATATTCTTCCACACAAACATAACATATCAGGAACATGATTTTCTTTCTTCTCCAGTGCTTTCTGTATCACTTTTAATGCTCTCTCTCTATCGCCTTCTTTATTTCGCCGGTTTAATGCAAATGCATATAGATATCGAATGGCTGGAGTATTGATGTAATTCTTATGAGTCGGTATTGTTCTTAAATCGTCAACTAATTGTACCATTGCATCATAATCCTAAACATTCGTGACTTTAATTAATAAAGATCTGTTTGTTTCGTTTGCATTTTTTAAAACAAAAGTCATTAATTTATTACCTGTATTTCACGAAAGGAAATTAGAACATTTAGAACAACTTCTCCAGACAACACGTTTGGGTCGTCTAAGCGTTTACGCATATTGTTCAAAGCTTTCGAAAGTTCTTCTCCCGAATATGTTTCGCGAGCTTTCCGTAAATCCGCAAGAAACTTTTCTTTCATATGTGCTCTAAAAATTATAGAATTTTTTGTGAAAATTGCTACCAAGAATAACACTGCACTAAATTTAAATTCATTATAAACTTGCTAGTAAGATTGTAGATGCTATAATTCAATTTTATGTACAAAATGATAAGATAAGAAAATATTTACTTCTTTACCATAACACAATCAGAATAAAAGAACAATATATTTTCCTTCCTTATCTCTAAAAATATAGATAACAATGCAGTGAAAAATCAAAACATACTTAGACTGTACTTCAACATCTTGAAATAACTTTTTAAGCTTCAACGTAAGATGTTGTTTTGGATCTATGACTTCTTCGCCAGTGATTCTAGTAGTAGCTGGATTAGTTGCCACACATGAACCACATTCCACCACACGATAGGATACAAATGTATAATTACCACATGACAACTACACATTGTGAAATATCGTGTTAAAAATTAATTTTTAGATACAATATGTTAAAATGATATGAAATGTACCTTAATCCTAATTGTTGTTTCTGTATCTATATCATTATGCAACAAAATATTTTCTTTCATACCAAAACTTTCTCTGACACCAAGATGATAAAACAAAGCAGACTGTTGTAGCTGAATACTTAAATCTACAACAGCTACATCTGCATTATAAAATGTATCAAGTACATTTGTTTCGCCAAAATCCAACTTTTCAAACTAGAAAAATAATAATCAAGGATATATATACTTAGATATTTTTACTTTTAGCAGTAAAAAGTATTTATACCTGAATATGATGCATATTAGCATTAACTAGATTGCATGCTTGTCTGACTTCTTCTAAGGCTCTTCTTCTCTGAGCCAAATGTTCTGATTGTTGTAAATCTAAAACACAAGCTACATCCATTCTGGGTCTTCCTGAAATAGTGGTATGCCCAGAAATATCACTGTGTGTACCAATGCTATCAGTACTAGAAATACCTTCTGCGATAGTAGATTGTGCAGCCACTATAAAACATCATTAATGACTACTAATACTAAATTCTTCCTCAACAAAATAAATTTAGCAAGAAATTACCAGCCATGTCAACTGTATCACCACAAATGGATGGCATGTTGCACAATTATTGAATGGAAGTAATATTCTTAATTCTTATGTAATAAATGTCTGGAAATTTTAACAAACAAAAGAATTATAAATTCACCTGTTTGGAAATGTACAATAAGTAGAAAACTATAAATTCCATTATATCATTAATTATCATAATATAAATTTATAAGTTTCAGAATGTTACGAATTATATATAAAAAATGAAACATAAAGGTACATAATTTATATAACTTCTAAAACACATCGTTATTCTACGAAAAACATTAAACTACAACGTTATTCTACGAAAGTTTTTACAAAGTCTTTATAAAGTTTTTATTTAAACTACAATGAAACAACAAAACGTAAACGAATCTGGAACAAAAACTGTCGACTTATGACATTGGCTCACGCAAAATTAATACACGATGAAACTGATACACGTCGTCTCATGAACACACGAGAAATCCCATAACAGAATTATTGTTTAATTATGTCAGAATACACGAAATACCTTTTACACTGCACATTATAATCCTCCATTTCTTCTAGAACACACAAATCCAGAGTCGAGGTCGTGCTGCACAACTCACATAAAGAATTTTCTTGTTAGTTCACAGATGGCAGAAAGATCAGTCGCTCCACCGGTATAAAAATAGAAGCTCTTAAGATAGAACCAGAACACATTATAATAAGAATAAAATGATAGGTGATTATCGTAGAAAGTCACGACCACGTAAATCATTCAACTAACAAACAAACAAAAATGTGATACAAACTAAGTGATACAATGACATGCGATGATTAGATTGACTTTAAATTATTGAAAGATTCGTATTTCGTCAAATGCGTCAAGTTCGTTAAGAAAAGCGTACTGAAAAATATAATTTCATTAATTTGTATGTCAACCAGTAAACGTCTTCCATGGTTGCCAACGTGATGTTAATTAAATTAACCTTCGACGAATGTATACTTCGATGATAAAGTATGGTCATCGTCCACGAGCTGTATACTCCGTAGAGTTAAAACATTTGACACAGAGTCCGAATGCAACCGCAGCAAAACACTTTTGTCGGTCGACTAGAATCGACCCTTTAATCGGAGAACATACTTTCAAAAGAGGTTTACCACGCGTAAAAGGCGAATAATGAGTTTGTAGGTCATTTGGATTCGATTGTGCTGAATGTTACAGTACAGAGCACCGTGGAAACGTACCAATGAACTCCACATGAGCAGGATGCTAGGAACAGGAAGAGCAATCATAACTGCGTAGATTGTCGGAAGCTACGACTTTTCTACTCGCATACTTATGACTGTTAAATAGAATAAGAGATTTCAATTTCGCTCCTTCATTCATCTCTGTCCATCAGACTTAATATCTGGGTTAATATCTGAAAGCTACCTCTGCTTAGTAAAAATAAACTTCCTCTCTCTTTATTTAACCACGTAGCATATTATGTGTTTGCGCAGACCATAAATATATATGTAAATTCAATTTTTATTTCACATACATTAGCTACGAAGGATTAACATTAATTGTCTTTATTTATTTCTAAAAGAATATGAATTTGGTTTAACTTTATCATTTATCATAAATTTTTAAAAAATGTTTTACAATAAACATAAATTAAAATCCATATTCGGAAATTTAAAAAATTTAAAAAATGAATAATTATTACTATTATATTGTAAGTTTCTCAATATAGTTATCAGTATCGACTTACGTGAATAACAGGAAATCAATATTCCTCAACAAACAGCAAAGTTGTGGAAACTACGTGATTTTATCGCTGAATAGTCGACTGTGCGTATTGAGAACCAAGAGTAACTACAATCGTGACAGAAAGGGTCCGAAAGGTGAACATGATTCATATGAACGCGGTTTACGAGTGCGTGAAGAATAGTGGGGTGCAGTGATGCGCGGAGCGGCCACTCCGCAGCGCTCCCCTTTCATTAGGAACATATAACAAGTAAGGAGCCACCACCATCTTAATTCGAAGATATATGCTCTCTTCATTTTTTTATAATCTGCATACTAAACCGTCTTTTGTATTAGCAATGCAGAATGCGAAGAGGTTGTTTGATAACTGAGAAATTAATATACTTCCTCACACATCGTGTTACTCTATCACGGGGGGACCCCGAGAACTGGCCTGCCCCACGATCGACCGACAAACACGTCATTTCTCGCAACCAAAGAAACACTGAGATTTTCTCTTCTCTCATTTAATTGCCTTTTACCACACAATAATTCTCAGAAATGGAAGTAAACAAGAAAATAACATATTTAATTTAATAGCATTATAATTACAATTTATAAAAATATATTTTTAATTATAAATTAAGCGGACGAATTACCTTATGATATTTAACAATTTATTGATATATATATTTCAAATATGAGATAATATATAAACTTATGAAATACATAAATTAGGAATTAGGTTTTGTATACTATAAATTAGACAATAAAATAAAATACATATTTTCGTGCATTCATATTTAAGATTTCTATCAGAGTGTTTCTTCAATGACCAATACAATTCAACATTGTGTGAATGAAACAACGAAAGATGATAGGTAGTGGTCCGTAGATATCCTAGCTCGAGATACTTGCCTGATCATTGGGGAGCCTCGCGGTGTAGAAACCGCTCCAGGAATGCGTGTAATGCGTGTACGTACACGTCACGTCCACTTATCGTTCCTGTCACGTACGAGGCTCATCGTCATGTATGTGCCTCTCTACCTGCATAAGTACACCAGTGCAAGTATGCACATACGCGACCCGTCACTTTACGTGTCAATCTTAAAAATGTGTTCGTTCACGGGCGTACATTGGTAGCATACACATTGGTTACGTAAGAGTAACTTAACTCGCGTACGTGAATATTCGCGGATGGGAATGCAAAGCTATGAATAAAAATGTCGAATGAGTTTCAGCGTATTAACTGATGACTTTATTGAATCAACATTAATAAAATTGTTGTTATTTTATATTATATTTATAAATCTTATTAATGATAATTATTTGGATCAAAATTATTCTATGTTTATAACTTATTATACATAGTTAAGAAGTTTAATGTAATTCTTTGTTAATAAAATTAATTATAATTAATTCAATATTCATTTTAAGACAATCTGTTTGAAATTAATTTTGAAAGTTAAAAATCTTAAGAATGTTAGAAAATACTATAGACATAAATATTATTTTCCAAGAAGAATCTTTCTTGTTGCCCCAAAGTTTTGACCAGCTTGGGTTGCACCTTTATTGGTACCAGCTTGGAGACCAATATAGCCTTCACCAGCTCTCAGTTGCTCCTCCGTGAAATTTCGTTTATTCTCTTCTGACGGTTTTGGTCCTAGCCATGGTCCACGCCATTCTGGATGTCTATATGTCTGTAAATTTATATTGTTTTATTATTTTTTCTCTAATTATATACATTTGACAATAATGGAAAATATGTTTTAAAATTATTACAGTGCGACCGATCGCAAAAATTGTGTTGGTCACTTGAGCGATATTTTTCCTTTCTATAAGATCGACTGCTTGAAACAGATCCACATCTGGTACTCCATATTTCACACAAGCCTTCTGGAATCTGAAATAATGATACATTATAATGGCATTGTTTAAAACTTTAAGATATCTGTTTTCTCAGCTAGAATTAACACGTTTTGTGTTTCTGATTAACAGGACAGTAGAATAGCTCGATCGACGTTCAATCAAGCGATCCAAACGTATACGAAGTACGATAATCATTGAAATCTCTTTAACCTTGAGAGAAATACCGATAATTATTTATGAAAAAGCACACTCTACTGACTTCAATGGCTTTAAAATATTCTTATCACAAGCGTGATTCTGAACAACTTTTGCCTATACATGTAATCGTCGCTCTCTTTTACTTTCAAGATATTCGCCAAAATATACCGTATCAATCTTATATTAATGTTAATAATTAGACAATCCATACTTTTAACAAAAATTATGCGAAAATGCTAAAGTTAATAATAAAAAAAATAGAATTGTTGTGTTTGTTATTTGATTAAGTACTATAAATTATAAATTTAACTTTAACGTACAATGAAAAGATATGTACAAGAGGTCGCCATTTTGTCGGTTTCTATGCAGCATGCTACGTAACGCAAGAAACGTGAGGTAGGCCAGTATTAATGAACTCTCTGCGTATTAGGCATGTAAAAACGAAAGAAGCATACACAATAAAGATTCTTACTTCTACCTTACTTCTACTTTCCGCATAAAAAGGGAGTAATGCGGAGTGGCCGCGCTGCGCATCGTTTGCCCCACTACTGAGGAAAGCGCTCTTGAACATTGAAAACGCGCCAATTGTCGACATGCGCACGCGACATTGCAGTTAGAGATGCAGCAAATGTCATGGTTACATTACATTTTACACAGAACCGCCCTCTCATCAAATATCTTATACATTTCATCTTTCCAATTACATTTTGTTTAAACGTAATCTTACTCAGTTCAAAAAACAATCTTCAATGACAATAATGTTCAATTTTTGTAATTTGGTCTTTTTAAGAGATAAATATAATAAACGGAAAGTTCTTACTAGATTACGCTTAAATATGCACGTTTATTATTGTACTGTGTATTGCTTTTATTAAATTTTTTTGTAAGATTGTTGGCTGAGAGTTCTTCTTTTTTATCCTTATAAACGATCCCGACCTAGGACTTTCTTGATTCTTATTTATCAGGCTTTCAGGTAACATGAGGAACAATGACGTAATCAAAATTTCGCGGCAAGTGCCCCTGAGATTTCAATCGCACATCTCTTGTTTGATCTCTCAATTCGAACGATTCTGTGACTGTGACTCTTCGACTTTGACAGATTCGAGTCGAGAATCGTTGGAAAATGCTGTCGATTGCGTAAACTTGACTGAACAATAGGAAAGCATGAAATGAAAGGAATTAGACAATTGTCGAAAATTAGTGGGTTTGCCTCCTCTAGTATCATTTACATTTTGTTGCATTCTTGTTTTATACACGGATATCATAATAAACATATTTACTAAATATTACTACTTTATAATAATAATGCATATTTAGTAAATGAAACAATAGTTTGCACACGATTCATAGACACTATTGCTATTTATAATGTATATCATTCTTCAATGTTAACACATATAATCATTAGTAACATACCACTTATTCGCTCATGCGATATCAGAATATTTTTGTACATACTGATTAAGATTGTCCATCATCTTATAATCACCACCAGACGTATTAATTTTGGTGATGAGACCTGGTTGCAATTTGTTCATAAGTTTACAAAGCAACACACCATCTCGCAAAGCATCCTCATAACTCACACCTAAAAACATATAAGTGTAAACAAAGAATATTCAACAACTAGGTATGATTATTGACTATTTTCTTAAAATATACGAGACATTAAAATATTAACTTTTGAACAATTGTTTAACTCGTCGAGCCTAACCAATCATTCACCTAAATGCTTAACGAAATTTGTGAAAGAAAAGAGAGCTAGTGGTGCACAGTGGCATCAGGATAACAGAAAAATAAATCTGGCTTCCCTCGGGATGAAGTGCGGCTTTGAAAGTTCCGCAGTCGAATGACATGCGCACTCCATGTCAACCATTGATTTTCATTGTCAGGTGGGCTATTATCGGTTGAAATGAATGACAGCCCAGTCGTTTCTCTTGTTTTATCCTCCCCCTTCTTGTTCATCACTGCGGTCGAGATTGCCGCGAAATAATAACAGAGGCAGCGTGCACCAGCACTCGTTTATGGCGCCCCATTATACCAAGAGGCGCGCCAAGGGGGCATGGCATTTTTTTCCAGTCAGTCGAAGGATCAGGAAAGACCGCCTCCGTCTTCCGTTGCCTGCTTTTTTTTCTACTCTTCAACGATGTTTCTCGATCAACGCCATCATTGTCTTGCAGCCGTCGTGACTCGCGGCGTAGAAGCAATCCCGTCGCCATTCGGAAGGCACGCTGTATCTCAAATTGCTAGGAGGCCAGCATCCAACAGGAGCTCGTACATCGATGTCGAGCATGTATCGTTTATTGTCAAGCTCTCCCCTACCAGTTGACGTTTCGATGTATCGAACGTATTGACATGCCACGCTCTCTAGCGAGCAACCTTATAAATTGTATCGATACGTGAACCGCGAGCGGAAGCGCTGCGATCGATGTGCGCAACAGTTGGCTCTCTTCCTATATATGTACTCATACGTATGTATATATCTATACCTGTGATGATAGGATATACGAAACCATCGAATTGTCAAAATAATTAATATGCCAGATAAAAGATATCTTGAAAGAAGGTAGATATTAGTAAGAGTAATAGTCAGTAATAGGTGTTGAAACAGGTAAGTGATTTATCAAGAATTTCTCAACCAAATACAATTCAACAGTTACGTATATATCATTCTATAGACTATAGGCTATGTCCGGTTACGCGCGGTTGTAGCAATGGGTAATATATGCAGCATCTATGAATATGAAAGTTACAGAGTTACTAAGAAAACATACTAAGCTTCAAGTAGCTCTGCAGTATCTTTTATATGAAACTATATCTATGAACTGTGAAACACTGCACATCATGCGAAAATAAACCGTTGCAAAAAATTATAAATATATTGTAACAAGCTTATTCTTTGATTTTTGTTTGGTAATAAATATTACAATATAAATACATATTGTTTGTAACCAGCGTGTCACTATTGCGTGTCACTCGTCACATATTTATTATATATAAATCGCTACTTGTTTTGAGACATTTTTTGGATAGAGACACGAACTAACTGTTCAAACAACTACTATCCTGATCCTGCAAGGACGACGTGTCACGTGGTCTTGTAATGGAGGGGCCACCATTAAATGCTTACCCCAAAATCTGCTCGCCTAATACAAAACTGGTCGTATGCTTGAATTTTCGATTGACGAGTATTCGACAGCTGATCAGCATCAACTAACAAGTGTTCATTGAATTCTTTATCAAGTCCTAAATTTTAAACAGTAAGGGCAACAATTAATTGTACATTTGCAAGCATGGGCAATCATAAATGTTGTACAATTATAATTAAGCAGAAAAAATTTTACAAGCAAGACGCATCTAATATTTAAAGAATTGATTTAATTTAAGAAGAAATGTATGATTCTCAATACCTTCGAGAGAGATTATCAAAGTCATGTAAGAAATAATTGAAATAATTTTTTCAAGAAAATAAAACTAATCATTCCTATTTTGCAAAATACAAAAGAAAAATTTCTTTAAAGAAATAACTATCTTACAGAGAGCAGATTGATAGCAGACTGTGCTACGCATGTCGAGCGAATGGAGCGAACCAGTTGCTTTCCACAATATCCAGGCAACAGGCCGGAGGCGACAGCATGCAGCATCTACCTCCGGATCAACGCGGGTATATGGAGTAAACAAGTATGATATGGTGATACGTTCCTGGTAGCATCGAAACACGATGAGATGTCGTAAACGCAAGAAGATGACAGAAAATCAATAAACCACCTTCCAGATCTGGACCAACTTGCCCCTTACGATTCTTCACTACTTTCTTTCATGCTCGAGCAAACACAGTAATATGATGCTGACCTGATATTTTTCAGACGTTGTGTGTCTTATTGCTGTCTTCGTTCGTCGCCCGATACCATGCGTCAAAAAAATATCGAGTTGCAATAATATGTATTGGTGAATCGAAACTATTACTACTCTCGATACTACCCTGTTACGGTGACACGTCATAGTCGTCATGTCCCAACAATTTGATATGAAATCCACAAATCGCTCGAAGCGTCCTTTTTTTTACAAATATGTTCCTTTTGGTAATTTTACGTAAAAATATATTATTATGTCTGTTAAATACAGATGGGACCGAGGTCCCAATTTAAATCTGAATTAAAAGAAAGTAATATTTAAATAATGAAGTGGAAAGAACGCGTACATAATTTTCTTAAATAGATATCTTCGTATAAAAAAAATAAAAACTAAAAAATAATTTGTATAAAATAGAATAGAAAAATATATAATGCTACATAGTGAGAAAATAGAAAAAAAAAGAAATTTTTTAGAAAGAAAAAGGTTCTTCCTAGCTTCAACAAACACGCTTGCGTGCCTCAGTATTGATTTCACGTCAGTTTCATGTCATAAAGACGTCAAACACACGGTTTTCATCAGGGCAACATCCCCGGCTTGAATTTACGACCAGCAGCAAGCAACAGGTCCCGCGGGAATGAATCCTTTCACATGCAGAATCCAGCTTCCCTCCAGTTTTGTAAAACCGAGGCTGTGTTAACAATTTCCTCTCATACAGTGCATTTATCGCATAACAAATTAACATTCTATGCTCTTTAATTAAATTTATAGAAAATAAACGACTAAAACCAATGAAAAATAAAAATTAAGAATACACAAAAGAATTAATTTAAACAAAATTTTATGTTTGAAAATAAAGTATATATGTAATTTTTTTATGCCTGCATAAATCTTCCTAATTTCAAACAACGAAAATTTGTATGAAATTATAAACCACCGATTAAGAGAAACAGAATGTCAACCCTTTGGGGACATTTCCAAATGAAACACGACCCGAGGCAACAACCTGTTGCTCTTGGTCGTAAATCTACCCTCGGGCTGTAATCCTGGTAGGCTCGTCTCAGAATGACGTCATTGACGGTCTTTTGACGGACAACTGACACCCGTTGACGTTTCGCCAGAACCTTTCAATCGAACGAATCACCGATACGCGATTCCTTCCGAAGAAAATATTCTTATTTTTCGAATAAATGCATCGAAGATGTCTGTACGTGAACGCTAGGTGCCAACCCTTCGCCGGCGGGAAAGCCATAAATTCATCTACTATTCTTCTTTGCTACCCTAGTAACTGCGAGCTTTCGTGACGTCACGCAACGTTTCGTGACGAGCAGTTCGACATATCAACAGCTCCTATCTATCTGCTGGAGCTACCCTCCAGAGAAGGAAAGGAGAAAACCTTGAATTACGGAAAGTTTAAGGTCCAATGGATACTGGGATCGATACATTGACGTCAACGTGGCGGGCAAGCCATAAATCCCTCAAACGTCTGCTAGTACCCTGGTGCAAGCAAGCTAGTTGTGCCACCGTGACGAACGGATGACTGACACTTCCCTCCCTTGAAATCCTTCGAGCATCTTCCTAACGAGCTTTAAGGGACGTTCACAACGATACACAACGATATTAAATCATTATTTAATAATCTGCAATTAACAGGAAACGAATCAGATTATACTACGGATGCATACCGTTCCTTTGAAGATTAATTATATACATAAGATAAAATAAAATATGAATATTGTAATTAAGGCTATTTCAATTTACAGAGAGTGAACAACATTATGTAACTCTATACACATGTGCAATTGTGTAATGTAAAAATTAATAAATGTAATATTCGATCTTTTGTTGTAATAAATTAATAGAAATAGAAAGGGAACAATTGTTGTGAAGAATCCTTAATGCTTAATTCGCTTTACAACAAGAAAACCGGAGGGTGTGTAAGAAGGGGGAACAAGAAATGATACAATACGATGTTTCACATGACCATCCGGGTTCTCGTATGCGACCCTGATACGTTGGCGTCCTTACGACGTAACATGATGAACAGATGACGCCAAATCAATACGTGTCGTCGGCAAAAGATTGCTAAAAACTGTTTAACGAGTTCCGCAGTTGAATTTCTTTCCTACACTATTAATAACAAAGAACTCTATTTCCACATATATGAATATTTCTAATCTTACAAAGAAACTACTTTTGTCACTATTTTAATATTTTACAATTCCATGTTTCACTACTTATTAATTTTTAATTTCTTTTCTTAATAGGCTAATCGAATTTTTTTAAAAAAATTTTTTCAGTTAGATATTTCATATTTTTTGTTCATTTGTCAAAGTTTCTAAACATTTCACGAGACTGCTAATATTCAAATAAAACGCAATTTCCTACCCTTGTCCAAAAAATATTTGTAAGTGTATAATACAAACTGGTATACAAGGGTCGTGTCCAGCATGCCACGCGAGCTTCCAGGAACAGGCTAACATCCAGAATCGAAAGATTCGAGAATCCTGGAACGCATCGAATTCCGCTTGCACGCCATCAAACACAACGACAAAGGACAACGACGTTGGGGATGAATCGAAAGGATAGAAAAGTGGGCGACGGCAATCGAACCGAGGTGGTAATCCAAGTTCAATTTTAAACGAGTCAATAACATCAAAAGCTTCAAATACCCGGCTCGCATCATCCTGTAGAGCTGCTACTTGCTGTGGGTGGGAACTGACACTGCGTGATAATGCTCAAGGGATAAGTTCGCAACGTGACATAAAATGTAACTACACCGTGTTTGGAGTTTAAACATCGTCTATTTACTCTAACGTGAAAATTGCCTATTCTAAAAATCAAATTTATTCAATGAAAATTTCGATTCAGAATGTAACCTTTTTTATGCTAATATAATAGTTCAATAGGATGTTACAATAGGTGTGAAAAACATTAAATATCAGTTCATCTTAATTTGATGCTGTTGGTATTATATAAAAGGGTGTGCAATCGTTCGTTTAGCATGGCAATTGCGTCGACGCCTGGCGTATTTCACAAACCAGGGATACACGTTCGACATAGGGGTTGCTGCCTATTTGCCGTTCAATAGGGTGACTCGAATGACGTAACAAAGCGCGCGTTTTATTAGGAGAACATCAGCAAAAAGAGGCTATAGCTACCCTTAACAACCACCTGCTATCATTCTCCGTCCATACTCTATTCCGTACTCTATTGTATCTAAGTTCCTTATGATCAATAACTTTTCATTAAAATTTAGATTTACAGATATATTATATAAGTATAAGCAGTAAAGTTATTAATTAAATTACTAATAAAAATACTAAATTTATAAGTATTAAACGTATGTTTCATTATAAATAATAATACGTAGTAGAAATCCTTCTTCTTCATTCCAGTATATGTCTCTAAAATTTAAGTTATCTTTTCTTTTCACTTTTCCATTTGTCGCTTTCCATTAGATATGCCAATAACTGACCCAGCCAACAAGCTTAACCTTTGCGACGTCACGCGGTCTGACATTTGTACCCGGGAATTATAGGATTGCAGCTAGCCTTTGGATGCGTTGCACTGGTCCTGAACGGGGGTGGTGATATTGACACGCTTTTCGAACTGCACCACCTCCGGAGAACAGGAGTACATATACGAGAGCACGTTTCGCAAGGGAGTAGCATCAATGATAAATCTTAATATACTACATTTCTGGATGTTCTAGCTAAATTACGCATTTACAATGCGTAAATTGATAAAAAGTCAAATGTTACGATTACGAGCTTTATGATCGTACCTGGTGGAAATCTTTCTCCGACCACTCTCTCAATCCATTGCTGAGCCTCAGCCTCTTGTTCCGGTTCTCGTTTGCCAGCAACCTGTAATTAAAAGACTATTTTAACACGTGCTTTTTTAAATCTTATTAAACCTTCATGCGTGGAACCCTAATAGCTCTTCCAAATGATTAATGATGGTCAAAACATTTTTTATGGAAGACAAAATCCGGAAATAGCTAACAACTGTCAGCACCAGACGGCATTCACATGTGTGTGTTTTTGGTATTCTCATTAGTTTCTTCTATCTTTAAGTTACGATATATTCGAGAAACTGATAAAATTAAACGAATTCTAACACTGTGCAATGACGCCATATACGTTTTTCACTAAAAAATTTAGACTCTGAGAACCACTTTATAATGTAAAATATGTCAAAAGATACACCTCTTACTCAAAAACTTCTTTTTTTTTAACAGAAAAATCTAAGAGAAAAATTAAAAAAAACATGTTTTTGAATTAAGTGATCAGTTTCCGCAGAAACTTTCAAAAATTGCCGTAGCCGATGGTATTTCACATCGTCATGGCGGGGTATTGGTAAAAGTTTTCAACTAGCAATAATCGCACCTCGGTAGAACCTCATTGGTTACGATATCGCCACTGCGCAAAGCTAACAAGAGTATGTTTCTTAGACCTACTAATAACAGTCGTGTGATCTTTCAACAGTGAGAATCATTATTTCCATGACACCACCTGGTGGTAAGTCGACAAACTAACGCAACAAATTCACGTAGGCATGAAGTAACAGTTATTTTAAGGATAAAATACATATGTTTTAGAATTTAATTTCAAATGAATTAACATTAAGAAATTAATAGATGTTTTTTAATATACAAATATTTCACTATTGCAAATATTTGTCAAATAAAATCCATGAATCATCTAGAAACGAGACTTTCTAGGAATCTAATTTTTTTAAGATACATACCATCTATGAAAAGTATTTACAATTGATTGAAAATTAGGATGCGTTAAGTATTTGCTGGAAATGCATTGTCGCAGGAAAACAGAAAAGTAGGAGGTGGTACGTTAAATACATACAGGAGAAGAATGCCGTGTAATGCAGTCTTGCCCCATTCTTTTTTTATCTGCAACCAGATAAATATTCTTTGCAAGTATTTAATATTTTGAAGCTCTAATAAAACAAAAGGATTTAATCATTAATTAACTATTCGTTCCGAAATCAGTTAACTTATTAACTTATTAACTATCACATTCTTCATTGGGAAATAGGAATATATACAAATATTTTTGAAACATTCGGATTATCTAAAAAAACTACTATAGGAGAGAGAGACGATCTTAGTTACGAAGACCGGAATCTCATTGACGTGATTAGTCTAATTTTTGTTACGTAACTTGATCTCAATGTATCAGATGCAAATATTCACTCCAGCCATCTACGCAAATCCGTTGTGTTACGATAAACTTGGAAACAGCGTCAATTGACGGAATCTAAACTCGGCGGTGGCCTCACCCTTCGAAGTGGCCAGAATCTAGAAATTACGAGCATCTTGGTTATCGGCATCTTTCATCTGGCACCTGTCCACGGACCGATTAACCATCGTTTCTTCAAAAACACATTTATTCGAACTTTCCCCCAGTTTATTCACGACGTCAGTGTTTAATAATAAACAACAAATAGTTGTGACGAATGAACCAAACATTTCCAATATAACCAATTCGTGACTTATTTTTGACATCTTTCGTCAAAAGCGAAACGAAAATTATTAAAAGATTTCTCTTCTGTTAGAAATACCGAGACTTTAATAATTCAGGTTCCAGACGATTCCCTCGCATGTGCACAAAGTTGCACATGCTATTTTGGATGCTTAGTATTTTGGGAATTCTGTAATTAATTTCCGTAGGGTTGCACGTAATTTTGTTCACGGTTAAAGAGGATTATGAAACTTCAAAGAAGCACTATTTGCAAGGAAATTAGAAGAAGAAAGAAAAAGGAAAAATCTACAAACGAGATGTAAAAATAAGCCATCTGTTCTTGTATACGAGCAAGACTGTGAACCGATTATGATGTGTAGCAAAAGAGTCTCCGAGCCTAAGAATCATTAAATCTACGAAAAATAGCATAGAGTTATTACTAGACATTTTTATCACTGTTCTTGTATCTTTCAATATCTTATAAATGCATAAAAATTTACAGTCTATCTATAACAGTATTTTAAATAAACTAAAAATATTTTTAAATTAAATAAAAAGATACGCGTTTTACAAATTTAGACGGAAGAACACTAAAGAAAAACTATGTCAACATTTCTATTCATTACTCTGTATAGTATCATATATTAATGAAAATTAGATCCGCAGTAATAAACTTATATATTAGAGACCTATTGATTAGACTTGAACATACTATCATAAATACTATCGTAAATCACATGAAAATCAAAGAGAAAATCATGATTAAAAAAAGAAGAAATTTGCTCTATTATTAAGAACGTTACAAGCATATTTCTTGTTTTGTCTTGTAAATAGGGCTGCAGTGTCAAGATCTGGTCATTGGCGGGGGTGTGGGAATACCCACTGGGCAATGAGCCAAAAAATACTCGTTTCTGAATGTCGGAAAAGGATACGGCGGAGGGGAGATCGGCATATAGCGTCGCGACGCAGGGCGTCCGACTTAGTCTCTAGTCAGCGTTATCGTTCAAAAGTCGTTCTCCTGTCCTATACTACATACAAGAAAGCTCAGCCCTGTGGCAACGATTGCAGTATTCAAGAGAAGAGAAGAAGAAAGATGCCGGTACGTGTTTACTATTCTGTTTGGGAATCAAATGTTTGTTACACGTGGAAACAATGATTAACTTTGATCATACAATTATACGCCTGATATATGAATAATTTCGCTACCACGCGAAACCGTGGTTATTCGTAGAATCCTAATTACGAATAGACCTTGAACTATTTCATTTTGGCGATTTTCCCAGATTGCTGGATTAATCTTGACACATAGTAGTTGTGAGAAAAAGAAATGGATATTAAGAATACAAAGAAAGAGAACGACGTCCGAGTTATCCAAGATATCTGCTTTTAGTTTTACCAATGAATGTCGGTCAGATTATTGACATGATGCAACCTCGTAACTCTGAAATGGCAATTTGTATTACTGATCGGCTTTGACGTGTATCTCCTCCTTCCGTCCCATCCGGAGTATTTATACCCCAAGATAAATATCCTTACGTAATTATCTTTGCGACGTCTTCGGGCGGAAAATATCAATTCAAAAAAAAAGTTGATAAATCGACTTCTGCAACAAGTCATTAACATTGTGTTACTAAACAATTTTTTTTTTAATCTAAGATTGATATGACCTTTATAAGTTCCTAATATCATCACCATTGCTTATTAAAATTTTCATCGCTGATAGTCGACTTAATCTTTAGCAAAATCACTCGATAGAATTCAATCAATTTAATTTGAAATTTAATGAATCGTTCACCAAACGTCTTCGAGAGATGGATCTGATCTGAACGAAAACGTCACGTCCCTTGAGAATCAAGCTTAAAATACATCTTGAGAGTATTCGAGAAGGAACATATTGCTTCGAAAGGCTTGACATTTTGCAGATATGCTAGAGATTTTTCTTTAAGGCCACTACTAATCTTTCACATTAAACATTTCTAATGCAATCGCTGAAATATTTAAGGCAAAATTGTATATAAACCTAGAATCATAAAGTAAGGGCTTAATAAGGTTTATTGTTGCTAAATACTACTACTCTATTGTAATATTAAATAATAATCTGTATACTGTCACAGAGACAGATTTTATTTATGACAATTGTTCGTTGGCAATCACGAGGAAACACATACGAATTGATTCTCGATATTTTGCTATTTATAAATCGATTCGAAGAAGAAAACTATTATATATGGAATAGAATTATCAGATAAGAAATAAGGAAAAATTCTTAATCATCTTTCGAAATTTCTTTTATATCTTACGATCATCCCGAAAGATGAAAGAAAGATAAAAATTTCATTAATATAGACACCGCGGAAAGAAACTTACAGAGGCGAAACAATTGTCAGAGTGCCAAATATGTAATTTCGTCTTATTGACGATTTTACTAGAAATCAGTATCTTCGAGCACGACACAGAAACAGGTGGCTGAACCGTTGTTATTTCTTGCCAGTTTTAATAAAAGCCAACAAAATCAGTCGGCGGTATTTTATTTTCGACGTTCGCTTTATGCTCGCGGTAACATAATACCGTCGCGGTCTATTTTCGTTCATGACATTTTTAAATTGCCCAGCAACACTTCGCTGGACCATCTCTGTCTCTCGAGACGATATCGATTGCCGCAATACCTTACCGTCCAACGATTTCTAATTTCGGAGCATGCAATTGACGAAACTTATACTTCCGATTCCTAGGCACGCAACAAGGAACAAGAAAGTGAAGTTATGGCCTGGATCGAGGCTGTTCTGGGAGAGAAACTTCCACCTGGAAATTACGAGGATATACTCAAAGATGGGGTAGTTCTGTGCAAGCTTATCAATAAATTGGCACCTGGCTCCGTGAAAAAGATTCAGTCCAAGGGAACTAACTTTCAGCTTATGGAGAACGTTCAAAGGTATAATAAATTAAATTTAGGAACTTTAAAGAAATACAGCCTGTGCCTATATCAAATAAATATTACATTATACATACACTTCTGTTTTAGCGTTTTAAGAGTAACTATAATTATTAATTCAAACTCAGTTGATAAGAACAGTTGATAGAATTAAAATCTTCAATATAATTTACTCGATATATGTCAGGGATTCTTTTTCCCAGAAAGCTACTACATTTTAATCTATAGATGTGAGTTCCATTTATCAATTCGTAATCAATCTGTAATTCGAGATAGATTTCAAGCAGCCATTAAAGAATACGGCGTCCCGCAAGAAGAAATCTTCCAGACAGCTGATCTCTTCGAAAGACGCAACATCCCACAAGTTACTTTGTGCCTCTATGCCCTTGGAAGAATTGTATGTATCTTAAAAATAATCAGATTTTGAAATTTTAAGAAAGAATTTTAACGAAGAATTAATAACATATAACTCGTCGTATCTTTTCTTTCCACATAGACGCAAAAGCATCCGGAATATACTGGACCACGTCTAGGGCCGAAAATGGCCGATGAAAATAAGAGAATATTTTCGGAAGAACAGCTTCGAGCCAGCGAGGGACAACTCAATTTGCAGATGGGTTTCAACAAAGGAGCCAGTCAAGCTGGTCACGGTGGATTCGGCAATACCCGACACATGTAAATTTTCTACATACACGTATAGAAAACGCGATATAAAAATCTACATAGATATAAATATTTTTTTGCTACTAATTGTCAATCTCGAAGATACTCAAAGAACTCAACTATCGATCAGTTCAAACTACATATTCTAATCGACCAATTCGACCAATTCCAAAAACTTAAAACCCTTACATATATTGAAATAATTCAGTGATTTGTTATTGAAACACAACGTTGTACTCTTATATACGTAAATGTGAAATCCTGTTGTAATTATTAATCAAATACTTAATACACTACACGTTACATTACAATTACTCATAACATAATCAACATAACATACTGTACACAGTCACAACACTAAACACTACATTCAGAAACAAATATACGCACATACACTCATTCTACTCACAAAAAGATGAAACAACTTTATTTTATCTTTATATAACGAAAACCACACATACACTACACACGCGAATATGTGCATGTAAAATGTCAAAAGTAAGTAATTTCTTGATGCATCCTTTCTTGAAACATAATATGAAGTACCAGCAAAAACTTATCAATTACATCAAGACAAGAATAAGAAAAATTTATGTACCAACAGAATTTCTCAATTAACATGCAAATGTAAGATTCTATCTTAATTTCTATATCGAAGAATATTTTACAAATTCGAACGAATAGCTTAATGCCTTTTCTAAGATTTATAATTGTTCTCACACGATTTGCTAATAATGTACAAATAAAAAATGTAAAAATGTACAAAATAAAAAAGCAGCGCTGTTATTTTCTATTATCTATATTATTGTATATCTGTAGTCAAAATTATTTAAAACCATAAACCTTACAACGAATACTAATTGTCTGCTACTTTCTTCACAACGTTAAGAAAAAAAGAGTTGAAATAAATTAAAAATTCTTCTTATTGATATTAAGTACTTGACAAACATCATAAATGGTATAACAATAATATCATAATGAGTAAGATCGGAGAGAAATTGAGAAAATGAATCTTTGTTGATCTTTTCCTCAATAATCTGAAGAAACTTGAATTTCAAGTTAATTTTAGTATGTCGCTAAAATATCTAGAACTTGTTTATAAATAAAGCTTAAACCATACATAACGTCATCGTCGTAACACAAATTTTTCTCAAAATTTTTCTTTATTCTTTTTTTCTTTTTAATGTGTCCGTATCATAAGATTCGATTCATACTTTTGCTTAGCTTGGCAAGCCTTTGCGTTATTTTTGGATGTCCGCAATATACCAGCAGATTGCCAATGCTGGACTCACGTTATGATTAACATCATATCATGTTAATATCGAGTATTTATATCTCATAATACGATATCCGATAACTCATCGAAATGTTCTATGTTTTGTCATTAAAAAATTCTAGGGGAAATGAAATGTAGAAATGTACTCGTTTACACGAGAACGATACGATCTCGAGTATAAATTAAAACAGTGTATCTATGTAGTCAGATGACGATGCAATGAATGATTCATAGTTTATAATCTCTACGGAATTAGAAACACTTTAACGAAAATTTTGTAAAAAGTGTTGCGGAAATGTGTCTTGAGTCAGACGTTTGAAATAGATAGACTTTCAGTATATTAAGCAATCGATATTTCTTTCGCGTTTCTCAATGTTTCGCTTGTTTTATAAAATATTCCATTTCTCAAAATGGAATGTTTGATTAATAATTGCTCATTGATTAATAATATCTTGAAATTACAACTCATGTATAATTTTGATTCAAATCACGGCGTAAACAAAAACACACGTTTGAATGAACAATATGAATCTCATACCACAGTGTATGTAAGTATAGTGATTTTAAGATACGCAAATTATAGAATATAAAGTTGAAAAACTCTTTTGTAAACTGACGCGTAAATCATACTTACGACGCAAACAAAAGATTGTTTGATTTGTAAAAATCAATAGTCAAATGTAAATTGCAATTTAAAGGTTAAGTCAATTGGCGCGAGCAACTTCAATAGCGCGAACATATATAAATGTGCGAGAATATAAAAATGAGAATTTTTCAAACATAATTTACCTGCCAAAGCGGACGACCAGGCATGATGAATGCTGATTTTAACTGTTATTTTACAATTCCGAGAACGTGGAGACGTCAAGTCGGTAGGAGCTTAAGCAACTCAAGCTCAAAAAGTGTGCGCTTCGGCCCCCGTGCTGCGTATATATGCGTGACAGGTGTGCGTTCGTATTGGTGAATGTGGGGGCGCTTCTATATATGGACCACTTACTCACCACCCACCCTAATTTACACACGAACATTTCCGCCGGTATCTTTTAGAAAGTGTTTTCAAAAGAATTACATGAACGTCATGTTTCTGTTGGAATCAATGCAACACACTTTCCTAATTCTGTTTAGAAACACCTCTTTTTGGAGATATTTTTCATACATTTCTATAATAGAATAAATATACATAGATGATGAAATGGATAACAAGAAGGGAGGGTTTTAGAGCAATTTGTAATTATATAATTTTTTAATAGAATCCAAAAGTTCCAAGTTCAAGGCACAGCGATTTATTATTTTAAAAGTTATACTACGAATATCAAGTTTATGCACATTGCACAATTTACTTGAACGCCATGTTGAATTTGATCGATAAAGTCATCGTTATAATACCGACTTCTCTCGCGTATTTAATCTTTCGCAAGACGCCAATTTTGTACTCAACGATAACATATACCTTAATAATAATAATAATAATAATAATAATTAAAAAAACTCGACTCAAACCAATATGAATTCATTCCATTAATCGAACTCTCGATAATGCAAAATCGAACATTGCATGCTCAAACATATGTTTAAGCAAACTATACAGTATACATAAATTTTATGTAAATACATTCAAGTAAACTATATAGTATACATAAACTTTATGTAAATACGTAATAACTTTTAGACTAATTAGATACAAAATCTCATCGTTATTTTTGGATTCTATTCGACAAAAACTATCACATGTCATAAATAAAAGTCACAAATTCGATGTACTATAACTTAATATTATATATAAAATGTGATTGTTTTACGAATATTGTTAATAATCCTTATATTATTTTATATGAAAATATTATTCATGGTTGGTAGCGTGGCCGAGCGGTCTAAGGCGCTGGTTTAAGGCACCAGTCTCTTCGGAGGCGTGGGTTCGAATCCCACCGCTGCCATTTTTTTTTTTTTTTTGCCTTATTGTTATACTTTAATACATAATAAGTTTGTAAATTCTGACTAACCTTCACGAATCAGCGACACATAATTAATGAAAGAAGACAGTGGTAGCAAGTCCCTTGAAGGTCCACTAGGTTGCGTCGGCACGCGGCGCCGTGGTTCACACCTATCAGGAAATTACGTATAAGAAGGAGGTTGTTGCTTCTTCACTGCAGTCAACGACATCTATCATATCTCTCATGAACTTTATTACTCGAAATAGTAAAATGACTATTCATCTTTTATGCCATATGGTTTTCTATTTTACCGACTTAATACGACAATGCTTCTAAATAACATGTTAGCCTAATAAATGTTTCATTCTGAAGATGCCACCACAAGCCACACCCTATGGATAGATACATAAGATATCCGATTACATTCGTTTATCTTTACATGCGTATAAAATATAATTGATATAAGCTATATAATCTTCTGTACTTTTTACAAAACTGATAGCCCTCCTGTATTTTTATATATTTAAATATATTATATGATTTTTGAATAATTTAATGATTTCCTTCTAAAATCTGTTAGAAATAAAATTAATATGTTAATGATGAGTCATTATTGATGACGCACTTTAAGGATTGTTAAGATCTAATTTATTGTTAAGATCTAATTTATTGTCGATATTTGTATAATCAGTAAAGATATCAGTGAAGAGGAGCACGTACTTATTGGATATGGAGAATTTGCCTGTATGAATGAGGTTAAGGATGGCAAGTCCAATGTTTAGTTGTCTTAAACTCAAAAAAAAGAACATTGTTCGTAAAAGGGCTAGCTACTGAGTGAAGAAAATAAATATAAATTTCAAAACTTTAAAATAGAATGAATGTTTAAGTGATTCAATTAATAAAGTCTATATACAGTATATGTTCAATAAATAAAATAACCATCGATATTAGATCTTTTTGTACTTATTCTACAAAAATTAAGTAGATACGTAAATACTTAATTAAATATATTTAAATAGATTATATTTTTCTTGAATCCATTGTTTCAAAATGTAAATAAATATTGAGTTTTATTAATGTATATATTTTTTATTTCTAATTTTAATAAACATAATTCGGTCGAAAAAAGGACTCCGTGGCGCAACGGTAGCGCGTCTGACTCCAGATCAGAAGGTTGCGTGTTCAAATCACGTCGGGGTCAATAAACTATAGTTCATATTTTCTTTTTTTAATGTATTTTTATTTTGCTATTAATTTACCTGAAATTTAAAAAAATATATTATATTAGAATCTTCATAAAACAAGCATTGATAGAAAAAGAGTAAAATTTTTTATAATAAAATTCGTTACAAATTATTAATTTATTCATATACTTTCTTTAGATTCTTTAAAAAAGTTATTATGTCTCTTAAATTAATATATATGTTTATTATATACTTTTTACATATAACATGTATGCACATGTAAGTACCTACGCATTTTCTTTACATTAAAATGCGGTGCGTGCTCACATCCCGCACACAAGACGCGAAATATTAGGATAACATGACTGAACCACCTTTCTCCTCTCTCGTACAGTTGAGCGACATTCGCGCGGGCTGTCTCATTTAGCCCCTCCTTAGATTAGGCTAGCATGTTAGTCGAGGAAGATGTTTTAGCGTACTAACCTGTTTGTTCTTCTGTACAATACATACGCAGCGTTCCATCCTCGAGTTCAATCTTTGAGTTTTCAAAAATAAATCAATAAATATTACTTTTATGTATAATTAAATTTAGTGTTATACATATTAATTGTGTAAAAGTTAGTATATCATTTATACCATCAGCAGTAATTGTGAATTGCTCCATGATTCCACGTAGTGACGATCGTTCCATAAGGCAAGCTCTAGAATTCATTTATCACGCAAGTTCGTATCAAATGTTAGTTTACACGTGTATGTAAAGTTGTGTAAGTGTATAAATTATTTATATATATGTTTACAATCCTTCAGTAAATCTGTAGTTAGCAGGTAGAATGGACATAATCAACAATTTAACCGATCCGTAAACAGGAGCGCATAAACTATGGTAGATATTAAACGTAGTAAATGATACTTTCATGTATATCATGTTAGCCGCGGATTGGAAAGACACAATTTTGAGGAAGAGCCGATGGGTCTTAAGCACCTCTGTGACGTAGCAATACTTCATTGGGTCACATAACGTTTTTTTATTGTTTATTGATTCGTTAACCCTGTATGGTCAGAAATTTTGGTAAATCTGTATCTCCTAATGTATTTCCAATATCAATACACATCCTGTTGCTTTGGAATTTTGCTTGATAATCCATTATGTCAATGCCCTAACCTTACCTGTACGGTGTAATGTGCAATCACGGGACAGTGACACCGTTTTTCCCCAAAATTGGAATTAATAATGTGCTTCTTTCATGCATATGTACATATAGGTAAAATTCCCTGTAAGTCTTAAACATTTCTCTGTTATCTTTCATAGAATTAATATGTCAAGATATTCTTCCTAGTTATTCGTGAATGGATCAAAACTTATTACGCTTTCCCCTAAAATTAACATGTGATTCGGAACAATGGTGGGGGATTTGTTTGTATGTAGTGAAGTTTAAAATATATAGGAACATGCGTATACATGCATACACAATTCAATGCTTACACTAGCGCTTCTATCGGTGGCGTCATGAAATTACTGTTGGCTGCATGCGTTCCTGTTGAAAAAATTCCTCACGGGCGAAAGTCATGGTATGACGGAATATCGTAACAGCATATTCTCTAGTTGCGATCGTTGCATGATATCCTGATGCTAGGAGGAGCTTTGTGAGACAACCCGCGCGAAACTCTTTTCAACGTAGAGAGAAAAGTAGCTTCCTAGCGAATATGTTTCTCGGATAATTCGAGGCTTGCATGCGGGATGTGAGCACGAATCACGTGCTTTTAATAGGATACAATATTGAAACGATCAATCGTTGAGAATATTTTCCAAGAAAATCCCTTTTTTTCTTTCTAAAAATCTACACGTGTATATTAAAAAAACTACGTGTACTGTTTAATTTATTGAATTTACATTTCAATTACTATCTAGAACAAAACATATATTAAATTCACATTCTATTTAACTCATGACGCATATAAAAAAATTATGTTATATGTAGTATTAATTATTACAAATTATTATAAAAATCGTTGCAAAAATAATGTATTTTATTTGATTTCTTTTGATGTCAATACAAATTATATATTAATATTTAATATTCTAATATAACTAAAGGGAATATATTCTGTATTAAATAAATCGATGGTAACAAAGACTCCGTGGCGCAACGGTAGCGCGTCTGACTCCAGATCAGAAGGTTGCGTGTTCAAATCACGTCGGGGTCAAAAATATATTTTTATCTTTTATTACAATAATATAATAATTTGAATATATCTTAAATTAGAATCTTTCCATTATTATATCACAAACCACAAAAATCAATTATTTTATAATTGCAATACACAGCGACGAAGACTAGCATTCAAGAAATTTATGTATCATGTAAGTATTTATGTATGTCAAACATTCAATGTAACATTACACTTAAATATCATTCCATACGTAAATAGAAAGTGTAATTCGTCGTGATCGTAAAAATTCTTTTAGAAGTCATGATATATCTGATCGATATAGTGAATCTTAAAACCTAT
>KQ435706.1:2668860-2692852 GCA_001276565.1 Melipona quadrifasciata
ACGTAGTAAATAAACATTTTAAATTATAGCTTATAATGCAACTTTTTTCTACCATAATAAAAAAAAGCCTGCCATTTATTCCAAATGCAGGTCTTCTTTCTTATAAACATTTAAATTTTGAACACAAAATACAAAAAAATCATTGGTATAACAAACATCAAACACATGTAGGAAATTGAAATTTTATAACTGTATAATTTTTACAAAATTTACATAAAATATATAATGGGTTATTACGCTAGCGGCGATACACGAAAAACTATACAAACTTCCGAAGATGAAGGTTATGAAAATCAATCATCCTGTACTACAATATCTGTTGGGGTATTAAATCAATTAAATATTAAAGATAAACAGTATTTTATATTTGGAATTTCTCAAAATATTGTAAGTTACTGTTATTAGAAATGTATACTTTTATTTTTTTAAGAATATTCTTATTTTCTAAGTCACCGGCACCACCAATATCCGATGACACTGATCGACCATTTTGGGCTGAAGATGAATTAAGTACTTCAGAATCAAAGCATCAGTTAAACGAGAAACAGAAACGTCGACGTAGCTCGTCTTATCGTAATCGTATCGCTGTACACAGAAGCCGATCTTTACTTTTTCAATCATCAAGTTCTAGTTTAGATTCACTATCTGAACAAATTTCACCTGGAGGTACTTTCTTATTAATATATTAAAGATTAGATATACATACGTATATATTCATACATATATTTATTTGTTACAATAAAATTTACATATATTTATTTATTTAAAACAAACAAGTTCTGTATAATTTTAACATAATTACCACAGTTCACAAACAGCAACGATATAATACAAGCCGATTCAATGTAGAACAACCTGACTACAATAATGTAAAGAAAAAATATAATGTACGTAAGAGAGGAACTTCTTTCTCAAATAACGATAAAATTAATTATACAAGATCTAAAACTTTCAGTCGAAAATAAACACAGAAACATCATGCATTTGTAATAAATAAAAAATTTTACCAAAAGTAAATTGTTTAGCACCGCCTTAATGACATCTTTTTTCAAAGTTAAGTCAAATTACGGTATATATGTTCATTATTTCCTTTTTTTTTTTTTTGTTTTAAGGGATTTGTCATCACATTTGATTCTTATATTATTATAAATAGAGTTTAAATAGAGACTATTAAGTAGCTGTAAACGAGAATAATTATAGTACTCGATAAACATATTTGCATCCTGTTACAAATCAAATAAAGATTGTATATATAAAACTATTTTGAAATACAATTAACGGACAATTAAAAAATTGAACATATTATCAGCTATGTACTTTATAACCAACGATCGAGATAAAAATGAATATAAGAAGCTTGGAAAACTTCGAATTCGTAAGTTATTTTACTAGAATTAACATAAATATTATAATACATATATAATTTGAAAAATATGCATTTTTATAAATGTCTTTTGCTTAATTTGTTTTTTTATGTGCAATTAATATTGCCAAGATATACATGTAGCACTACCGCCATATTACGTTTTATCAGGCGCTAAATATTTAAAATTTAAACTTCGAATATACCCAATAGATCAACAACGTAATTTTAAATTTCAGAAACAACATTACATCCTGGTTTTACTTTAATCTTTTTGGGCTTTTGTATGATATTTTTAATATTATCAGCATGGAATTTCAATAATACATTAAATCGGACAATTACCAGTCATGTATTTTATCTAAATTCAAGACAACCGCTTTTACATACTGTGTCAGACAAATTTTTGTCATTCGGTCTTGATACATCATTACTTCGTGATATGAAAAGTCTCCCAATAAAAGATAATAAATTTATAAATTTAGCTCGGCATCTTGCGCCAGCTTATGTTCGAATAGGTGGTACATCTGCGGACTGTCTTCATTTTAATCAAGTTGGTCTACTATTATAATATACATATTTATTTGAAGATTAAATACTAACTACTTCCAATTAAAATTCCAATTAAATTATATGACATAGACAATACAAATAATATCCGAAGAAGTAATTAGTCCGGTAGACGGCCAAGATATAAGTAATTTTACAATTAACGGGATGGACTTTGAAAATTTATACAAATTTGCTACAGAATCAAAATTGCGAATGATATTCGACTTAAATGTACTAATTAGGGCTGATAATGGATCTTGGGATGATATTAATGTTAAAAATATAATTTCATTTGCCAAGAATAAAAATATGAAACTAGATTGGCAGTTAGGAAATGGTAAGCATTTTATTTATTTTTTTTTTAAATATCATATTTTATTTTTAAATAAATTTATAATCATAAAATTTCAGAACCAAATTCTTTTCATCATGTATTTAACAGAAATGTTAGTGCAATTCAACTTGCAAATGATTATCATCAATTAAGGCAATTATTAAATGAAGTAGGATATAATGAAAGTCTTCTTGTGGGTCCAGAAGTAAATCATGTAGGGGATACACATCATATGGGAGAGTATTATGCAAAAACATTTTTAGAAAATGATAAAAATAGTGTAAACTATGTTACTTGGCATCAATATTATCTAAATGGAAGAGAAGCTCAACTAACTGATTTTACAAATCTTTCAACTTTTAATTATTTACCAAAACAAATTAAATCTATGCAAGAAGCAATTAAATCATCAGGGGAACTTATTCCTATGTGGTTATGTATGTAACTATTATATAGTCGTATTAATCTATTTTAAATACAGTTCAAGAAGTGAAAAAGATTTTTTTGTAGCAGAAACAAGTACGGCTTATGGTGGAGGGGCTCCAGAATTGTCAGATAGATTTGTGGCTGGATTTTTATGGCTTGATAAATTGGGATACAGTGCCATTGCAGGATTGAATGTTGTTACCAGGCAATCATTATTTGGTGGAAACTATGCTATGATTGGACCTGATCTTATGCCAAATCCTGATTGGTGGGTTAGTGTAATTTATATAAAGTTTGTTTCAGAAAAAGTTTTAAGATTATCAACATCTCTTGAATATTTACGATTTTACGCACATTGCACTCCAAAAAAAGCATGGATTGGCAAAGTTTCAGCAATTACAGTGTATGGAAGTAATCTAGCTAACTTTTCTGTTCCTATTAGTATTCAAGGAATTCCTATATTTCATAGAAATGCTAAAGCTTTTCTATATGTACTTACTTCTGACAGTTTACAGTCAAGGTATGTAATAATTATTTTCCATAAAAATAAATTATGTAATGTTTATTTCAATTGTTTTTAGAACAATAAAAGTAAATGAAGAAATATTAAAATTGCAATCTAATGGAAATTTACCATCATTTCAACCTATTGTATTTGAACCTACACAACAAATTACTTTACCACCTTATTCCATGGTATTTATTGTAATACATGGTGCAAAGGTTCCAGTATGTTATATATAAATAAATTTATGTTGTACATAAGTAAATTCGATTAAATTATTTTATATTGTACATTTCCTATACATTAAAAATTTATATTATAGAATCTCACAAAACATTCTACAATCATATTAGTAAAGAAAAATTAATTGAATTAATTACAATTACAGACAATGAGTGCGTATGAATGCGCACGTATATATGCAAACAACTATATTAACACTATTTGATGTATGTATCTTATTATAATTAATATCTGGTATATCATAATACAAAGACTAAATATAAGATTTTTTTTTTATAAACATTGTGCCACTTTCAATCGGCCATTAATATATCACAACATTGTTGAAAGATATTTAAAGTAGCATATTTATTTATTTGCTATTATACCGTATTATATTCTTTTATAAAACTATAAAACAAAAAATTTTCTTAGAAATTATACATTACAAGTACTACACCATATCATAATACACAAGAAATATATAAATACTGAAAATAGTACAATGTTAGGTAAATGGAATGATTAAATTCATCATTATCTTACAGGAAAATATTATTGCATAAAATTAAAATCAATATTACAATTAAGTGTATTTAGAAAACTAACAGCATTAACCAATTTTAATGTATATTATACATATACAAATTATTGCAACTGAAAATGTATTTGTGACAACTTATTGTGTTATAAGATACTATGGTATGTATGTACATAATATGTAATATTATTATACATTATTCTTGAGCTGAAATAGTAATTGTTTTTCCTTTGGGATCATCAAATCTATCCATTGTACGTATATCTATAATCATGGTAAGAGCCCAAATCATAATTAAAGCTAATATGGCAGTAACAAATATACCTGCCCAAATTGGAATTGTAGTAAAACCGATACAATCATACGCATCATCAAATGCTTTTATATTATTCTTATCTTTTGCTGATCTTGGATCAAGTTGTACTTGGAAATTTGTTATATTTAAGCTTATAGAACTATTTTCAAATGTAATAATTTGTGAACAATGATAAGAGAAATTAAATGGAAAAACAATATCTGTATTTGTTGTTAAATTTTTTTCATTGACAGAAGTTCCAGAAGATTTGTAATTAACTGTTTTAAGTGTATAATATCCTGAAGTTTCAACTTCAAACATAAATTCAAGTGTATGTGTAGATATAGATGAATTAGGTGTATTAAACTTCATGACTAAGTTAGATGAAGCTGGTGTTTTACCTGGTTGATCAGAAGATGTAGGCTTAAGTGGAAGTTCTATTTTATCTTCATCTTCTCCAGGCTATTAAATATCATAATTATTATTATCTAATTTTTTTACTTTTATTGTAAAGAAAAAAACTTATGATTAAGTTTACCTTCAATAATAATGGTTTACTAGCATAGAATAACACTCTGTTTGACATAACAATAAAAGCTCCAGTAGTGTTATATACATCAGTTTCCCTTTTTATTCGTTCAGAACGTCTATAACTACAGGCTTTTCCTGTGAGTATAGCTATCAAATTGGGACTAGAATCCTTTATTGTCTTGTACATTTCTGGAATAACATCTAAATTACTAATTGGCACAATCAGTAATTGCCCATCGGATATAGAATCGACATAATCATTATAGGTTTGATTATATGAAGGTAAGTCTTCAATGGTATTCACTGCTTTTTCAACAGCAGGAAAATAACGTAGAGAATCGCTACTAATGACTTTTTGAAGATGCTAAAAAGTTTGAGGAATTGTATTAATATTCAACTCAGTAAGCAAATGAATTTAACTGTATACTATTATAAAATATATTATACTAACCTGTTTGTGTTTCACTAAATCCTCAATACAGAGATTATCTCTTATGTAAAGAAGAACGGGAGGTGAATTTTCCAATGTTTTACGCAGGAAAAGATCAAATTCCTCGCTGGTACTCTTTGAAAAAGGATTCACTGCACTTGTTAAATCAGAATTAATTGACCCACCCCATAGCAGTACAGGTACTGCATTATCAGCATGTGAGGGTGAAATTTGAAATACAATGTTTATAAGTATAAAAATGAAACAGCAAATATTACAAAATTGTGTCATCATGTTCTTAGACAAACACAACTGGGCGAGTCGAATAGATATCGATACACTGCGTTCGAGCAGAAGGTGACAGAGCAGCTGACTAGGCTAGGCTCAATCATATGACAGACGTCACGTGATAACTTCATTTCCGGATTTCAAATAAACTTTCATTTCAAATTAAACCAATCAATTTTATGAAATTGTTTATTGAACTGAGTGAAATGTGAAAAATTATTTCGCAGGCATAAAAATTTTCGTCGCATTAGATTCTTTCAGTTCAATTCTTCTAAATTCCTTTAACTTTTTAGTTCAAAATGGACAAAACTGAAGGAAAGCAAGAAACTGTCATGTATTCGGTTTGTACTCATGCGGACTTAAGTAACAAACTACGTTATTAATTTATTATTTTAATATTAGCAACTGCAACCATGGTCCACAGTGGGTGTACCACCATGCATGGAACAAATTGCTGGTCCACCGATACCGGTTAGAGTTGGAGAATTCTACAAAACGCCGAAGCCGCATCCTTGGCGTCCTACTTTAGGATATGAAATTGTCGAAACATCTCCTCTGTAAGAGCTTTCGTTAAATTTCTTATATCTCAGTTTATTTTTAAAAAATTATCTATTCTCTCATTTGTGACTATGGTAGGCCTGTACAACCTGTGACAAATTTGCTCGCTAATACCTGTTACATGCCAAAAGGAATGGCTACGGAACCGTTGCGATTTCCAAATCTAGTAACTGGTTTTGATAGAAATCCAGCGCATGCAGCACGAGCTGCACTTTTCACAAGATACGGACCATACGAATGGGTGCAAAATCAACTAAAACTTTACAACGAATCGAATAGCAACAGGAATTTTTCTGAAAACTTACGACAGGATACTGTTCGAGTGATGCGGTAAATCGATTGTAATATATTTTTTTTAAATGATAAACGTCATATTAAGCAACAACTAATCCATTTTAGAGAAGCCAGTGAAAAAGTACAGAACGGCCAAACTGAAACTGGCCGTAAATTAGGAGAAAGAATTACGGATACTACCTTTTGGAGAAACGAGGTGGCTTCAGAATTAGAGAGATTGATAATAGAAAATGCAAAAATGCAAGACTGCCGCCGAAACCTGCAGATTACGATACAGAGTTTAGAAGGTCAATTGCACATAGCGCAAGAATGCTTATATTATCGCGAAGCTAGGACAGGTTTGCGATATTCATTTCTATAAATCAAAATCTTTTATGGATATTTTCATAAAGTATTTTGTATTACTTAAAATATATAAGTACAGGTTCTGATTTGGTACATGACCAAGCTGAGCATGCTCTTTTGAAAGAGGTCGAAGTAGTCAGAAATTGTGAAAATAAATTAGAACAATTTACGGATAAATGTGTTAATCAGGTAAATACGAAACTATAATTTCTTGTCAATCACTGCAATCTCTTGTTTTATATTTAGCTTACAAACAGTAGAGCTGTCCAAAATCAGTTAGAAATTGATATAAAGAATAAAGAAACTGCACTTGGAATTGATATCACATGTCATCAAATGAACAATTTCAGTCGAGGATTAAAATATTACGGTGGTATTGAAAAATATGACCCCAGGTAAGTCCATGTCAATTGTAATTTATGACCGTAATTTATGTTGTACATCTTAAGTGTCACAGAAGCCGAATCATGGGCAGAAGCTTCCAATAATGAAGTAAAAAAATCACAAAAGGAGCGAGAAAAATCCAATCAATTACGAAACGATATAGAAATTGCAATAAATGCAGTTGGACATGAAATGTGGGAAGCATGGGGAAATACAAATAATGCATTAGCCAGAAGAGCTGCAGAAATGCTCGAAGCAAAGGAAAAATTACAAATACATTTGCATAAAGTAATTAAAGTTGTTTTGAGCCTTAAGCTTTTATTATCTAATTGATATATATAACTATAGATCCAACAAGAAATCTTTGCAATTGAAAAAAATCTGCAATTAATACAGAAAGCCATTACAGATAAAAGTTCTACTCTTAAAGTTGCACACACTCGTTTAGAAAGTAGATCACATCGACCAGCTGCAGAATTGTGTAAAGATTATGCTCAACTCAGGTATATTTAAGAAATTTATATAGAACTTAATGACAGCAACCTTGAACATTGAATTTTCATTTACACAGAATGATCGAGGAAGTAGAAACAATAAATTCAATGATACATGAAATGAATTTAAAATTACAAGCATTTGAAGCACAACATCAACAACTTCTACGCACTAGATCTAATTTAGAAACTGATTTAAAATCCAAAGTTGATTCATTATTTATTGATAGAGAAAAGTGTATGGGCATGCGAAGAAGTTATCCGATAGCGTCAGTTATAAAATTTTAAATCATATATGTACCTAAATATAAATATATCAAAAGGATATTTATTTGTTTCGTTTATTTTTTTTTTTTTTTTTTATAATATCATACATACAAAATTTTATTGTTTCATAAAAATGTAGTAAAAATAGTGCTTTACTTTTAATAAAAAGTAATATCTTTTTTTCTAATATTAACAAAAAAGAAAATCATTGGTACTAAATCCAATAGTACGAAAAATTACTTTTATTAACGAAATAAATCTAATATTTTTGATGTATAATAATATTAATCATCTGATATAGAATTCAGATCTAGGATTTAATTAGCTTTGTGCTATGAACTTCGAAACTATTCACGCAGAGTAATAATTCTTTAACTTATTTTTTTTTTAATGTACAAAAAAATCAACATGTTCGCTGTCAGTACATGACATCATGAATTCTAACACACATATACATATATATTGCATCTAATAAGTCATATTAAAAAAAAAAAAAAAAAAAAAAAAAAAAAATTTTTTTTTTTAAAAAAAAAAAAAAAAAAAAAAAAAAAGAAATCTTATTGATTAATGATAAACGATCTATACTATAGTAGCGAACATGTTGAATCATACTTGTTACTTGTAAATCACTATGTACAAAGCTTCTTATAAAGTTATTTGTAAAAAATAGTACTTATAGACATCTAGTTAAAATAATTTTTCTTCATTTACTTTCTTAATCAGTTTGAAAGCTGCTATTGTATTATAAAGTTTTATTATAGCTGAATTTGCACAATATTCGTCTTTCAGATAAAAAATTTTCATATTCTCTTCTGAATGACATTCCAAAACATTCCATTTTTCAAATAATTTCAAGGAATTTTTTATCAAATCAACAGATAAACTTTCACCTATTTCAAAATAAAATTGGTGATTATTTATAAAGCAATATATATATACAACTGGGCTTGTATATATATCGGAAAATATAATTATTTGCCATTACTTACAATAATTTATTATACCACGATCTATATTCGTTTTTATTTCATTAAAAGTTGCACGAATTAAATCTTTCTCGATAAGTGATTGACCTATTAATTTCCTAAGAGAGAGAGCACTAAAAGTATAAGCTTCGACTAAAGGTTGCAACATTACATGAAAAAATTCCATATGTTTTGTAATTTCTGGTTTTAAATTCAACTAGAAAAAATAATTAAATAATAGATTACAACTGTTGTTAAAATACATAATTAAATAAACAACTTACTTTGTACCGAATATATTTAGCCTTATTCTTATTACGATATTCTTCATCCGAACTATCATCAAAATTTTTTGCATATTTTTTACTCCATAGTTCTTCTTGTAAATAACATTCCTATTAAACAATTTGAATGAATAACTTTTTAATAATGAAATTATTTGCATCATATATATAATACCTCTTGTAAAGTAATAAGTTCTTTATGTGAGAGGTTCACTATAGTATCTACAATAACACGTTCTAAATCCTGACATGGCTTGCAGAAAATAAATTCGTATTTCAAAATATCACAAAGCTTAAGTGATTTCTTTATCAAAAGATCTTGAGACACTGTAATGTTGTTTTGAGCAATAGCAGGATTATTAATCTTTGATTGTAACTCAGCATACAAAGCAGTTACTGAAAATATAATAAACGAATTAATAAAGTGAATAAATTAATTTAATTTAAGATATTAAAGTTTTAAAGTAAAACAGTATGTTTTCTTACCCACTATACCATCTATAGCAAAACATGTTACCACTGTATTACTGTAATATGACAGTTCGATTACATTCGGTAGAGATGACACAGGACGGATTACGGTAACAAAATTTGATTGAATTGGCTGACCGTCAACTGATTCTGTAATTTTTTGATTTTGCAGTTTTATTAAGCCTGGGCCTAAGATATCCAGCTAGAAAAATGAGTCAACATATATATTTTGTTATCTTAACAAAATATTTAATAACATAATTATATTACTAACAGCATGATTTATAATATCAATACTTTCTCCACAAAATGCAATATTTTTATTACGGCTTTCTAATTCCTGTTTGATTAAATCAAATGTTTCGATTAACTCGTCCATAGTACAACCATCTCGATGTATATATAAAAATATGAATGCAACAACGTTGGTCGACATTACTGGTATTGCGTTACTACAATCTAAAAAATACTGTATATTAACACTGAACAAAACAACAAATTAATGTTTTTGAAAATATTTTATTCCTACCATATACAACGTGCCGCGCAAGACTATTAACAAGTTGACGGTATTCTTCTATAACTACATCTGTACCATATAACGATGAACTAGATATTGTAGATTTTAAAGGCTTTTCAACAGAAGATATTTTTACTCCATTCAATATTGATTTATTTTGGAAAGAATTTAACATTTCCTTTTCCATGAAATGATAAAATTGTATAATTAAGAAAATGTGAATTTAGCAATAAATGTCACGTGTCATATTAAAAAGCATTTGAATAACTGACCTTAAGCGAAAAGGGTTGACAAAAGTCAATTTTCATAATTCCATGATTTGTTAATAAAGTAGAAAATATGGCTTTCATTGTAGATATAAATGTTTCATTCTTCTTTGGTTCACCTAGCTGCTCTTTAACAAAATTTCCATCAATAATATGTTCATAATTTAGAATAACAGGTACTATCATTGCATCTTCAATAATTCCCTCCATGTATGCATTAAGAATAACACTTAAAATGCCACCTTTTGGCATACATGGTTTACCAGTTCTTGTACGTGTTCCTTCTATAAAGAACTCTATAGTATGACCTTCCTCCAATTTTTTCAATATATATGTCTGAAGAACGGCACGGTAAAGAATATCTCTGCGGCCTATAACGGGATCAATTCGACGTTTTATAAAGAATGCACCCAAACCTTGCAAAAGCTTCCTATTTAGTACATAAAATTTAGTTAATAATAATATAGCATTATAATACGACTTAATATACGTATCCAAATTATTGTTCATACCCAAAAAATGGCATTTTTAGATTATCACCAGCTGCAATTAATGGACATTTAATACCATATATTACATGAAGAAAGCTGATTATACAGTAATCCATATGACTACGATGTAAAGGAAGTAATATCACAGGAAGACCAGTCTCATTTGCCTGTACTAACATTTCTATTTGAGATGGCAATACTACAACAGATTGCATAAAACATGGTAACATTATATAAATAATCCATGCTACAATTTTGAGGAAAAAATTGTTTGGTTTGCTTTCCATTTGTTGTAATATAGTTTTGGCTCTAACTTCTGCTTTTTTCAAGGCAATCGTTTCACTACAACCCTCATCCTTAATTATTTCACAAGCAACTAATTTAATTGCTTCCTTTAATCTTTCATTTTCTAAGATCTATATAAAATAAAAAAATTATGTATAAAATTTATATAAACAATTAAATAAATTTTTACTTCAGTAAGTAAGATTATTTTTTGGTTTATGACTTACTGTTTTTCTTAATTTTGAATAATCATGTTCTTTAAAAGAACAAGTAGATATCGCACGAGGAAATATTCTAGACAATAGCGATCGGCGTGATTCCATTAACAAGATATTTGTACCAAGAGGTGAATATTGTTTGCTGATAGTACTTACTAATGAATTCTATAAGAAATAAAATTAAATGAAAAATATGTACTACATGTTTTATACGAAATATTTTACCAATATTTTTTGTTTTCAATTGTCACGCAATCTTAATAAGTTAGTTGTACAAATATATATAGTATGAAATATATATAGTAATGAAAAATTTATAGTTTTCATGATAACTAATATTTAAAATATCATTTGCAATAATTTGAAAGTAATTTGAAAATATGGAAGATTTTATTCATTTCCATGTTTATAAATTTATTTATAACAAAACATGAAAATATTTAAATAATGAAATAATAAAAATATTCATTGCGACGCAAAAAAATAAGATCTGATAAAATTTTGCAAAAACTTACTCTAGATGATGGAGTGCAATTTTTGCAACAATAGTGTAGGAGCAAAGATTTTTCTTTAATAGTAGGAGTAAATGGTTCAGATTCTTTGATTTCAAATAAACAAAATTCCCGAATTTTTCTTGCTTGTTCTTTCTGTCGCATCCTCTTTTTATGCATTTGTTGTCCAAACCGTCTAAGTTCTGAACCATTAATATTCGATTAAAATACTTTATCTTCTACCTTTAATAACAATTCTTTCATTTAAAACTTTTTGAATAAAAATCTTACCCTCTACCGAAATTGCGGTGGTATCCGATTCTGGATTTCGTTTTACTTCCGTTCGGCGATTCCATCTTGCATATACTTCTTGCAAACGTGTTGAAACTGTGTCGAGCATACTGTAAACCGTGTTATCACACAAGTATTGTTTGAATATAATATCTTTAGAAAGTATAAAAATATTTTCATTGTCCATAAAATATACCAAATCTTAATTTACAGCAAATAAAAATCAGTATAACTTTTCAATAGAATCCATATTTAATATATTTAAATCTTGTGTAGATATTGAGTTTTAATTGAATATTAATTTTACTGTATAAGATAAAATTTTACAGTGTATTATCAAATTTTCAGAATTTATACCTACTAAAATTATATTGATTATAATTATAGCATAGTTTTTCATAGAACTTATATTAAAATAAAATTTAATACATTTCATCAAACATAGAACAAAGTGTGAAGCTGATCAAATATCAGACGACACTGGTTTCTTTGAAAAATTATTCAACACAAACGTGTGTAAGTATTTTACTGACTAAAATCAAAATAAAAATAGCATTATTTATTTTTATAATTAATATGTATTTTTATCGTGCATTTTAACAGAGGCAAGCCTGTAAGAGAACATAATTTCACGGAAGTTGGTTTTGAATGTAATCGTGTATTATTTACGCTCCATCTCCGACACTTTTAACGGTTCGATACAGTCCAATGCAATCGCAACAGACGAGATTTCCTTTTTTCAAATGTATCATCTTAAGTTCAATATTATATAGTTTTTTCATAGATAATTTAGCGATAAATAAACAAAAATATATTAATAATTTATTTGAGATGATTGATTTATTTAAAGGATAAGTAGCGGAAATAATAATTTAAAGGTATTAGTAAATTATCTAACATTTAAGATCTTAATTTAACAATTTGAGAATTTATAGGTGTTAGTAAATCATCTAATATTTAAGATTAGAAATCATTATAATTCTTATTATTGCAGTAATACGGTAGCTTTTACAATTGCAAATCAATATGTTTACATAGACGTGAAAAAATATATTTTTTAAAAGAAAACTTTCTTTGTAATTTTTTTCAATCAATTTACATCATCGGATTATGTCTTTTAAAACTGAAGGCGTAAACTAAAATTTCGGGGATTTGTTTAATATTTTTCTCGTCATTATTTCTTTCGCCGAAATTCTAAAATTTAAAAAAATTAGTAAATTAGTAAAAAAGTATTTATAACATTATTAAATTATTGCTTGATCCTTACTTAAGAAGTTCTAGCTGAAAAACGGAAAAATATCTAAAGATGTTGAAGTTATAATTTTTAAAAAAATGCAAGCTGAAATTTAATATTTGAATTATTTGGAGATAAATTTGCAGCACGAATATTTGAGTATGCCGAATAATTCAAATATTTACGAATAACTTGAAAGTTGAAAATCTACATTCGAGTAATTGAAAAATTTTCGAGCTGCAAATTTATTTCGAAATAATTCGAAATTTTACGGGGGCTTAAATATTTTATCAAGCCATTTAAGATTTAAGCAGTTCGGAAAATTTCCAGCAGCATCACTGACATTTTAATATTGTCGCTGGATATAATTTATCAAAATATACTATAATTTATTATCTGATAATCCGCTATTGAGAATTTACAAATTAATTTTTAAAAAGAAGTTCTATTCGTAAAATAAAATAAAAAGTGTCATGAATAAAACAAATTAAAAACAGAAAAACTAATATGTAATTTATCGTCTACAATATTGACGAAACAATTTACATCACCCGGAATTTTCTTTCACGAGGAAAGAGATCCTTAGCTATATGATCTGAATTATATCTAGCTAACATGAACGTATCATGTATCTGTTACATAAACAAATATTAAATGCTGTGCTTTACGTAAAACAGAAACAATTAAGATCAACTTAAGATCAATTAAGAATCAATTAATTAAGAAATTAGTTTATAGATTTACAAAATACAAAATAAATGATTAAATGATTGAATGATTACATGTTGATAATAAATTATTAAGAAGCGAGAGATCAGTAAATTAACATAATGTAGAGAGCAGTTAATAATAACATAGTGTCACTTATCCGTGATATATATTGCTACGCAATTCTTATATTACAAACATTGTATTAATCCGAGAAGTTACAATTCTGATTGTCACTTTAATAATAATAATTTGATTGATAATAATAATAATAATAATAATTTGTTGTATTTATAAATTTTTCTTTTAATTAATCAAGTACAATCTTAAAAAGGTTCATTCATAACATATAATTGCCAAAATCTGCAACAATAAGACGAAAAATTCAAAAATCTGCAAACAATCACAATAAGGTATTTGCATTTATAGTGATATAACGATAAACGACTGATTCTCTCGTAAAAAATTAAGCACAGATAATTATGTCTTCTGATTTGCTTTATCGGAATTTATAGTTTTTATATTTACTATCACTTACTATAATATTATGTACTATGTATTTTGCTAATTTTACTGATGAGAAAATTATTATTACTAATAAAATTGTAATAATGAACATTTTGCAATTCTGTTTTTAAATTGAAAATATTGGGAAAAAACTCTATATATTATCGCGAAAATTTTAATATTAAAATTTATCTTATATACATCATTATTAAATTACGGACTTTTATGTAATGCATAATATGTACTTAATTTTCGTAATCTACTTATCATTCAAATGTCCAATTTGCAAATTTTAAAATAGTATCTAAAATGTTATAATCAGAGGCATGAATTCGAATCTAAATTATAAAATATCATGGTACGAATATTTCAATGATGGAAAAATTTCAAGATGGTAAAAGATTAAATGTTAATTTAATGCATCAGACACGTGATTGAATATATAAACGTACATTAATCGATGATTTTAGTAATTATAATAAAATATATAGTTGTAATGTTAATAAATACTAATTACTAATAAATATTGATAACATTTATTGTTATAATAAATTAATTCCAAAAATTACTAAAATAAAACTAAAATTTTCTAGGATAGAAAAGAATAGCAATAAGATATATTAGATTAATCGTTTTAATCGATTTTATTCAGTCGATAGATCTTTCTACCGAGTTTTGACAAGCGTTAGATTTGCGTGTCTGGTTTTGCACGAACAAACACGGAAGAAAATAATTTGCAAGATGAAACAATTCCGTAGCGTGCATGTCAGTGCATGACGAAAGGAATACATTACCTGAAGTTGAAGAAGTAGAAAAGAACTCCGAAGAAAAGAAAAATTTCAATAAGACCACCCATTTCCGTGTGGAAGAAGGCCGCGCGGCTCTTTTTTCACCGAAAGAAGAAAACAACAATGCTAGAGTTCTCGTTTGGTCTATTCGTAAGAGCATAAAGGATCAACTGTTCGTTTTCATGATTTTATCACCTACTTCGTTTGGTCACGTATGTTAGCAATCGTGCAAACTCTGATCCAACACGTTAATTACCACAGATCACTTCATCAAGATCTATCAAAATTCGACGAATCTAATCCAATAATTATTATTTAAGCGTCGTTCGTGCTCGTTGCGCCTCTGTCACGATCCTCTGTTGAGTTTCTCTCTAGAACTTTTATTCCTCCTACCGCGGCAAACGCCGATTTTTTACTGCAACACGTTAAGTAACCACGGGCAACAACGAGGACAATTCACTGGCTCGCTTAGCTAACGATGCAGTACATCAAGATGTTCAGTATATTATAATAACAAAAACATGTTCTTAAGGTTAAATGTCAACACTCAATGTTGTACACGATTTTATATCATTTGAAGTAAAAAAAATCGACACTTTTATACTATTGCGAACAACTTCAAATTTCTTGAATTGAAGATTAACATGACAATCATTCGTTAGAGTTTGTTTTATCCGTTTTGTTTCTCGTGCTTGGAAATGCAAATATTATATTTTAGCGAATTAATAGATTAATGCTGTTCTGATTTATTTTCCATTTGCGACAATGAATGCGTACATATACATACGAATACGTATTTAGCTTGTATGATTGTATGATTATCCGCTTAAGCTTCTTTCTTATTTTGGATTTACATAGATGAGAATGATTAATTTGATCGGTGAAAAAAAGAGAAATAACGAAAAGAACATCACATCTCACACCGATTGCATTCTATGTAAAAGAATTGGAAAGTACATACATATTTCGTAGCCATACCAGTAGAAATACCACAAAAGTATTCAAACACTTATGAAAACTTGTATTTGTAATAAGTATACTCTAGCATCTACATATGTGCATTTTCAAATTAGTTTCCAATTTCACCAATATAATAATAGATGTCATGATTTAATAGCAAATGAATAAAAACCCCGACAATCTTTAAAAGTTGAAAATTAATTCCAAGATATCTCAATTCCAATGACGTTTCAGCTTTATCAATTTTAATCGTGTCAATTTCTTACGAAAAGAAGTTCACTTTGCGCAATTGCGAAATATTATGTAAGCCGAAATATTACATAAGCAAAAAAATATAAAGAAAACAAAGAAGAAATTCGTCCATTTTTAATTTAATTATTCGAATGTCAATGTAGTTGCTGCAAATGTCACACTCATAACTATATATATACATATATATGTACATACATGTCCATAGAAAGCACAGAATAATCGAAATATCACTACTCTTTTTGCCATTAAACATGGTTGTTGATTACTGTTAATTTAGAAATGATAAGATTAAAATTTGGAAACAGTTATACAACGCGTGTGATTATCCTTCACAATCTTGACATAGTTTACGATGATCGAAGGTTGGAGTAACAGTGGCGTTACTCTAAATCAGCCAATAGAATCCTCGCGATAATTTATTTTTATTTTATTAAAAAAAAAATTTTTTAAACGCTATTAATAATTCTATCACTTTGGTTTTCTTGCATTACATAATTGGGTTTTCTTGCATTACCATAAAATTACACTTGGGATGCATTCGTATACACTGATTTATTGTAATCACATATTAGTTCAAAGAAAAATTTTGAACATTCAATAGTTACGTGTTTTAAACAATAGTGAATTAATTTAATCGAAGTGAAAGTTTAAAAAAAAACATCTGGTGTTGCTTTATACTCAATAATAACATTTACACGGCGCACTACATGACAAACAGCATCTTGAGCTGCAAAATCGGTATGATCTGAGGCCCAGTTAGTCCCATGCAACTCGTAAATTAATCCTATTGAAAGCTATTAACGTTTCGTGCTGGATTTTATTGTACATCAATTTGCCAGAGTACATTAAGATTCTCTGTCTGTATGTTCAGGGAGTTTCATTGGTAGTTCAAGTACTTACGAAAGAATGATTTCATGCAAGACTTATTGTTATACACTTTCTTTTCAGGATATATGCTACTTTCACTAACTAGAAATAGCGCACACAAAAGAATCACTTTTCATATATTTTAACTTTTTATTAACTTTTTGTTATAAGAATTATGTATCATTTTCTACTATTGGTATATTTTTATTATTATTTTTCCGTAAATATTTTGTTTTTATTATTAGCATCGTTATCATTAACATATTGTAAATTACTTTAGAACATGTTAGTAAATATGCATATATGTATTCATAATGGCAGCAATTATGTAATATGTTGTTAAGTATTACTGATATAAATTACCTTAAGTATTATTGGTATGAAAAAATTATAATGTATAAAGATTACATGTGACATAACATTTACTGATGGAGTGAAAAAAATTGTTAATTACTCATTTGACAGTCGCAACAATAATTATAAAAATTAATAATTCAGATTTCATTCAGTAATCTAACTCATCTCGTGTTTATTACTTCAATTTTTAATAAAACATAACCTTAATTTGTAAAATATGTTAACTTTAATTGATAACTATATAAATAATAATCTTACCTCGTACTGATATATCAAAAACGTCTTTATAATACAGAATATTACTTAAAATACTTAAAATACTGAAGTATAACATACATAATATTCACGCCATTACGCAAACTATACCACGTTTGTATTTATTTTATTGTATTCTTTAAGGTTTTAAGATATATACAAAATATAAAATTATTGTATATAAAAATATAACAATTAAATAATTAAAAAAATTGAAATGAAACATTTTATTTTCATTATATATCTTTATAACCACCTCATATTTGACATTTTTGAAAATACAATAAAACAAAAGTTATTTAGTAAATTCTAAGAAAATTACATAAAAATAAAATCATTCGTTTAACGTTAGTTTAATATTTATCGTATAAATATATTTTTATTACAACATGTTTATACAATCCATTAGAAGAGATACATACATATATACACACATAGTATAGCGAAACGTATAGCATACGTAGTGCAACACGTGTAAACATTGAGAGGATATCGTAAAAGGATGATCTGTGAATTGTAAAAACATAATTATCGTTTAATTACTTTAAATTATTTAATTACTTCGACTAAGTAATTGAAACTACGATAAAATGGTAAGTAATTACAATTTTACTTTTAATTTGTGAAATTAATAAAATTATTAACCTATGTACATGCGCATGATAATATGTTTTAAATATGATAAAAATATTATTTTAATTGTATAATTCTTTTATTAATTTTAAATTATAAATGTACATATTTTAACTTATCTAAATTCTTAACTAAATAGAAAAAACTCAAAATCAGTGCGGTTAAAAGAAGTAACCAAAAACGAACCAAACTTTCGCGACAAGGAAAACTTAAAACAAGGAGACATAAATTAGCAAAGAAACAAATCTATCAGAAAGTACTTCCACATACAGAATCCGTGGAAGAAGAAGAAAGTGATCATGGCGAAGATCTTATGGGCATGATTGAAGAGGATGATCTAGACTTTTTAAAGAAAGCCATTTCTAATAAATCATATAATTTGTTAAAACAAATTCATTTAAACGGGTATAACTATTGTAATATTAAATTAATGACTTTATTTTGATCTAGAATAATTATAAGTGATATGTATATTTTTTAGAGCAACTGATGATAAAACAAAACATAAAAATAAAGAGAAAAAAGAGGACATGTTAGAGGAAAGATATGAAACTAATATATCAAAAATAATTGAGACAGAAGGAACGAAGAAAGTTCGTATGTTACTTCCTATAAAAACTCAAAATGGAAATTTAGAAAGAAGATTAATTCAAGAAAATGATACAGAAGATAATGAAAACGCAACTCATGAGAAACATGATGCAGAAAACAGTAAAATGGAATTAGAATCCAATTTTCTTGTAAGATTTCATCAAAATTAATAGAGCTACATTAACTCTATAACCTTCATTTTTTATGTATTGGTCAATTTTTTAGAATAAGGATGAAAATGAAGATATGAAACCCGTGTCTATCATAGAACTTATAGCATGTCGTGAAGAAGTACTGAGATCTAAACGTTTAAAAATTGGATTATTATCTAGTAGTCTCCTAGAAATGCCAGAAGCTAAATGTGATAATTTTAAAACATTATTAGAATTAATGGAAGAAGCTAATCCAGAGGTATACATTACTGTAAGAAAATTGGCAACTGTTTCTTTACTGGAAGTTTTTAAAGATTTGTTGCCATCTTATCAAATTCTTCAAATTCAACAGGAAGGTGTAAGATGTATGTACCTGTAATAATATGGAAATGATATGATTATTGCAAAATATATATTTTTCATTCATTTTTTAGTAAAAAAAGAAACACTTGCATTACAAAATTACGAAGCTACATTATTAAGATATTACAGACAGTATCTACAAAAGTTAGAAAAAATGACTAATGTATTAAGAAGGAAAAGAGGAGATACACGACAAATAAAAAAGCAAGAAATTGAGCTAGGGAAAGTTGCAGTAAAATGCATGTGTGATCTTTTAACAACTCATTCTTACTTTAATTATTCTATTAATATAGCAAATTTTCTTATACCATTGTTAGATAATAAAGATAAGTTTGTAAGGCAGGAAGTGTTAAAATACATTTCCCAAGTGTTTAGAGAAGACCAACGTGCTGAATTATCTCTAAAAGTAAGAATGCTTATATTTAATTTAAATCGAATTTTTAAAATATAATATAATAAATATATTAAATTTTTAGATAGTACGTAAATTAAACCAATACATAAAATTAAAAGCTCATTCTGTTCATTCTGAGGTTCTATCAGTACTTTTGTTTCTTCGTATAAAAGATGTAAATCTAGATAAAGAAAAAGAAGAAGAGACTAAACAAAAGAAACTTATGTCTCATAAACAAAGAATTCTTGCTTTAAGTAAACGTGAAAGGAAAAAGAATAAGAAACTTGAAGAAGTGGAAAGAGAATTACTTGAAACTAAAGCAGAAGAGAATAAACAAAGCAAACAAAAATTACTTACTGAAATAACAAGTATAGTATTTACGATTTACTTTAGAATTTTGAAACAAGTTCCAAATAGTAAAATCTTATCTATTTGCTTGGAAGGATTAGCAAAGTATGACAGATTTTTACTAAATTTAATTACATATATAAAATAACATAATATCTAATAATATTCAATTACAGGTTTGCACACTGTATAAATTTAAATTTTTATCAAGATTTAGTAACCGCTATAGATAAACTAATGGAAGAAGGTAATATAAATTTGAAAGATCAATTGCACTGTATTCAATGTGTATTTACAATATTATCGGGACAAGGTTCAGCATTAAATCTTGATCCTTACAGGTTTGTATTAAAAAAGAATAAATATTGGAAATAAGAAAGCTAAAATAAAATCACATATCATATTTATACAGGTTTTATGCACATCTATACAAAAATTTACTGAATATTCATTGTGGTAGAACGCATCCAGAAATAGAAATTCTTATAAAAATTTTAATTCAAGCTTTAATTCATCGAAGAAAAAGAGTTACACAAAGTCGTTTAGTAGCATTCATCAAAAGAATAGCTATTTTAACTTTACACTTACAACATAATTCGGCACTTGGCATTCTTGGTATTATAAAACAAAGTATGCAACTTGGAAAAATGCTGGATATTTTGTTGGATACTGACTATTCTACTGGAGATGGTTTTTATCAAGCAGAACTAGAAGAACCAGAGTATTGCAATGCGCATTGTTCAGCATTATGGGAACTTACAGCTTTACAAGTACATATTTACATAGATTATACGACTTTAATGAATTTAAATATTACTATTACTAAACATATTTTTATTTCTGTTATTAGCGACATTATCATAGTGTTGTACAAAAAATGGCAAAAAACATAGTTTGGAACGTGCCATCAGTAGGTGAAGGCAGTTTATCTCCAGAAATTGCTAAGCTGTAGGTTCAACATTTTTTTAAATATTTAATACAATCATACTATTCACGTTTACCATTATCCAACGAGTTTCTACAATATGTTATAATAGATATTTATATCTATTTATTGTTCAGGCAGCGCTTAATGAAATATAACACAAAATAATATTATATAATAAACAAAAATATATAACAAATTTTAAATTTTTATATTTGTTTCATTTCTCCAGAAGAATTTTATACTGAATTTGATTCTACTGGTGTTGCATTTAAACCAGCAGTACCAGTTCCAAAAAAAACAAGTGTCAAGAGAACAATGACAACTCATCATTTTATAAATACTAAATTTAAAGAATATATTAATACTATAAATAATACTGAATCATTTGCATATGGATATATAGATTTTTATAAAGCTTATAATAATTAATACTGTATGCAATGCAAATTGTAAAAATCAGAATTATATATTATTCATATTTTGTAAATAGTAACAATTAATTTTTATAATCAAATTATTAATTTAAATATTAAATTTACAATGCTAAATTTCCTAAACAGATGTTGTTTTCAAATAAAGAGATTGAAACATCAAATATGAAAATAATTACTACTTTTAGCAAGAAAATGAATATTTGTATAAGGATATTTGTAATATTTATAATTTGTTACCATATCCTTACACTTCTTATACATCTTTAGTTAAGATAAAACATTTTATATTTGTAAATTTATTACATCACCGATATTAGCACATTCTGAATTGTTTTCTTTTGTTACATTTAATTTTACTTCAGTCAAACTTTCTTTGTCACTTGTCTGTGAAGATGGATCAACTTTTTGCAAAGGTATATGTTTCCGTTCTATAATATTCATTTTTATAGCATCTTCTATTTCTAATGCCTCATCTATTATATTATTTTCATTCTTTGTCGCTTGTTTTGTAGCAATTTGCACATATCGATGCTCATTTTTATCAAAATTTGATAATTTTGATGTATTAATTTTGTCGATTGTCTTTGTTACAATGACTTGTTCATTTTTATCATTTTGATGGACTGATTGAGAATTTCTTCTCGCAAGAATTATCTTAGTATATTTAACAGTAGGTTGATTGGAACGAGTTTGTATTGGAATTGTAGTTTTAGTTTTAGACGAAGTGGGAGTTTGAGGCTTTGTTTGTAGTATAACGTGATTTAAATTTTGTACATTGGGACATATAACAGCTTGGGTACAAGGTGTTATAAATTTGTTAGTTTGCTGAATTTTATCTTGTTTATTACTTATGAGAACAACTTTGGTATTACTGTTCAACTTATGTATACTTTTTTCATGAATATCTACAGGCATTGTCTGAGATAAAGATGAATTTTTCTCAATAGAGTTTAAATTATCATCATCCTTTGCAAAGATTATTGGTATATCTAATATATTTCCCAATTCATCATCAATCTCATTTATAACAGAATTCTTCTGTACTGTTTGAGGTTTATGAATTCTTTGTAAATTAGATGTATTGACTGTTATTTTTGGCATTGTTTTAGTCGACTTTTGAGTAATTTTCAATTTATTAGATATTGGCAAAATAGTTCCTGAACTTTGACTGCTTAATGGTAATATCACTGATGAACAAACAGGTTTAGAATTAAGGGAACTTTCAACCATAATTATATTCCCACATGCTGTATTATGAGAGGTATCGTTGTTATTACAAGTTGTTACTTGTCGAGGTATTTGTGACATCTTGAATGTGTCCAGGGAATGAGTAGAATTGAGCATCACATGTGAAGAGCTATTGGTTGTTGCCATGTCGTCCATCACTATAAAACACATATACATGTTTGAGCAATTTTTTAAAATATAAATAAATGTAAATAATTCACTGCGTTGAATTATCATTTAAAGATAAACATTTTTCTTTTAAATGATTTTTAAAAACAGTTAGGAATATAATAAAAACCATGCACAAATTTATTACACATAATAAAATATTTAATTTATTTCATAATAATAAGAGATTTAAATTTCATTACATGTTATCAAAATTCATATAAGTTATGTAATTAAAGTATAATTTATATATTTTAAAGCAAGAAAATTCTTCAATAATGTATTAATAATATTTAAATAATTATTTTGTTTAATAATTAAAAAATTTGATAAGATAACATTATGAATGTAACAAAATTTTCAATAGTTTCAATAGTTTTGATGTAATTGAAAATTGTTTGAAGTTAGCATTAAATAGGATTGGGACAAGGAGACAAATAAATTCAAATTACATGGAAAAATGTTTATTTAACACAAAATAAAAGATAATAACATATTTACAACATATTACTTTAGATACTTTTAAATGTAAACTTATATTAATTGTAAAGTAATATAAATACATGCTACATTTGAACACATGTTACATCACATGCTAAAACAAAGACATACATTTACTGATGACTTATATATAAATAATATAGAAGAAATAAAAAGAATACAAACAAACTAGTAATAAGAACAAAATTTTATGACTAGAAAATATAAGTCTATA
>KQ435706.1:2727888-2757799 GCA_001276565.1 Melipona quadrifasciata
AATAATACTATTCTTTTTATTATTATTTGTAAAAAATAAAAATTTAAATTAAACGCATAAAAATAATTTAATAAAATTTTATTAAGTATTATGATAAGCGACTTATATGTATTTACGTACGTATGAATATACTTACATATGAATACACTTATCAGAGACCTTATATTTTTGTTATCAAGGATCAGGAATTCAAATTGGTTATTATTTTTCTGTTCCATTAATATATGAATCATCCTATTTAACGATTTTATAACCTGTACACGTTTTTATACATATCTAGCGACAAGGTCTCTAATAATAAAAAAAAAACTGTAAGGCTGTTATTTTAAGTAATGTTAACAACAATTACAGGCCTTGAATTTTTGCTACTATGTTACATGAAGGTCAGTTTCTTATAATGAATTTTTTGACAATAATATTGATAAATACTTTGTTATGCTTTTACAAAAAACCACCTACAAATAGTAATATTAGCATCTTTCCAAGTGGCAATTATATCAATAATTACAAATAATTAATATGAAAGTATAAGAATTCATTTATATAAATACATTTAATGTAACAAATTATATTTTTTCTATACGTAAATTTTTTACTTATATAATTTGCTTTACATATATATTTTAACATATCTTATATTTCTTTAGAAAATTTTATTGAAAGTTATACTTTTTGTGCTTTTTGTTATTCAATATTATATTCATAATTAGATGGGAAAATCATGTGTCAACAAAACTTGCATAAAAGCAATATAAATAAGACAGTATTGCATTGGAATAAAGAGACTGCAGATCAAAGTATTTAATGATTGTATATAAGTAAATATGATTATACATTTTTAAAAAATCTTCTTTATGATGATTTTATATTACTTATAGTATATAAGAAATAATTGTAAAAAAAACTGATACCAATTTCATACTTTATATGATGAGTAAAGTATTATATTTAAAAAAAAAACTATCAAAATTTATTTAAAAATTTTGTAGCAAATATTAAATGATTCTTGAATTATGAAAATAACATGTTGTATGTGTGACAAATGCATAATAAAAATATAAAATTGTGCTTCATAATATGTATTATTTCATTTATATTAGTATAGTTATTATAATAAATGTTGTATTGGAATAGTGTTTGCAGAATATATAAGGAGTAAAATCATTTCACATTTCATAGCTTTTAATACAATATGTATTGGTATCAATTTTTTACTGTTGTAAAACTGATACTAATTTATATAGAAATAATTGTAAGATTAAATTGTAGTTATATATACTGATATGCTGCCAAATACAAGGTGATGCTTTTAACAAATGTTTCTTTTTTATGTTATGCATTATATTTACAAATAAATTATTTATCCCATATAAAGAGAAAGATAGTATCATTATTATGCACTAATAGGAAAGGATATTACAAATACAATACATAAATTTGTGTTTTATATAGTTCATTTATGTACTAAATATTACAGAAATAATAATACAATACAGGAAATTGCAAATGCAAATGATTAATGGCAATAATATAATTATAATTCACACTTGTTTAAAGAATTACTTTTATCCTAATTTGCTACACATTATTTTTATAGTTATATTTACAGAAGAAAATATTTATCGCTAGAGAAAAGAGTTTTTACCTGTATTTTTTTATATTTTAAATTTTTTGCTTTTTTTGTTTTATCTCAACATATTGGAAAATATTGCCCAATTATACAAATTAAAATAACATAAAACAGTATTTGTGCTTGTTGATCTAAATGTTCAAGTTTTATATATCGCTGCATTAACAAGTTTTTTTTCTTTATTATTTTTAGAGTATTTTTTCATTGTACATAATATATGAGATAATTATAATTGCTTACTTTTTAAAACTTAAAGTATCTTATTGTAATATTAGTATGATTATAAGTAGTACACAGCAAATAAATACAGGTACTATTGAAATAACTCATAAAGAACGTGATATTTATTTTTACGAATATTATTTAAATTCGAGACAATTTAAGTATTGGAAAACACGAAGTATTATGCAATGGTACTTTATATAGTAGTTACATTGTAACCAGATGAATGTTTTTTTAATATTTTTCTACTGCTAAAATACAGCTTTTTATGGATATATATGACATGCTACTAAAAATATTAATAATATGATATAAATATTGCATGTCATTAGAATTGACACAGATTTAATGACTACAAGATACATATTTATATGACTATTAGTAATGCTTTATACTTACATTTTTTTTAAATTTTATTGCAAAAAGTAAAATTGTATAAACTAAATAGGTGCTTTAAATTGGTATATTTTATCGATATTATTTAACAAATTGATAAAGAATAATTAAATATACATCAGATCTTATTAAACAAGTAGACTTAAATCTAAAAGACAGTCTCTTTTCATACTAAGATAAATTTAAAAATTAACAGAAGTTGCCTAAATTTATTGTTATCAATATGATTAATTCACTACCAAATTTGAATTTCCCAAATAAATCCATAAATAATACCTATTTTTAACTCTACTTTTAACTGAATATGTTATTCTTTTTTTCTGGCAATTTTTTAACTTTTATTTATTTTTTTTCTTTTTTTTTTTGAGGAGCCACAAGTAGATGAGATACATGAAAAACTTTAAAAGCAAAATAATGTAAAGCACTATGAAATCAGTAAAATTCTTTAACTGTGAATAATCTATGTGATAAATCTATTTAATTTACTTCATAATCACAGTTGCTGCATTAGTAATAGCTGCATTTATAGTAAAGTATGTTGTGACTAAAGTAATACAAATTTAGTTCATGCAATCTTATAAAATTCTGACAGTATGTATCTATCACAATGCAAAAAATGTTAATTGAATTTGTACATAAACACGTGTATCCAAAAAGCATATAAGTGACAAACGTGTATAATTAATATTATTAAAATATAATTTTTTTGTTTAAAACTTTCATTATTATGAAATTTACAAGATAGTACACAAAATTTAATCAGTTAAGAAAGTAATGAAAAAAATTATATTTGTATTATTTGAATTTTGTTTAAAATGGGAAATACACTCACCACTTATAGTATTTTTCAATAACATTACATTTCATACACATATTTTAATTAGTTTCAAAATATTATTTTATCGAAAATTTTGTTACTTAATTAAAGAAAGTAAGTAATATATTGACTCTCAATACTACAAAAGAGTCAGAAAAAATGTCCTTCACAGCCTGTGTAAGACTTTCACTTGAGATCTTCAAGTTTTTCAAGACATATGCTGATAGAGGACCAGAATTATGACATAAGTTTCTTTTTAAATGAAAAAATTTACAATAAAAATAAAGATTAAAACTCTTCTCATATAATTAGATGCATTAAGTATTTTTTTTATCAACAAAGTATATATTGGATGCGTTTTTAATGCATCAGTCTTTACGACTTCTGTATGTATATATATTTTTAATTCATGTCAATGATTACAGAAGATGTACACCAGTATAAAATAAGTGTTACAAAAGGAACTCTTAGAAAATTGATTCATTTAGAAACACATATTACAGTATATAAAAACTCTCAGATCAGAATAAAAGAAACATTCTGAAAAAACTAAAAAAAAAAAAAAGAAAAAAGGTATGTCTTGGATGCAAGAATTCATTATCGGATGTGTATACATGTAACTCATGAAAATTCATATATGTATATTTTTTTGCTGCCTCAATTTGTAAGTTGTATAGAATAAACATTTACCTTTGAAAATATTTTTCTTCAGTTAAAAATAAAAAATATAAATTGCAAATTTCTATAACAAGTGATTTTTGTATATGTCATTATTAATTTGCCGAAAAATATATGTTTATAATAATAAAATTAAATGTTTATAATATTATGCAATATCTCACAACTATAAAAATTTGAATATATTTTTTTTTCAATTTATGGTTATGCAACTGACTTCATTATTTGTAAATATCATATAACAGCATTATATATTATTTGCCTTGACAGTCATTAATGCAATTCAGTTAATACAACTGTTACTGAAGATGGTAAACATTAGCCATATATATAGCCTATGTTTTATTCAGTTAAATAAGTGAATGTATGGCTTCTATGATGATTCTGCAGTAACTTCTTGTGGTGTACTTACAGACGTTACTGCTGATTTAAATGCTGGAACAAATTCAGCTGCATTTGGATTTAAAGTACTCTGAAAACAAATTACTTATATGACATACTGTATATATGAAATACAGCATTATTTTTTATTTGCGTATATACCTGTTTAGCAAGATCATCATGCATTTTTAGATTGTTAAGCTGCTGACAAAGTTCAGCTCCATTCTCAGGCATGCTCGTAGCGGTGGACCAAGCAATAGAATTTGTATTTCGTTCATGCTGTCTTTCATCTTCCCACATTGCTTTTAAGCATTCCTCTGTTAACTCCTCTTCCATTAATTGTTGAATCACCTATGATTTTTAATTACTATGTTATTAAAATTTTATTGAAAAAAATAAAAAAATTCTGTGACTATAATATTTCAATCATTATTAGGACAATAGTCACAAGACCTCCTTATCAAATTCTTCCTCATTTTCCATCCAAAGATATTCAGAAAAATCACTTTCCTCTGTTCCTTGTACATCAATATCAGATTCAAAATTATTATCCATGTAAGAGATAATCCCTGTTTCGTTTCCATAATCGTTCCCTGAACGATTATTTGTTCATTTTCATTCCAAAAATATATTTAACAACACAGCGAATAATCTATAAACAAATTAATTCGTTTCTTAATTTTTAATATAGATTTTATATCTATGTAGTTATATTTCCATTATTTTTTTTTTTCATAAATAATTACATATTAATTTTTAACGTGAAAATTATTATTGACGATTTATTGTTAACAATTTCATTAATTTTATTAGCTAATTATCAATATTAGCACAATGTTTGAAGATTATAAAATGTTTATGGAAGAGGAGTTTGAACTCTCTTATACGAACGAAATAAATATACAACAGCTTCGTTTACACATATGGTAGCAACTATGAAATTACATTTGTCGTTGTAAAAACTGAATAGTCCTTGCATTTACTTCAAATTTATTATTGAAGACGTTGGCTACTAAAAATTTAGAGTTATACTATTTACTGCATCGTAGCGACTTGATACGGTAAAATATCGCTTGACAGATCTGTTACAAGGCGACCATTTTTAACTGTCTACTTTTAGTATCGACGAAGCGATATTTATTAATCTTTATTTATAATTATACCATCTATCTGTTGTTATTATAAGAAAAGATGATAATTTCACAAGTGTAAAGTGTAAATATACCTTTAAATAGTGTAGTTTCGGACAATTTATGATAGAAAACACGATTTACGCAGTTCATGGGTAAAATACGTGTCGTGCAACGCAAATTAATCCTTGAAGTAATACTGGGATAGTGCTGCCACCACATATGTACATATGTATAAAAAGAGCAACGTACTTTGTGCTGCAAAAGTTGATAAATATACATATTATTCTCACAATTTATTTCAATGCAATGTTATAACGTTTAGTTATATTTCATCAGGCTTTAAACCTCTTATTGACTGACGTTCCAACATCTGGAGTGATTTAAATGATTATGATTTCAGCAAAGTTCCAATTAATAATATAAAAGAATATAAATTTCATTTCGTCAACGAATAAAGCGTTAATAGGATAAATTTTATTCCAAGATTTAAAAGTTTCTAAAATACAGTATATATATTTTTCATTCGTCACCTTTTGTTTTGCGAGTAGACAAGCTATCGTAATCTTTAGTGGCTGTGTAAATAAAATAAAGATTATTGAAATTTGAATTCTCAATTGGAAACGAAATACGTGCTATGAATTATTGCGTAACTAAATTCAAATTTAAATTTAAGAACGGGTAATTCGATTAAATTTGTTTTCAGATTTTTCGGCGATGCTCGCTTCCGTAATGCCAACGGCAAATGAAATGTTAAATTTGTTTTCAAATTTTTCGGCGATGCTCGCTTCCGTAATGCCAACGGCAAATGAAATGGGAAGAACGTGTAATGAGTCACGTAGTGAAGTTCACGCAGAAGAACCTACCATGGTCATTGGCACCGTTTCTGCTTTGACTCACGTAGTTGTATTTACATTGAAGCGCATGTGGCGTGATTGGTTGGTTTAGCTGACGTGCGTATGTTGACGTTTCGTCAAAACAAAGCACGGTCGCGCGTCTGACCGAACATTTTACCACGGTGATTCGCTGCGGATGCGTCGTTTTTTCACTTAACGTGTTTCGCGAAAGTGTTAACCGACCATTCGTGCGTGTCCTATCGTATCCTGAGTGATTAAGTGTGTGGATCGTGATGTCGTCCACCGTAAAGTTCACCTCGGATGAAATTCTAGGCGGTGAGTGAATATCCGTTTCTTCGAACAACGCAAGCAGTTGTCTGTCAATCGAACGTTGCGGCCATTTCACACGCTGCGTTTATACGTATAAACAAATGCAATCTTGCGTCTTTTTACGCTGTATTTCTCTTTGCAAGGACAATCCGCCTTAGATATTTTCCATGAAAATTATTCGTTCACTTTAAAATATCGTTGGCAATACGAAGTAATGTAAATTTCAAAGATTTTGGCGCCATCATCTGTTTGGCTGGCCATGCCGGTATTTTATTGCAGGATATTATTCGTACCTAAAAATTTAACGCGAGTCAATTATTTAACGTCTGCAAATTGTTTTCGGTGATCGTAGATTCGGAGCAACTTCGTCACTTGTGATTTATTTTTATTTTACAAGTTTACGACATACGATATTGTAGTTAAGATACCGTTGTAATATTGCAAGTATGTGGTTAAAATATGGTCAGGTAGAATAATTGGAGTCTCTCGCAAAAAGATACAAATTTCAAGGTAAATTTCAGTTAATAATATTTCTAATTCCATCTCGATTTATGGAATTGATCAACATAATGTGTAGCTCCTAATTTTCAACGAAAAGGGAGTTTTTGAGATTTGTTTGTATTACACATCATGTATTAAATATGAGTGATATATGCCTTGTATACTTGAAAACCCTACAAATTTTTCTTGTTTGAATTACTTATGGACTTTTACTCGTAATTGTAAAATTATCGAACGCGAATTGTATTAAACGATTTTTATTAGTACATTTAGCGATATATTATACAATTTTATTTATCGAAGGCCAACTTTCAACTCGAATGGCGTAAATAATACATAAAAATTTACGTTCCATTGTAAGTCCGCAAAAAAAAAAAAAAATGAGCCGTTTTGTGATATTCGTATTTGGTTACTTCGAAATGGGTAGTTTTCCAAAAAACCCACTAAGAAACCTAGTTTGTAGCTTTGTTTACGTTTTGACGGTGCCTACGAAGCTTTCGAATTCGATTTGGATGTGTTTTAAACTACTTTGAAGAGATACTAGAGAATAATAAAATTGGTTTTATTCCAAGAATTTTGGATACTTACAACATTGTGATACATTATTTGATTTTTAACCTTTTTAGCTAGATTTTTCGCGAAGTTATACTTCCGTATGACAAGATCTGACACAAACTGTGCAAAACAGTGTAACAATGAAATTTACAATCGGCGGTGCTTTGCACTATGTAATTATGTTAGAATAAACTTTGAATAGATTAAAATTTTGAAATTGAAAGAATGAATGAATCGAAGTTTGTTTTTATAAAGAATTTGTAAAATCATAACGATAGAACAGTGTGTACAGGTCTTTTCGATTGAGAAATAAATGGGCCACTATAGTGACGTACCGTTCAAAAAAATGACATATGCGAAAGCCATTATAGTGGTGTTCAGTAGCTAAGAGGGCTTGAGGGATAAGAGGCGTTTAGATTGGAAAGACTTAGAACAAATGGACTCTTTCCACCATTTTCAATGATATTTAATTGCTATGATAATTACACTCAATATTCAACAATATATGTAATATTATCAAATAACTCTGCAATAAGTCACAAACTATTAAAGATCACGTTTGGGATCACGTTAGAATAGGTCATTAAGGATAACTGATTAGAATAAATCACGTTTCCAGATTAGAAGATGATGCTGCCTGGCAATACTCCAATGCGGCAAACAATTGAGCCAGTGCCCTACAAAATTCCCGTATTATTTAAATCATTTTAAAGATATCCGGATAAATATGGCAGTTGGTTAGGTTCAAGGACGTCTTTTGACTCGTTTTCTCTATTGCACTATTATCCAGAATTGTCTACATGTTAGATTGCTCGAAAAATTTATATTATTATAAGGGTTTTATTATAAATTTTTATCATATGACGAATGTCTAAACAAATACTTATCGCTCTTCGAATACTAAATGAATACTAAAAAATAATTGAGACATAGTTCCTTTCTTTCAGTGAAACGATGTTGAATATCACATATCCACGAAAATTTGAATCATTTTTATAAAAAGCGAAAAACTTTCTAAAAGTTGGATAATTTATTACCGAAATAGATGAAACATTTTTCGAGAAAAGTTACAGAATGGCGAATCGTATCTGATTCTTCTTAAATTTTTACTCGAATTTTGGACAACTTTCTCTACGAATTTTCCGAGTAACCCAAGAAAATACGAATATAATCGATATCAACGAAGCGTCATCGGTTTGTTATTATCGTGACGTAACCTCTTTTTTTCGTTTCGTTGCACGGTCAACAGGTATCTCTGCGTATAATTAGAAAGGAGTAGGAGTGGTTGCAACAAACCGAGCGCAAGTTAAATTTAGTTTTCATGAACGGCTGGACGCAAACCGGACGACAGATATGTATGTTATCCTCTCAGTGATTATCGCGTTCTGTCCTTTATACTTCATATTGTAGCTTCAGACCCGATGGCGTAGTCACAATGGTGGTCTTTCGCCTAATGTGACGTCAACAGCTGGCTACCACTTTTTCTAAGAAAAAGAAAAGAGGATCGACCTGCGTCAATAGCTAACCCGACATTAACAGTGACATTTTGAAACATGATTCAGTTCACGAGCGCATTCTCCCTGCTGGGGATATAACCTTGCACCTAGATACCTTTCGGCAGGATGACCTACGATCATCAATCTGCTTTTCTCCTTTTATTTCACAACTCGGTTGTTATTAGAAACACGACTCTAACGATTCTTTTAAACCGTTACCTATATATATTATTTTGCACACAGTTTTGTAATAGTACTTGATCAATGACAAAAATATTAAGAAGGTTAAGCTACGTTTGATCGATTTCTTATCGTATTTTTTTTCTCTCATTTTTATTACGGGCATTAAAAGAATTGGCAGTGAGTCATTTAAATAATAATTCGACAGAGGTGTATTTGAAGCTCGTTTGTCAGCAAATGTATATAATGCAAATTTATTCATTTACGCTGTGCATCTATATCCATTTTTGAAGGAATTTTTCCACTATATTATGACGCACATGTATGTTCGCTGTAAATAGTGGAAAAATAAATATCATTGCGCCCCAATGCGCCGTGGGTCAAGTATATTCGTTCGTATATAATTTGTACAAAAGGATATTTGCAGTCGAGATTAAGGCTCTAGTTCGCGTGTAGCGTCGCGTCGCGTCGCGTCGCGTCGCGTCATGTCATGTCATGTCGCCCCATGGGACGTTTGATTAAAATAACGAGCCGATGAAAGGGGGTCACGTACTTTCTATTTTTAGATGGTTGGTAGACTTTAATTCAATTCATTAAGGCCACCTACCCACCGTGATTCCATGGCACGTGACACTTCCTGGCCATTTTCGTGCTTTCATCTCTTCTCTGTCGAAGTACCTGTTGTTTATATTCTCTTATATTTCTCGGAGTACTTGTTGTTTATATTCTCTTATATTTCTCGGAGTACCTGTTTATATTCTCTTATATTTCTCCTATAAAGTGACTACTCTCGTCGACATCATCACACTTAATTAAATACTCTGTAATTTTTTTATTATTAATCCCTTAGAGGATTGGACGTTAAAGGAAATATTCATGGAAATTCGTAGAATTAACAGAGCATGAAATATTAATTTGTGTATAAAATTAGCAAAATTGTGATTGTCGTAAATTTAATTATCTATATACTTTCATTATAATAGTGTTTTTTTTTTACCAATGTGTTGGTTTAATACGAAAAAATAAAACAAGTAGGCGGATGAAAATTAAGTCGGAAGCCACCAGCGGCCCTTAATTAAACGGCCATTCGTCTCACGGAAGTCGAAGAACGACATTAAATGGGAGCCGTCTCGAAATAGAGCAAGCCATTTTTTTTTAAATGGAACTTTTCACCGAGCTGAATATTAGATTGCGCGCTAACAGATATTAAAACTGCGCGCGCATCTTTGATAGACGACGACTTTGATTGCGGCGTTCTATGCGGCAACAAATTAATTCACTTAATTATCTTATCTTGCACGTTTTTTTTTTTTCTTTCCAACGTCATTTGAAGAAAATCGCTCGACTGATTGTTTTATGACACGATTGTATAAAGTTTGATTTAAAGCCTCGGGGAGTAAGATCGATAATCGAATGCATGTGCAAATACGTATGTCAAGCAGTTCCATTTGCTTATCGTGCCTCAACTTTGCGATCGTAAATTTCGTCGCTCGTTGAAAAAAATACGAACCGACTTTGTTTTGTAAATTCAGTCGTTCTCGTGGTAATAATGCTACCACGACTGTCGTCACGCAATGGAAAACACATAAATAGTGGAAATGAGAAAAATTCAATTTCACTTAACTTGCAATCATTATTCGAGATGAGATGTAGAAAATGTATGTATTTTTAAATAATATATAAAATTAAATAGTAGAAAAATTATCTCCCAAATTATTGCAAATTTTTATTTAATACTTTTCTGCGTGGATATTATACGCTGTTATGAAATTTAATATAAATTACTCGAGGATATTTGAGGAACCGTTGAATTATCGAGAATTCACGGGTTTGACCGCATAATACAATTACTTCGCATAATCAATATTCTTCGTTTGCTCACTGTAATGCGTTTGCTCACTGTACGTTAGGAAAATATCGAGGAGCGAGAGAGGTAGAAAGAGAGGCTACGAGGCTACGTTATTTTCTACGTGGTTGCATCGCGATGCATTCAGTAAGTCAACACGTGTGGCCTTGCTGGGCACGTGCTCGTTTGTTTCGATTAAACGGAACAGTTCGTTTTCAGCATCTCTTGTAAAATGAATTTGATCGATTCGTCACTCGTCGTTCTTTTATCTGGTACTTCATCCTCAAAAGGAAATTTCTTAGCTGTTCTGTCGGGTTTTTTCAATTTTGGAGTCGAAGAATTTGAAATTACATGATGTTTCTTAATTTGTCGAGTTTGAGAGGAATTCTGGATAGAAGCTATCGATCGTTCTCAATTGTTCGGGGCTGTAGCAATAACAAGACAACTCCAATATTTAAATTATATTCATTCAGAGTGAGAACAAGGTACGTATATGATGCAAAAGTTACCTACTAGTAGAACTTTTCCAAGTGTGATTTAATTTCAGTTGAGTTGGTTTTCACACTCAAATTGGCGAAGAACAGAGCTTCTTATTGCAGCAGTGCCTTCAATTGAGCGAAACTTGGTAGAAACTCTGGAAATTATCGATCGTAATTGCGTTTGTAACTGTCTTCGCGAGTTTTTCAATCGAGGGTTGGAAAAATGTAGTTTAATCTTACTCTTCGACGGCCGAGCGACACTTTTCATGCAATTTCTTTCTCTTCTTCTCCCGTGATCCACCCAACTTGGCGTGTTTCACTCGAATCTGTCGTCTAATGAAGTTCGACAACTCGACCAGCCGACGCAATCTGTTCATATTTATCCGAACCAAGTCGCGAGAATATGCGTAATGACAATTCTCTATTTCCTTCAGAAAACGCGGTTTAATTACCATCTCTTCATCCGTTGACGCGAAAATTTCTTTCCAAATTGATAATCGTATCGAGTCGTCTTCGAATCAGCCGAATAAGAGAGAAACAATCATTGGTTAAATTTGGTGCACCGAATGCAAACGCTGTCGTTGTACACGAAGTTATCGTCGTTATATTGACCATTGGCGATAACACGAGTACATTTACGTTCGGTTTACACAAATACACGCTTATCGTGTTCCACGACTTATCGCGTACTATGCGGCTCGCGGCAAGTGAAAAAATCAAGTAACAAATGATGTCATTCGACGACCACCAGCTCGTCACTTTTCTTTTTTTCGTCTTCTTTCCGCGATTTTTACACGCCCAGTGATTTATATGTTGCCGCGAGTTCGTTTGTACGATTATCGAAAATTTAAATTGAAGAAAATGTTTGTACAGCACAGCGGCATCGGGATTTGTATTTTATATCCGTTTAATGGAATACAGTCCTCGGTACGGGAGTTCGTTGATAGAAAGTTAAATGTAACTTTCTTCTTCGAAGTCACGAGTGTATGTTCAGCCTTATGCTCGATTAAGACACGACTGGATCAATATTTTTAAGTTAACGTTCGCTGATGAAAGAAATGGAATTACGAATTAATTACATGACTCAATGAATCGAAGTTTACGAGTCACAGATCACTCGATTATCTTACTTTTACGTGAAATGGTGAAATGTTGCGAAACGCGGAGCAACTTGGCGTGCATGCAACTTCTCCAGTTCTTCGCGCAAGACTTGCAACGCGTTACATTTCGGATAACCATCGGAGATAATAACCAGAATATTCCCTTTACGTTACGCAACTTCAGCGAAATTTTCACCGCGATTTCAATGGAACATCGGTTATCCGTGAAAATTGTTGAAACGTCCGATGGACGATCGATCGAATCGATGTTTCACTATAATTGTCCGCCGTTGCGAGCAGCGACTGCGTTATTCAAGAGGCGTTTCTGTAATTCGCTTAATTCCTGCAAGCGAAATGCGGATGCCGGGGAGAATATCCACCGTTCCTTGAAATTCGAATGTACAGTGGGTTCGAATGAAGCGAAGAACCGTGTAAAAAATGTTGGTCAAATATCAGCATTTAGATGGAATGTCTTGCAAACTTTTGTAGAACGAACAGTTTGGGAGCGATATAAAGATTTGTACGTGGAATTGAAACATTGCGGAGAAATCATTTTGCTCGTCACCTCGCGTGTTCCGAACGAGGAGAACACATAGAAGAATAAGGACAGAGATGTTTGACGTTGCTCTTTGAAGCTCTGTGTAATTAGCTGTTAAGCGCATCCGTGCAATAGAGACCATTGTGTATCTTACTCTCTAATGCTAGACGGTGTGCAATCTCACGTACGTAAATCTGAATCGAACAATTGAAGATTTCACTCTTTGTGAAAGCTGTTATTTCCGAGAATTAAGAAACTCGGTGCTTATCTTGCATTATATTACCGAATATGTACATATGTATATCGCGACTCGACAGATTTGTCTTTTAGAACGTAGAAGCGTCTCGAAGCGTCCCACTAATTGAGAATCGGAGCGCTAAGAATCGGCATCGTGCCTGTGACTTACGTATTTCGCAGTTTCACGCGTTATCTTTTTTTTTAAACAGTCGTCGATAAGGAGCAACGAATTGTGACGATTCATTAATTAATAGATATCGCGCAAGAATGTTTCTCGTTTCTATATCGTGCGTGTGACGTCGCCAGCTAATCGCGTAGGCATAGAAAATGAACGAGAAACGTGGAAGAGACACGAGAATGCACGAACGTTCACCGAGCAAAAACTCCCGTGTCATGTGTGTTATATAAAACATTTTGAAATTTCATTAATATTGCAATGCCGTCGTCACAGTGGCAAAATTTGAAATTAATTTGGAAACGAGCCAGTGGTGCCTTCTTTTTTAGCCACGCCCCATCTAAACGTTTCTAAAATCCTGATGCTCCAGTAACGTACAATTCAAAAAGTAAACTTTTGGCGCGAAGGAAGTCTAAAAAGAATGTCATATCCAGGAAAGGAAAAAGTTAGAAATTTTCATTTAAAGAAATGCAAGAACAATTCATCTGTTGATAACTCATTCTCGAGTTTCCCCCGAAATAGAAAATCAAATTAGAGACGACCCGCGTTAGAGATTAGAAGATAAGCGAGCATGTATCTATCTGGGAAAAGGTCACTATGGAGCGTGAACGGAGACGTTAAAAAACATTAATTACAATGAATAATCACTTAACAGTAGCTATTTGAAAACGATGTTTAAAATGTTGAATAGTTTGATCTCATTAATGAAATTTCGAAAGAAAATTTCGCGCAATAGGTGCATAATATACTATGAAGAAAACAGGAGACGAGCGAAAAGAGTTTACATCAGCACGATCGTATATTTAAATTTCGCTTTCTCCTTTTTGCCAATTTCGCCAACTCCAAAGAGCGAATGGAAAACAACATAAATTTTGGAATTTCTCCGAAAACACACAGCATGTGCGGCCTTTCAAACATTCCGTCTTACGTTTGCGTTTAAAAGTTCACACACTATCGCTTCGAAATGGATATTTTCAAACTCAATTCTTCTTGGCGTTTAATCATGCAGCATTGTTAGATTTGCAAACAATAAAATTGTTATTACTCCTGAAAGACACGTCGCTAACACGCCGATTTTTGGAATGTGCCTAATCAATTTCACGTTTTTCCGGCAGATGAAAAGAGAACAATAGCGTGATGGTGTTAGGTTATTTGTATATATATTCGTTTACTCTAATGATACAAAATGCTATATATATATATACGTATACGATAGTCGGAGTTAACAAACCTTGACCATGAACCAATGATACGAACCTTGAGCTGATCATACTCCGATAAATATCGTTTCCTCGCGTTCCCGTGACTGGGAATTATTAGATGTGTTTCTTCTCCATTTTCCGGGAAATCCCGTTTTTCTTTGTTTTCGCTGTTGGCGTGCACGTTCCGATCGAGCGACTTAATTTGACGTTAAGTGTGGTGTCTGTTTTTAGACTTTGGCGGTACCCTCTCAAACAGTGTGTCGCGTGTCGCGAAAAGGAAGATCATTGTGTCAACTAATAACTACGCAACAAGCAAATCATATCATCTTTGAAAATCGATACAGGGGGCACGGTTACGTAGTAGAGTGGTTTTCCCGGAAAGAGTAAATAAAATACACTCGGCATTTCGAATTTAAAAAATTGTTACGTAATTTCAAATTAGTCTTTTAAATTCAGCCTGTTGTAGTTCGGTATCGCTCTTCAAAGATAATTATATATAATTAATTTATTATCTTCATAAAACGTAATTATCTTTGAATTTCGCAAGCTGAGAGTAATTTGATTTATTTAACGTTGGAATTAACTTCACGTTTACAATGAAATTCACGAAGTGTTTGTTACGAAGTTTGAGTGATGAATAAAAACGCGATTCCCTTTCCTTTATGTGAATAGCGTTCATCTTAAATACAAAAATGACAATTGATATTCAGAATCGATTCATGTGTTGTAGTACCTTTGCAGCCAAAAGTTTCTTTCCACTTATTTGTCTTTTTTTTAATAAAACGTCAACTATAAGAAAAAGCTAATTTTATTAATTTGAAATTAAATCTAAGTTTGAACATGATTTTTTCATTACATTTTAAGAATTGTCTCTTTCAAATGTTGAGAAAAATATGCAATAATAAAAGAAAATTGCGGATTTATTTTAGTGGGAAGTGATTTTTGGCCCACCCTGTATTATGAGCTTACACTCTCGATAATTTAATGTAGCAACAGATGCAATAATTTATGCATTTTTTTTTTTATAGAATCATGGGTGGAGCTGAATCCTGTTCCCGACAGGATAACACCGTTACCATTCAGCAGCGGTGGAGAGGAATATTTGCGACTTCTCAGAGAAGCGCAAAGGGATTCTCTTCCCTCGTCTGCTAGACATTCTTTGGCATCTTCCCGTCGCGGCACACCAAGAGATAGGTAAACCATTTACTTTACACATCTCATAGGTAAACCATTTACTCAACACATCTGCTATTCTCATTATAAACGTTTTCTTAGTTTAATTAATTTTTCATTTAATTCCATCAATTATAAAATCACTTTTAAAATTGTTCAATTCTCACACAGATATTACATATAGAGATTTTAAGGATGATATTTTTAGTTGCAAAACGCGGTGCGATTGAAACAGAAACTGAAGTTAAAATCAGTGTTACGATTTATCGCGAAATACTTGAAAGCAACTTCAGAAAATTCATTTTTCCAAATATTCCAACCATCGATAGTGTTATCTAATCTGATAAGTTCCGTTCAATAACGTAGGAATCAAGTAAATTTGCAATTCGATTAAATTTAATCTGGAAAAAGTTCGGGACACTGTCTGTGTGTCTCAAGTTTCAAAAAATTTGAATTTATTCTTACGTGCTCCGAAACGATACAGTAAAATTTTTTTTCTTTCTTTTTTTTTTTTTTTTTTTTGAGATAGTAAATCCAACCGTTCTGGGTTCTCGAGAAGAGTCATTAGAAGTCTGGTTCGTCTTGTTCCTTGCGAGTGCACGAACTGAAGGAGAAAAAGGAAAAGGAAAGCAAATAAGCGTTAGCGTGAGTCAGACGCTGGTTCAGAAGAAAGCGAGGGAAGAGTTTTTCTGACCGGTTTCTTTGTGCTCGTAGGTGTTGGAACGTCTGAAGAATGATGAAAAGGGACGGAAAGAGCGTTGTGTTTGTGATCTGTCTGTACATACAAGCGACTTTTTCAAGTCCTTTTTATAATCTGTTTCTTTCCCCGCCGACATCTGCTACGCTGGAAGTTTTTAAATGATTTAACATTTTTAAACTCAAAGCGTAAATACACAGTGGATCTAAATTCGTGCAACAAATGAAGTTGGGAATATTTTACGGCCAAAAGTGAAGTGTAAAATCAAAAGTAAGAAAATTATTTAGAGAAATGAATCTAAAACTTTGTCAAGTATACGCGAATTTGTCTAGAGTTCAAGTTAAACTAGACGCGAGAGTTATCTCGTGTGCGAAGATAAGATAAAAATGTAGAATAAAATTTTTTCGCCCGAAATGTCGTCGTCCAAAAAAGTTAAATTTGAAAAATTCATCGGGTACACGTAGTTCAAACTCCATCGAAATTTTCCCCTCTGTCCGAAATTGTTAGAAGCTCGAGATTGTAGCAGTCAACTACGTCGTTATTCGACTGGATTCTCCGAATAAAGTTAAAGATAAGCTTTTCTCCAAAGTTGCGTGTTTAGCTTGTTTAAGTATGTGTCAACATACGCCGAATGGATCTGAAAATATTATTTCGCGCTCTCCTTTCCGTGATCGATTAAAACCGCGGATAAAACAGAGCAGAGAATACTTGATAAAATATAGATTATTATATATAGATTATTAATAATTAAGTTTCAAGAGAAAATACTGATCGATAAGTTTCATTGTTTAATTATCAAAAAAATTATCCACGATATTTCTAAAGAATAAAGCCAACGCAATATGATTCGTAATTTCCTAATCTAAACTTTTCTTGTTAAAAATAGTCACGTGTCTATGCTTTCGGACGGTGGTAATGGTACTTACATCGTTATTTCTTATTATTTGCGACGTTTGATTCGCGAGATTGATGCGTGGATTTTTGACGAGGTCAGCTATTATCATTCGTAGGTCCGCGTGAAAGATAGGAAAAAAAGGTATCACGCGATGTAGAGGTCATATGAGAAAATGTTTTACGATTTATATGTTATATCGAGCAACATTGTCGATAAGAGAATCGAAACGTTACGCGTAAAGCTAACTACAAATATTGATCAAATCAAAATATTTATTTGTTAAATAACTTTAATCTCTTAATGAATCAGTTCTAAAACTTGACGAATCTGTTTTGCAAAAAATTTCCTAGCTCTAAAATCCTTCTGTTTAAAAAGGAAAAGGTTAAATGGAAAAATATTTTAGGTGATTCGCGTATTAAAAAGGAAAGACGTGTAAAATTTGTGAAATCTTTTATTGCAGCCCGAAGAGTCCTCCGAATAGCCCGAACACGGAACTATCTACCGAAGATGAGCTCAAAGGAGTTTATATAAATTACTGCTGCAACAAGGTCAGTTCCATAATCGATTTCTAATATCACGTCACTATGTCATCCACCACCACAAAGGATTTTGCGTATTTGTGTCTCGTTTAATTTATCGAATTATATTTATCGTGGAATCAAACCGATTGATCTCTATTGAACATCCGTATGTACGTCGAAACCTTGTTGCACGATTTTAAATGATAATAACCACGGAGATACTGGAAAATGATATTGTTCCATTCATGTAGTACGTTCCCTCTGTGGCGCATGCCTAAACGAAGTGCTGAGAGACCATGCAACTCGTTTTATCGAACGAAACAAAGCCGGGGCTACATTTTCCACGCAAGGTCCACAGATCAATGACTCCTTTAGCATGCACCTTCTCGCATGCATTGTGGCTCATAGAACATGTGAGAGGTGTTCCATGTGAATTCGTGGGAATTCCCTTTCATATTACGAAATTGCCGAGTGATCAAACGACTCGAAGAGAGTTAAAGTTAAATTCTAATACAAAAAATCTTTCAAACGCTGGTCGTAATAATAAACATTATTAGTTATTAGTTATTAGTATATGTCACAGCTCTTTGATAAGCTCGTTTGTGGAAATGATAAACACAATCAAAATGAGGAGAAATGACAAATCTCTTAATTTGAGATTTGACTCGTGAATGAACTTATACGCCAATCTTTTGAAAATTGTATAAATAAGTAAATAATAATAAATGTTATTATCTCTCATAAAAATCTTACTGCGTAAGAAGAATTGGAATTTCATCAATCGTTAGAAAGAAATTTGAGAATCAATAAAACTACGAAATCTTTATTCAAATCAGTGCAGAATAACTGCAACAGGATCATCATTTTGCTAGTTATCACAGCAAGGAATCCTCAATTCTCCCCTTGAGAGAAAAACTAACATGTTCTTCTTACTTATTCCTCGTCTTATTTTCAAAAGTATGCGCAATATGTAAACATATACATATGACTAACTACTATGTAAAATATGTAAAAATATGTAAGTAATAAAACAGGTATACTTTTTAATTCGTTCTCGAAGAGAATCAATCTGTCTTCGATTATCGGCGGGGTCATCAATGTGAAGTAACATTGTGCAAAAACACGTGTGACGTCGGAACACGAAAATAACGACAAAGACTATCAGAGTAGGATGGGAGCCGAATGAGTAAAGTCGATAACGAGCCGCGAACACTGGCGAAGATTTTTCCATGAGTCAGTTGCTCAACCGTGTTTTCAACTTGCTTGCACGCAAGCTCTCCTTTGTGCACACCGTTCTCTCTTTGTAGAGGCAAGGTCTTGGAAAGCCAAGCTGACTTGCGTTCTCGAATCTTCCTCGAGGGATCCTTGGTTTCTCGTTTCAACCACTTAGATAATGCATTAAAAATAAAATATCTTATGAAGCTTCTGTTTCCCTGGCTCTGTACATCTTATCTTCCACAGCGCGACACACTCTTTTTTTCTTTTCCCCGTTGTTCTCTCCCTCGCGTTAAAGTGTCGCGGCTTTCTGAACGCGTTGATTCATTCGACTTGTGTGTGTCATCTTCGTCGCTTTATTTCTATTAACGATTACATTGACGAGTGTGATAAAGTCACTGTGAACGAACGGCCTTGATATTTTAGCGTTCTAAAGACAGGAAAAGAACATAATTTTTCGAGCTTCTTTTTTTTTTTTTTAATTGATCAGCGTTTGTAATCTTATGTAAAGTTTATTTCATTTGCATAACTATACATTATATAATGTTTGTATAGAAAAAAAGCGCGTAATATGGTACAATCTTGTTAACTCAATTAATTTCGATTAAACTCTCGAAACATAAATTATTTGCATGAGTGCGTTTGTTGCAAGAAACTGATGTAAACTTGCAAATTCTAATGTAAATTTAAAAAAAATCGTATTTATAATATCATCGTTCTTTTTTATTTTTCAATTTATCGAGTTGTTCGACGTAGCTTTTAAGTGACTCATTTGTATAAATATGAAGTACATATATACATACTTACAGTAGAGTGGAATATAACGTTCGTGCAACAAAAAGTACATAATTTTTATTACTGAGCCAAATTATGGCAAATTTCTAAAATATATCATAGTTTTTTTTTTTTTAATCATACAATCCAATGAATTTTTTTAAACTATTGACTAGTATTCATATTGAGTTTTTTGCGCGTTGTCAAAAAGTATAATATTTCTAGTCGACAGTGTTACAATCGTGAACGATAGAAATTTCTAACGATCATACTGACATGCGACAAAGTCAGTGTGAACGAACGACCTTGATATTCGCAGTTGCAAGAAAAATGAAAGAAAAAAAGAAAAAAAGTGTCCATCGATTGCTATTGCGTCGTCGAATTGAACGACTTGACACGCGCTGCGCATTATTCGTAATCATAGTTGCATATTCGCAACGTATCGTAATCCACTTACTGACCAAGGATACCCAGATTCGAGGCACCGGTTATAGTTTTTCACTACTTTCGTAACTACGTATGTACCACCGTTGGAAACCTTGACACTTTTTATCGCCATGGTTATCGATCCTATTTTGCTTGGAAAGAGAAGCACAAGGAACGAATAGAAAGAAAGCGTATCGTCACCCCAGAAAGTACACTCGATGAAAAATTATCGCCGTAATTTCGTAAAAAGAAAAAAAATTGTAAAACAAATTTTAAGTTGTAAAAATTCAAGAGACTTCAAGCTTCAAGATATAGAGGATTCAGTTACGAAAAAAATTTTTCAGTCTCCATAAAGACGGATTTTTCTGTTTTACACAATATTTTCACGTTTGATGAAAAATCGTCGACGTTTTAATCTGCTTATTAGCTTCAGAAAAAAATCACAGAACAATCCAATTTTAAAATATGAAGCTTCTTCTTTCGCAATACTGACGATGAGTATCCATCTTTTTCAAAGATATTTTTACATTATTTCGGAAGAGATAAAAAGATACTTTTTCCCTCGAAAATTTTGCAGATTCGAATGATGAATTTTTTTCGCAAGTACGATTTTGTAGATCAAAGTCTCTCCTTTATCCCTTAAAATTTGTTGTACGGTGTTTTTTCTTCACGAAGTTATAAGTGTATTATAAGAATAATCGAGTTATACGTATTATACTTTTGGAGCCATTTTGGTACATTTCAGCAAAAATTCACTGACGATTGCCCGTGACTGAATTTTATTTATAACTGATATCTTCATCCCTGCAAATATCTTTCCAAAAGATACAGACAAGTAAAAAGTGATTGCCGTGTAAAAGTTCTAATAGCGGAGCGAAATCAAATTGAATCGAGTCGGTGAAGTAAAAAAAAGTTTCGCGATTTTGCCAGGAGAAAAAAAAAAAGAAACGCGTGCAAATACATGTACGTGTATACCGTATTTGCTGTGCTAGTTCGTTCACCTGAGTTTGTGTTTATTGATGTTACGCGCGTGTGCCTCTGTTACACACCGTGGACAGATCACGCGATCGCGAACGGGCGAATCGCGGTGCCGTTCTCCGTAGTTACGCTTACGTTTCTCATCTCGAACAGAAACCGGTCCCCTCGCGGTGTCTGTTGCGCTCGAGAAAACGGGTTCGACTTTGCGGCGGAGTTGGCGAACGAGACAAGGGAACGCAAGAAGAGGAACATAAGGCAGGGAGAGATGCTCGATGTACGGATGCATTACGCTTCTCTATCGGATTAAGTCGGACGACCGTTGTGCTCATTCCAATCGAACGCATTCGCGTTGTTCCGCGGAATGCGATAAATACAAGTATGGACGATTACGCGTCCAGGGGAAACGCGGAACGATAGTTTATTGTAAATACATAGCAGCGCTTGAATAAATTGATTTTTTTTAGCGATAAATATCTACATTTTTTTGGAGTTTCTTGAATAACGGAACACTTATGTTTTAACTCTACTCAAACTGTTTTACGTAAGATTTTTATTTTAATCTCTTGTGCTGGAATGATGTGTTACGCGTGTCGAGAATTTTTTGTCCCAAAATTGCAATATTTTCTCAGTTTTAAGTATATTTAAATACAACCCAAGGTAAAATAAAGTAATAAATTTATTACTTCTTAATAATTTCTATCTATAGTGATATCATACCGACGAGTTCAAAAAGAAAGCGACGAATTATTGCATGCGGTTTGGTCACTCGTTATGGTCCGTGAACCAGTTGCCAGCGCAAGTGGTTAAAAACAATCCAAGCAAGGTCTTCACTTTATTTCGTGTTCAATTTTAGAATAACTTGTTTCTAACGAAGGTAAATTTTATCGTCTGTTTTTATTGATTTTGCTTTAGAAATAACTTAAAAATAATTTAAGGAAAGAAATATCACCCGTTGTTCAAATGTTTTTTATCTTTTTGAGTTTTGTAAAAAGATTGAAAGAATTTCGAATAAAATGTTTATCAAATGAAATAATTTTTTTCAATTTTAAATAAAATGAATTACAAATCAAATATAATGAATTTTTTTGAAACGATATGATTTCGTCAAATAAAATAATTTCAATTATACTCAATAAAATTAAATTTGGAGTAACGAAACTCAAATTTTGCTACGTATGATCGTAGTGAAATTAAAGATCCCAAGTTCCTTATTGATACCTGTTACATTAGATCGTTCGTAAAGTAATTACGCACGTAGAAAGTTTGCATCGCGAGGAAATGTAATACGGAAACGCGGCGTAAAAAGGAGAATGCGTGATAAAAATTTCTCTTGTCATGTTACGTGACCGACTTCGTACGTTCGACGTACACATCGCTTGCAAGTCATTTCCAGGAAGAAAACTACTACTACTCGTTTATATCGAGCAGTACGAATTTCTGTAGAAATTTCCGTGCCGTCGTTTGCAAAATGAAATTTGAAAAAGCTGTGAGGCTTCTTCGTAAGTAATATCGTCGAATAGGAAAAGAAATTCTAGGCGTTTATTTATTAATTACGTTTAACGTGAAATAGCAAGTGTTACTTTCGACGTGCCGATTGGCCTGCTGTACGTAGTTCCACATTCGTAGTTTATTTATACTTCAACTCTCGTTTATCGTGCCCGAGCGTGTATCCATTTCGTTCGCTAAAGCTCATCTCTTCCTGACCTGCCATCCTATTTCACTAGGTAACTTTACGGTGGGATTAACAGTTTCGTCACGGTTAAACTAGAGATAGTGTTGTGAGAAACGTGTTATACTTGAAAAAAGATCATACAGATGACAAGCTATATATGGAAGAGCTCTTCATACATATATATATATATATGTTACAAAAACAGTTCTCTCTCAGGATCAATTTATCTTATAGTCTTATAGTCTAGAGAGCTAAAAATGTAATGGAGAGTCGTAGAAGATCAATCCAGAATTCAGATTGCGATATAGATATGGATTAGTCAGCAGAAAAGAAGTAGTCAATCGTAAAAAGACAATTGGGGAGAGGGAAAAAGTACCGTGCCAACGGTCACGTATACCATCCTACGCGATCGTGCACAATGCCTGTTACTTGTGTGATCCTTGTCACGTTCCCGGCAACGCATCAATTACGAGTGCAAATCACTTCTGATGTCTCTTGTGTTTTCAACAAACAAAGGACGAGTACTTTATTTATTTCTAAAAATAAATACTTTTTTTCCCCTAAAAATATATATTGTCACAAACAATAGGATTAAATACGTCGGATTAATGAAAATTTAAATTTTCACTGAATAAATAATTTGTAAATTCTGTATACTATTTTCAGATTGGCTCCAAGTTTTACCAACAGTAAACGCGATAATAATGCTGATAAAATTCATCAAAATTTCTCAAAACATGTATGAAGATATTCGTAAAGACTGAACTTTATTTTATCGCTGTCTCTCGTGTTAAATTTAAATGAAAAAAAAATTGGCTCGTTCTTATTGTTAGACTCGTTCTTGTTGCATGGAGTCTCGAGACACAGAATAGAATAATGATGCTATATGCAGAAAGTGCAGGCTCGTCATTGACCCTCTCGAGCCAGTGCTAAGCTATATACAGTGAAATGTCGTTGCTAGCCAGAGGTTTCCTCGCTGAACGAGTCTGAAAGGACGTAATTCCCGGTTATTACGTTTGCGAAAGGGAAGCAAGGGACGCGAGAAAGAAACTTGCGGGCAATTGCGACTGGAAAAGAGCGAGACAAAGCCGCTTTTCAACCAAGTTGTGTTAATACTCTGTAAACCAGTGCCGAGACTGTTCTCAGACAACTTTAATAGGTAATATCGAGTGAAAATTTATCAAACTTGGGTAATGCCGCACGATCGCCAATCGTCGAGGGCGAAACATGCTTGGCCTACTTCTCTTCCATCATATCTTACGTTAGTGTCGATCATTTTTCGCGTCTTAATCTTGTATCTATCTCTTGATGTCGGATTCTGATGCGTAATAACTCGAATTTTATCTTGATTTTATTTTCGTTCTACGACATTTGATTATAGCTGAATATCACTGCGTGTGTGTTTTCGTTTGTTCTCTTTCATTCTCTTTTAAAAGAATTTCTTTTTTCTCTTTCGATTGGAGTAAAAGTAATTGGAGAAATTAATTATTTACAGCAGTGTTTAAATGGTTAATACGTTGATTGTTATTTAGCATCTTACATTGTTGTCGTAATATTAAAATTATTTCAAGTGACGGCTTTTTTGGTTTAAATACTTTAATCAATTCTGGCGTAGCCAGTCACCGGTTACTCCATAAACATCACTAACAAGTCTCGTGTTAGTCACCAATAATCCCCTATAGCTATATTCAACGTGTTAAAGCAAGAAGATCGAGTTATGTATTTTACGTTCGTAAGTTAGCAACATGTTAAAGGTTCTATAGCCCCCGCGATAATGAAACCAAGTTTCCGCTTGATTCGTATTCTCAACTTATTAATGTTATTAATTTTTTACGTAGACGATTAAGTATGTACATATGTATGCAAGTACGAAATAGGAGAAGCGATGCTCAAGGATCTTTCGTTGCCGTTTCTTTATGAATGACCTGAATACCAAAGAGCTCGTATTCCTCTAAACAACAACGTGGGATGCCAGTTACTTAGAGATTTTTAAACAAGTCGGAATTTACTTCGATTAATTTCTCATACGATATTATTCATAAATATTTGACTAACATTCCTCTACTGTTACATCTCTTTAACTTTTATCTGCTATGAAAATTAGGTATTTTAATTGTTATTCTGAACTATTGTTATAGTTGTTCGATCCGCCACTTTAGCTCAGGTCATGCGTGGGATGATCAATCGTTGTTGCGATTGCTTGCGCGATGATTTCTCGATGAAAATCCTTTTAAGGTTTGTTTCTCGTGACTCGTAGCCTAGTTAGCTATACACATAAATCCTTGATTGCCTTGCACGCTGCAATGTTTATTCAAAGTCCGTTGACCTGGCGAGTGGTTATGCTCGTGTTTCTTTATTTCTAGAATAGCGAGTATGTTGCTAGAATTTCTAATACGTTGCGATCATCTCCAAATTTGGAAGTTCACAGTATTCTGTTTTACGAAGCAAGCTTCTTCTTCTTTCTTTTTCTTGGAGCAATAAAAAGATCAACGCGACGTTTCTATAAATAGTTCTGCGTCCTAAAAGTGACTTAAATGCGTACTTTTAGATTTTTCTGTTGGAACGTTTACGATAATTCAAGTCTTTGAAACATGTCTAGACAATGAAGCGTAAATTTAGATAGGATAAGTCGTGTTTGCTCAAAGCAGAAATCCATGACGCATCATTTTCGCATTATTTCGAGAAATAGAACGCAGGACGGTTGGCAGGAGATTTGGATAAATTGTAACATAAAAATAAATACCCTGTTATTCGTTGTGTTGCTTTGCGTTCTAATAATTTTGTATATGGCGCGACTCGCAAAAATATTTTATAGAACATTCTTATGAATGTATTATGCGTTTGAAGTTTTGTTAGCGCTGTAAATTTTGGACCGCGGACTTTTATGCAATTTAAAAGTGTGCGAAAAATACATACGATGCATGGAGCATTCAAAAATTTATAAAGTACTCGAAGTAGAGTATCTTTTAGTAACATCCAGTAGACAAAGCAAATTATTATCGAGATTTCACTTCTTTGATTACAGTCAAAAAATATAACTGCGTAAAAAGCCCAGTGATAAGACATATCATCATTATTTCATTGATAAAATTCACATTTGTCTAATATTTGTCTGACGCTTTGAGCGGGCAAACAGTTACAGGATGAGCTCTAAATTCCGGAAGCCGCGCGCCGACACTCGCACGAATTGCGTATTTGAATTATCGTATCAATATGCTGTATGTGTATTGCAAACTTGCCTTATTTGATTTATTTTTTTCGCCTTTGTCATTCTGTTAACACGTAAATATTTGTCACGCCATACAGTTTTTGCAGTAAAAGAATTTTTAACATTCATAAATGATATTTATTAGATATTGTAAATAAGCGATATTGTCAATAGTAAAAGTAAATTGTTGACACAGTGAAAAAAATGTGTTTAATTGTTTTGTTTAATTTATTGCATGATTCATTGAAATGAATGTACAAACTCCGATAACTTTTCTTCTTAATAACTGCATTGTTTACAAACAAACGCATGCCACGTTGATATGCATTACATGTATCATAATATAGTGATACAACAATCGCTCGTAGTATGATTGGTTGATTGCCAGTCGAGTTATCCTTGGCTATTCTTCAAGTCTTTATTGATAAGAGGTGTGTAAGTAGCACTTATATGTGAAATAAATATTACTTAGACGTGAAATAAATATTTCTTCTTCATACCCTATTTTTTTCTATTTTTTTCTTCTATTTTATTCAGTTTTCATTTTTAAAAATTTTTACGACTTTATTTATCGGTATGTAATCGGAGGAAAATTGTTTCAAGTACGAGTTTCACAATAGAACGATATCTACATTTTGTTTCTTTCTTTAAATTGATTTTTAATATCGCATTAATTAAAAGTTATTAGAGAATGCAGATCAAACATCAGATTAATATTAATTTATCGAACGATAGATAAATATTGACAAGTTGTGTATTTTATTGTTTTCGAAATCATCTTTGTCTGTATTTCTGCCATTAGTACTAGTAACGAACCACTAATAATAAATCACATGAAGGACATTCTTCTGGCAAGAAGTATAAATGTATGATAGATTGTTCTATTCTAATATAGGTGATGGATACTTTGTCCTCAAAATGATGATTCTGTCGTGATTCTTGAATAATCGACATTTTTCAAATAAAAATTATCAATGATAAATATCCTCATTGTTGAATCATTGACAATCGTTTTATATTAAGTATACTTCGATTTTACTTCTTCGTGATAATGATTCATAGCAATTTAGAAGCACGAGTATTTGATCTGATTATGCAAGGAAAGCGTGATTCATTTACGACGGTGATCAAGTTCTCGTCGCGTGATAAGGTTTTTACATTGTTCTCGGCGTGTTAGACGAACCTTGTAGCGGAAAACTAGCCTATCTGGCTTTATATTGCCCGTGTAAAAACGTGTCGCCTAGTAAACTTGATCCACGACTTCAATTTACAGTCAACGTAGAACTCGAGTATCTTCAGTTTCACTGGACGATACAGGATACATTTGTATCGTTTAAACACTTCTAAATCGGGTTATTAGAGATTACAGGAACAGCTCGTAGTCAAGACAGACACAAAACTTGTTTTCCTCAGTTATAAAAAGATTTAGCAGATATTTTTTTTATGTCATTCGTCTGTTTTTCTGCACAGGAAACCGAGCTGTTGGAAAAGAACACCGATTGGATTTATGAGTGGAGCTCGCGTCCAGATCAAATGCCCCCGAAGTAAGAAAACACTTTTAATCTTAATCTAACAATGGGAATTCATTTATTCCTTTATTTTCATAATTTTCTGATTTCAACTTGTTGCAAGAAACAATATGTACGAAGTAGCAGTTTATGAATTCAGTTACTAAAAATCACTGAATGAATTCACCTTCTACTACTATGATATAACAATCGCCCGAGTGTGAAGGGTTAATACTTGAATGACAAATAGGACATTCAATCGTGTAGCAGGTTGCTTATTGTTTTCTCCTCCTTACTTCAGAGACTGGAGGTTCAAGCATCCTCAGGGATTGAACAAAAGAAAATCTTATAGCATTCGTACGACGAAAGTGGGCAAGATTGGGCTATTCTCAAAAGAGGTCCTTTATACTCTTTTTATCACGAACATTCTCTCTGTCTTGGTTGGAGCTGGTCTGGGGTAAGAGAAACTAACTAACTATATATCTCTAAATATATAAATCTAACCTTTTTCCTAAAAGCAAGAATAACGACAAAATGCTTTTGAAACGACGTTTCAGGGTCTGGTTGTCCAGGCGAGGATCGATAACGTCTAGCGTAACTATCGAGTGAAGAAAAAGAATGGCCAGGTACGCAAAAATGAGGATTGCTGCGTTAGAGTTTTCGAGAAAACCGAGTGATGGATTTTCGAGCCGCTAGAAAGACTGAAAAGCCAAGAAAGAAAAAAAAGAAAAATGGGTCGATTAAGCCTAACGAAACACACAACATATTATTTCGATTATCACAATTTAATATTAGCACTTTTTATTCTATTCTTCCCTGCCCGAAAGAAACTTAACGGTACACTTATTAAAACACCGTATTATTGTGTAAGTCATATGCGAGTGTATGCTTAAACAAAAAAAAAACAAAAAAACAAAAAAAAACAAATAAAAATTGCTTTAAAAAAACGAAAAAAAACATGAAGGAAAAGGAAAAAAAATACAATATGATTTATATATTTAGTGTTGTTGAGGAAGTAAGACATGATGTCCATTTTATACCATTTCTAATGCGTTTCTATCAGCGATAGTCTGTAGGTATAGCTTGGGTAGTATTTATCGATAACAGTTATTATTACTCGTTAATTGAGCAAGAAATAAAAGTTTGAGAAACATGAAAAGTTTATCTAAGGGAAGATTTACCGATTTATCGTATGAAAATGATTGCAAAGATAAATGTATAGAAAAAGAGAGAAAAGGTTTTACGGAGACAACAATTGATGATGAAATAAAAAAAAGTTAAATCTCCATTTAAATTGCGAATATTCTGCTGTTATATAGAAATTTGTATGTTTATTGTTGGTATGAATCCAAAACTCTTACGAGTTGTTCAAAGCGTAATGTGATAGAAAAGTAAAACATTATATTTATTAATGGAATTTCATCGTTTTATGGAATTCTAAGCAACGATTGGTTTTCTAAGTAACATATGACACGATCGTTTAAATAAGTGACAAAAATTGATAATTTTTGTTCCATTTTTGTATATTTGATTTTATAAATTTACGATTCTATAAATTGTATAAAAAAAGTATAATCCAGCATAATTCTAAGTTTTAATTATTCGATTTATTTATATCAATCAAATGCAGAATTCATAATTTGAGCAAATTGTTAAATAATTATTTCTTATATATTTATAATATATGTTTCGGACACTTGATAATTTTAACAGTATAAATCATTTTATATTTAACAGTGTATAGATTCTTTATAAGCAAAACAGTAAAAATGATTCGTGATATAATATGAAATGTGAAAGTAAGGTAAAGTCCAACATTATACAATTCAATGGATCTTATTTGTAATCGAAGAAGTCGTCTATAATTCTCATGTTTCAAGATCTTGGAATCAATTTGACTATTCGCAATGAAATTAGTTAATTTATAATTTTCATGTATTGAAAAACGAGTTGCAATTTCTTTTTTCGTAGAATTATAATGTACGAGTCGCTTTGCTCGATAGCACAATGTGTGATTTGTATTGAACTACATATTACGAAATAAAAGACTCGATATTGATCGCATTACGTTGACGATTTTCTGAGATTTATCGCGTTTTTGACAGAATATGAATA
>KQ435706.1:2763348-2774188 GCA_001276565.1 Melipona quadrifasciata
TGAAATTATCCTTGAATAATTTATAATTATTTTTCGAATAATTATTAAATCATTTTTAAATGTAGTACAAGATACAACTAAGGGAGGATATGGAGAAACTGAGAGAGATGTACGACGGTGACATTATCGCGGATGATTATAATGATGATGATGATGATGGTGATGATGATGATGATGATGATGATGATGATGATGATGATGATGATGATGATGATGATGATGATGATGATGATGATGATGATGATGATGATGATGATGATGATGATGATGATGATGATGATGATGATGATGATGATAATGATAATGATAATGATGTAGGCATAGAAGATGAGAATGAGATGGAATATATGGAAATAGACTTAGAAGAGGATGAAGATCTTTTTTTCGAAGAACAATTCCGATGTTTTTATAATGTTATGTACCGAAAGTATACTCTTGCCAATATGGAAATGTTTATTTTACAGCTGTTAAAAATAAATGAAAGTTCCGTAAACCTTCAGTTATCAATATATTCGAAGTTGCAGATCTGTTTGAAAGAATATTGTAAAAGAGTGCAAATGTTTTTGAAGCGAAATAAGACATGTGTGGAATCGCTGGAAGGTTTTAAAAATAAAGAATTAAATACAAGAACTGCGAAGAAATTTAAGCAACTACAGAAGCTTTTACTTACGATCAGAAAGGTACAGTTAAGTGGAAAATTATTACGATCTTTGCTAATCAAACATTACGATTTCTTTTGTAATCAAACAAATAATTTCTTTTACAATAAAGAAACAAACATTTGTTATGGAAATTATGGTTCAATCACGTGCGATCGAAAAAAACGGAGGAGAGAAAAATAATTAAAATTCGTACTCTACGATTACATATGGAAAGAAATTAAATCATTTATATTTTTTTTTTTACTTTTGTATCAATTTAATACATTAAAAATAAATGGTTTTATTTTTTTACATTTTTATTAATATATCCATTCTTTCACATCATTTCTCGTGTTCGTATTATTATAGTTCCTGCGATTATTTTGGTTTCCTGATTATCAGAAAAATGAATATTTCGGGAAATACAATTTCCAGGTTTATAACACGGTCTAGAAATTAAATTTTATTTGAACTAATGTTTCGATTTGTTAAACAAACTTTGCAAATATTTATGCATGTATTTTATAAATCGAATGGAATATCAGAAAGAAGCGTAGGATCTCATTAAGAAGTTGCAATTATAAGAGTTTGTAAGTTGTTCCGTTTGATTAAATTTTTTTTTACAAATGAAAATTTATTCAATTCATGGGCACTGTGTGAAATTAAAATTTATATCTTTTTCGCACAGTATTGCGCTCTTTGTCTTTCATTTCGTGTTCGTGTCATTTATCTGTCGTACACTATTGCGTTCCTTGTCTAACAAACAGAGTTCTTCGATCTATTGAGTAGAAATTGCAAATATTTAATCATGCATTTTATAGATCAAATGAACTGTAGAAAGAAAGCTTGAGATCTAAAAACGAATATAAAGCTGCAAAAGTTCATAAATTAATCCTTTTTGCGAATGAAAATTTAGTCAAATCATGGACATTGCTAGTATCACGAAGCAGTGAAATGGTGGAACTAAAATCGATATCTTTGTCCCACGCTACTGTTCTCTTTATCTACTGATGGTTTTGTCAATTCTGCTATTGACTGCTAGATAGTTTTAAATGCATCTGATAAATGGCGCAGTTCAGTCAACAAGGAAAGCAACAGTGTGCGATAGGGACAGTAATAGCGATTAGTTTTACTACTCTACCGCTACGTGGTGCAACTCAACGTCTATAAATGCAGAAAATTTTCATTTATAAAAAACTAATTAACAGCTTTAATTTATTATTTTTTGACTTCATTCGTTTAATTAAAGCCTCACTTTTCTTTCAGGAATTCCATCACTTCCATTTCTATATAATTACAAGTCTTTAAATACATAGTAGAAATAAATTGGTTTGTTGTATCGAGTACAGTACCTCAAAGAATCATTTATTATACAAAAAATTATTCTACAAAATATATTTATACTGTAAAAGAATTAATTGTACGTTTCTCCTTTTCTTCTTTCTGTTCTACATTTTCTTCCTCTCCCCTGTATTTTTCATTTTTATTTTATTTCATTCTTATTTCGTACTCTTCTTAGTTTAGTCCCAGCCAACTAATACTTTCCATAATTTTATTTTCTGGCTTCCTTATTACGTTTTCAAATTTTTCTTTCGATTTTCACTGAGTATCCATTTATCCTCCTCTGTATTTTACATCAACAATGCAATTTTATGCGATGGCGCAGCAAAAATTTAAAAAATAAAGTATAATACAATATACCGAAAAGACAGGGATATATGGAAATAATGAATTGCGTCTGATTTTTTCTAGGTTTGTAGCACAAAGTTCAGGACAGTATATTCTGTTCTTTGTTGATAAATTAAAGTTCAGCACGTACGTAAACTTACGAACGGACGTAAATGCAGATAACGTAACGTAAACATTCCAGCAGATGTCTCTAATTTGTTTCGTACTTGCGCTATAGATCTTTCAGAGCTCAATTGACGTTCGATGTCGGTGGATCGCTCGCGATAAATCTTCCGTTTCTTTTTGTGGCTTGCGCTGACATCGAAGATGTTCGCTTAAGCGCGGAAAGAAAATCGATCAGAATCGATTAATCCTTGGTATCGTCGCTGGCGAACGACAAATGATCGAGTGTAATTACCCTACTGCATCATGTCGGCGTTAAGTGAATACATTTGTCAATTATCTATCGAGGAGAGAGTGTACGTGGCGGTTAATTTGAACGAAACCGACAAAGATAGGCCAATTAAAATTGCTGAAATAAGACAATGGATTATGGAGAGTGAACAGCTACATGCTCCTACTGGTATTCGCTATTTATTTCAAACGTTCAGCTTAAATTGTTTTTTCTTTTTCTTTTTCTCTTTTTTTCATTTCTACTGTGTTCTCATTTTATGTTTTTTTTGCAGATGATTTCTTTATTCTTCGTTTCCTGAGAGCTTGTAAATTTAACATAGAGAAAACGAAATCTAAATTGTGGAATTATTACAAGCAGAGAGCGAATCTTCCAGAGTGGTACAGCAACAGAGATCCATCTCTACCAGTATTACAAGAGCTCTTTGATTTAGGGTAATGTTTACAAAAATATTTTTGTTTTACGTATTTTTATTGATAATTTTTGTGTCTAAAATTTTCTTATCTTATTTTCGAAACGGTATTTAGAAAGCTAATGCATTTCAATCATGTCTGCTACTCTCGAAGATTAAATATGATGAATAATAATGATCAATGATATTGCTATTGATAAATTTCCTGATCACGTTTAGTGTTGTATCTTTTCGTAGACACGAGATCGCGTATAACGGTGATAGCTTATCTGAACTTATCTGAGCATGATAAATCGCGTGTACTTTGCAATTGACTGTTGCTTCAGTTTCAATCCAGTAAATGAACCATGTTTACTTTAAACAATTGTTAGTGTCGCAATACTCATACATACATATGTAGTTCAAAAATCACTTCTTTCTTTTACTATATTTACGCGTAAATCCGTAACATGTAATTCTCATTATATATAATTGAGGAACACACAAAGAATACATTCTTCTTGTACAAAGAATATCGGAGAAATTTTAGTTTTTTTTTCAATTTAATCTTCCAGGGTGTTTCTGCCTTTGAAGAAATTAGATGACGAGGGCAGAATGGTCGTGATAATACGTGCGGCAGCACATTCTCCCAGTAGGCACAAAATCTCAGACATGTTGAAGGTATGTAAAAATAATCATTAGTCAAAGTTAATGGAAAATGTAATTTGCAAACAAGAAAAGAGATGAGTAATTGCGTTTAATATTCTTGCTAAATTCATAGGTAGGATCGCGAATGAAATTTGAGAGGGATTGCTTAAATATTTCTGTTAGTTACGGTCTTACAAAGAACCATGGATATGAGAAATATAAAAAAAATTGTTAGGTATTGCCGTTCGAATGCCGCCACCGCATCCTGTATAAAATAAAAATTGGAACAATTGACTAACTTTCCTTTTTTTCTTTCTTTTTGTTTTAGGCATCGTTAATGATTCTGGATCTAGCGTTACGAGACCACGAGTCCGTAACGATTCACGGTATAACGGCTATGTTGGACATAAGTGGAATTACATATGAGCACGTTCTTCAATTACCGCCGAATGTTATTAAAAACCTAGTTCACGCGTGGCAGGGCTGTTATCCCGTTAGAATTTACTCGCTAGATTTTATCAACGCTCACAGATTCTTAAATGTAGTATTGAACGTTTTCCGAAGCTTCATGATTTCAAAGTTGAAAGAAAGGATACACATCTATACAAATGGTAAATTGAAATTATATGAAACTTTGCCAATAAACATACTACCAAAGGAATATGGCGGTACAGATGGAACAGTAAGGGAATTAAGCGGTACGTTTTTTTTACATTTAACGTGTAAGTGCGTGATAATTATGCCATTTCAATTTGTGTTTGCAGAGTACTGGAAGCGGGCGGTTGAGGAGAACCGGGAGTGGTTCGTCAAGGAAGAAAAATACAAATTGACGTTGATTAAGTGACTAGATTGAGTCTAATTTACTACTCAATGAGAGATTGCATATGCAATTGTTCGGATCCTTAATGGAGAATTGCGTGTTAGGCGTTGAAATATTTTTTATTTTTTTGTAAATGACTTTTATACAGAAAATAGAGAACGGGAAATGGAAATGTATTTTTGTTCTTTTTGCTTTAAAATATACCTTCGATGTATTCTTTGTATCAATCGTTTTTCTGAGGCGTAAATAATCAGAAAGACTGATAACGTATAAAATGTAATTACTACAATTTACATCCTACAATATCATTATACATATTTCGTGTCTTAGAACCATATTACACTAGCGCACATTAATTCTAATTATATATATATATATTCTTTTTTTTCAATAATTCCAAAAATTAATAAATTTCTCGTTTGCAGAAATAGTGTTTCTTCATTTTTCATGTTGTCTAATCATGTTGGTTGGTTTTTTTTAGGTCACAAATTAAATAAAACATACATTTAAGTCATGGGCAAGTAAAACTGTCCTACGTCTAATTTGCTACTCGTTAACTTAACCAATTTACCAAGAGCACTTTACATCGTACTGCATTTAAGTAAAAATCGTCTCGTTCATCACCAAGCAGTTTGTACAGCATACCTCTTCTTAATAGGTGAATTTAAACGAGACGATGAATACTTGTCAATATTCGTACTAAAATGCATTGCCATGAGGGATGCGCATTATATTAAATTACAGTTATTTAACTATAAAAAAAAAAAGAAAAGATAAAAGAAAAGAAATTCCTAAGGCTCAGATATACAGATAAACAATCATTCTTCCTTGATTCACACATAAGAGATATTAAGCGCATAACCAGCATCACATATATCTGAAGATTCACGCACAAAGGGTGCAACGAGATCGTCTCGAGGAAGCTGCTGAAGCGATCTTCCCTCGCTTCGAGTCTCCACCGATGGTCGACCGTTCGATGGTCGAGCCAGCGTGTCGTTATCTTGATTTCTCTCTTTCAATGTGGCAATAATTATTTCAAAACGCTACGAGCACGTCCTATCCGCGTTTAAGCCTGAGTACCACTATGCTTATCGTGAGGAATAGGATAATCCAGGTGACAGTTGCAATGAAGCCCAAATAAACATCTGACTCTGACATGGACCAACCGCGTGTCAGCATTGCACGTAGTGACGTCGTGGCCATTGTTAGTGGAAGACCCTGAGATAAGTACCGAAGAAATTTCGGCATACCTTCTATTGGCCAAATCACACCTAGAATTTGATAAATAAATTTTGAAGATACAAGAATAATCAGAGTGATAATGACTCGAATTTCATTGTTGATTGTTGATATTTTTATTTTTTTATTCGAGGTTTGCTATAATCGTATTAAAGTAACAAACTTATGTCAATATCTTAAACGCGTGGACCAAGCATCTTTAAGCGGAGCATACTTGAGAATGCGAATAACTTTCACTTTTAGTGGCTGACGGTTAGTCGCAATGATTGTTGCTAAATTCGTGCGGAATTTCCAACGGAAACACGTTGTGCTTTCCACTGTGACAAGATATATAAGGTAAAAGGTAACGCGCATCACGAAGAAAACGAATTCGTTACATCATTAACTTATCTTTTTACTTTAAGTGTTTTTATCTTGTGCGCTACACGCTCTTAATTTATATAACATACATACCGCTTAATAGAAGCGTAGGATAGAAACTGCCCAAAGCTAACTGGATTGCATTCCTTTCGAGTTCGCAAATCGCTGAAATTACAAACCCTGCGAACAAAAAGGAGAACGTGAAACAATCTCCTAGTTTTTTTTATCTATCTCGATAGAAAGTCAACTAATATGTTTCCTAAGATAATAAACACAAATTATGTAAGAACAGGTTTTAACAATTTTAACAGTCAAACACAATTTTAAGATGCCTCAAGATGGATTCAGTTCCTTATTGAATTTATCTATAATGTAATTAATTATTGTCTGTAATCTCATTCACTATCAACGTTCTATCAATGATCGCTAATTAATCATTGTGTACAAAGCTTTTTTAATTGTGCATGTTAAAACTCACCGAAGCACATGCCGCAGAGACCCTGAAGTATCGTCAGTACGATCACCCAGCCGATTTGTCCTTGGCATTCTACGTCGAACACGACGAGCATGAAGATAAGCACCAGTGCAGTTTGTCCGCACATCACCACGAATTGGGTGATCACATGAGAGAAAAGGATCTCGGCTGGTGAAACGCCAGCCACCCAACTTCTATCCAAGAGGCCCTCCATTCTCTCCATGATCAAAACGGACGAAGTGAGAGCCACCGCCAGAAAGAAAATAATACTGTAAGAAAAACATTCGTGCTCTTAATGTAAAACGTCCGTCGAATCATTGTGTTTTGAAATCAGTTTGAAAAAACTGATTTTCACTTACGTTAAAATTACTCCTGGCGCCACGAAGTCGGTGAATTTCGGTTGTTTCTTGCCGTAAATTGGATCCTTGAACTGAATCGGTACGTCAGCTAGCTTTGTGTTCTGTTCGCAGGATGACAACAGATCTTTAGCAAAGTCCCTGTATGAATATTGAAGCTCCCTGCTTAAGATCAAACCTATTTGTTGATCTGTAATAGTAATCAATTGGTCGTGTATCAGTTACGTCTGAAAATTTAAGGAAGTAATAGCAATATCTGTTTCAACAGATTGGAAACTTACTGGACATATCTAGCCAGACTCTGATCTCGCTCTGTTCCAATGTCTCGTCGTCAGCTTCTCTTCCAAGGGCCATTCTTGCGACAAGAGCGTCCGTGAAGTTCTCTGTAAAATATAGGAGTCCCCACGCGTCTCCGTTGCGGACCGCATTTTTGGCCGAGTGAGGATCCCGATAATATTTCTAGAATACATACAGAATGTCACGTTTTTGATAACTATGAATCGAAGCTGCAAAGTTATTCTCCAGTTATTACACACAGTCGATATGCGTGCAACAATAAAATAACAATCTTACCAGTTCCATCATATCGTCGTCTAAAAATTTCATTTACCGACAACTGAGATGAGAAAAGTTACAGTCCTCCGTAACTGGGCATGTCTAAAAATTTCAGGTACCGACAACTGAGATGAGAAAAGTTACAGTCCTCCGTAACTGGGCAGGATTTATTTCCATAGATCATTTCATGATTGACTATAGCTATTTTCAAGTCTTTTGGATCTCTACCAATCGCGAGACAGAAGAGCACCACTTGCATCACTGGCAATGCGAAGATGAACAGCATTACCCTGTGTGTGAAATGTGATTTGTGAAAGACGATTAAATTCATCTATCAGAAAAAATTACATATCGTCCTCACTCTATTTAACGCGAAGAAAGCTTACCCTACATTTCTCCACATGCGCAGGAAGTTTTTCTGCAACAACGCTTTCATTTTGCCGCTATTCGTCACGCTGTACCAATGATTGAGCTCGGTGCAATCGTTAAGGAACGCCGAATTCTTCATTTTTGACAACGATTTTGTGCTCATCTGTTTCACAAGGAAAAAAGAAAACAGACATTAAACTCATTGATTTCTTTCATTATCTCTACTTTTATTGCAGTGACTTCTATTGTACGAAGAAGTTACTCAGTGTCTTACATCGTAGTGATTCGGTATGCTGTTTGTTGAGTCATGAATGAGAACCTCTTTGCTCTGATGGAAGTTTAAGCCAACGACGCCTGATTCTTCTGTCACGTACACTGGTTCGGTCTTCTTGCCCCAGTTTAGAGAAGCCTGTACGAGAACGTGGTCAAGATTAGTTTTTCGCATTGTCCGTGAAATTTCTGCGTATTTCAAATAAGAAATATATGTATATATATATTTTATTTATTTTTGATTATTTTTCTGATGGTATAATAAATGTAATTTAACTAATATTTTAACTAGATATGACGTTCCACTTTCTTACCAGACTAATGTTATTCGTGATGTTTAAGTCTGTTGACTGGACGTTCTGACCTTCCTGCCGCGACAGTTTCAGGAAAGCCTCTTCAAGAGAGTTGCAGTTGGACATGGTCAGAAGAATCCTCGGAGACTCCTCAGCTAGTAAACGACCACTCCTCATCAATCCGATCTGTCGGCGAAAAATTTTTATGGATAAATCTCCAAGCCATTTGTCGTTTTAAAATTAAATCCTTTGGATCGTTTATGAAGAAGAACTTTGGATGAGATTTATTTGTATAAAATGTACAGAGTGTGTTATATAATGCGAGGGACAATTAATTTTTGTTGACTTTTTTCAATTTTCATCCTCCTTTATATTTTGGTATTCGAAAATATAAATTTCTGCAAAAATGTGACGTTTGTGACATTCATATAATTATTTTCATTTTTGGCGACATTTATATAATTGCACGTTTTTGTTTTTTCTGATCTTCTCTCAAGGTAAAGTCAAGAAAGGTCACACACGATACAAATAAAGTGTAATTAAGAGCCTAGGATTTTTCATGATCGTCATTACAAATGACCTCATTGGAATTCTTTTATTTAAATAAAAAGCTACGACAAGATATTTCAAATGAATTGCAATTTGACAAATAAATAAATCACGAAGTAGACAAATCCGTCTGTCCATTTGAAAATGGAATGGGAAACGATTTTTTTCTTTTCTCTTTTTAACGACACCAAGAAACGTAAAATCAGCGATCAGAGGATGTCACAAAACAAACAGACTTGTAATTTGCGTAATATCCAAATGAATCAGCTAAATGAGGACAGATGCACGAACTCGAATTAAGCAGTCATTCAGAAGACGTCCTAAGACGACAATTTTTTCCGTCTTACTTTTGAAAGAAGGATTACAGAGTCGTTCCAAAACGCATCATTACGACGCTACGAAAAATTTCTGTTCGGCGAACAGAACGTGATTTCTATAAAGTCAATCGATTCTTCCTTTTCTTTTTATCCAGAAGTATGACAGTGGAATCGTCGAAAGGAAACCACACAGTTGCACAAGTTTAATATGCGATCATTATCGTAATCGTCGGACGATTTTGTTTGGCAATGGCTCCGATTGCATCGCGATTTGTATTCTCGCGTATGCACCGATATTGTGCCCCGAATATTTTTTATTTATACATCGACGACCGCGTTATGTAAGTATCTAAGTCCCGGCGTACGTACCGTGTGCGCTTGTCGGGCCTCCTCGATGTAGTGTGTGGTTATAATCACAGTTTTATTACCATCTTTCGTGATTTGGACCAAGTGGTTCCAGATGCTGCAACAGGAAACATATTATAGGATTATCGACACGTGACATTCCTATTATAAAGGAAATTTCTTAGAGGTCAATTTCTATTAGCTAATTAACTATTCTCCTTCTTAAGATATCTATTTTTCTGTTACACACGACGAAGGAACCGTGTCTGGAACCTTCGTTGATTTTGAAGGTTCGGACGAGGTTGATACGGTTTAGGTTAGGTTTACTATTCCGAAAACTGCAAACGGCACTTATCTCGTTTGATCGTTTTATTGCAGTCATTAAAATTAGGCAAAATTACCTCCACATCGTAAATCTAACGTCTCTGTCTCTTGGAATGGTTTGAAATATTAACAATTTTGATCGATATCGGCTCTCATATGCTTTTTCATTATATATTATATATTCATTATACGTTTTAGGAAGGCATGAAGAGAACTAATTCGTCGATTAGTCAAGGTACATTACTACGAGAAAACGCGGAAGAGAGGATTCTCCCTAGCTCATTGTGCACAGACGCCTGAATTTCGAGAAAACGCGAAGAGCTCGTAAATGCCATCGCACAGGTATTCCTGCCGATCCAAGGAAATGGCTTCGTAAACTTTCTCGTGGCTAATTAGCCCTCCTCTCTTTATCGTGGTTTGCCTTTCCACTGGTGGAACAATAGGCAAGCTGGTTGAAACTATCTGGAAGATCTGATTAACGGTACAGCTGCCACAAAGGTCCTTTTCTTTAAACTGTCTAATTTGAATGTATGTGTACGTACTGGAGATTTATGAGAAACTATGGCACTTTTGATTTGCAAGAAAGATTTGTACAGAAGGAAGAAGAACGACGAATCGAAGGGTTCTCAATTATGCAGGAAAATCCTCTTTTCTACTTTTATCGCATGTCAAAGGAATTTTCAAATATGTACGTTCAATATTGAAATATTTGAAGGATTGAAACATGCGTTTCTAATTATATTCAGAAAGTTTATGAACCAAGAAATGAATGTTGTTTACCAGAAATGAACACGAAACATACTATTTC
>KQ435706.1:2775773-2789973 GCA_001276565.1 Melipona quadrifasciata
CTAAGTTTGAATGGTACGAACAAATGGTACTTTCACTTAAAGGTTTAAAAATATTACGCCCCATTTACTCTCGTTATTCTAACTGCTTGAGGATGAAATTCTTGTTTTTTACCACAGTTTTCACTGCCATTTTTGACCTTCGATGGTCTGCAATCCGCGCGGGGTTCTTAAAGAATTCTCAGAATGACCAGAACTGGTTTTACTGGAATTTTATTTGCGACAGTGTTTCATTAGCTTCGGATACTTTGATTAAAACTTCAATTTGACGATGATTAATAGATTCGTAGGCATTTGCTAGAAATTTAACGCATCAGTTAAAGAGATTTTGCACACAATATGCAAAAATATATCCATAAATCCATCCAAATGGTCTGAGTTAACAATTATACAATACATGAATTCCTTAGTTGCGTTGATCAAAATATGAATTTGCAATCTAATGATTACGAAAGAAGGAAATAGTAACGTTGTTTTCAAGATTTAAAAAACGAAGATTAAATCGTTACTAGATTCGGGTCCCTGAGGGTATTTTTAAATGTTTTATGGTTCTTTTAATTATACTCGTCTTTAGTAGAGATCAGTGATCAGACATATCAAGCATGTCGCCAACAAGATTGAATATTGATTGAGTGAATTGTGAAAAAATAGAATAGCGAATACACCCGAAGCAACTGGCTCCTCGATCGATTTCGGTATACAGTAGTGCTTTTATATGCGTCGGACAGTTGTGACGAAAATGGACGCGTAACTCTCGCACTCTGTTGTCGAGTATGACTTGACGTCACAGAAACTCTTACGTTGAGTCACACTCGATATTTTTAAATTGCAAAAAAAAAAAAAAGAATAATTGAAAAATAGTTTGGAGTGCAAAGGGTTAACGTCGAGTGTTTTTTGTCCCAAATTGCAACATTTTCTCAGTTTTAAATATATTTAAATGTAACTTACATTTAGCAAAACAAATAATAAGTTTATTACTTTTTAATAACTTCTATCCAGTGATATCATATCGACGAGTTCAAAAGAAAAAGAAAGCGGCGAATTATTGTATACGGTTCGGTCACTCGTTATGGTCCGCGAACCAGTTGCCAGTATAAGGGCTTAAGAGAAGTAACGTATTCTGCGATTTGGCATCGAAAGAAAGAGTGGGGATAAACGAAGATAGTCCCAATTCGAAAAATTGGTGGAGATAAGCGGCTCACCTTTGCCGCAAGAGAGGATCCACACCCACTGTTGGCTCGTCGAGAATCAAGAGCTCCGGATCGTGCATCAGAGCAACTGCGAAGGACACTCGTCGCTGCTGGCCACCGCTGCAATCAGAAAAGAATTCGTCAGCAAATGGAAAGTTCGACGGAAGAACTTATTCGGAAAACTGGTGACGCGTCGTTTGCGTCATACGAAAAAACTCCGTCTTTGTGTCGTCAGTATTAGAAAACCAGTTGGAGAAACAAAGATCGCGTATATAATGTAAATTGAAAATTATATTCGGTATACCGAAAGAAAAGAAAGAATGGAATGAAGGATGAAATCCATCACTTTCAGCTGGTTTGTAGTTACGAAACTATAGATAAGATATGTAGAAAAAATGGTCCCCAACTAATACAGAGAGTTTATGGCGATCACTTCTGGCTAAAAAGATATTTAAAAACGATTAATTTAAACTTTTCGTGTGTTTAATTTTAACGCTCATAAAGTCATTAGAATTTTCAAATTCAAGTTTCATTTCAGAGATTTGCAGTAAGACAGTGAAAAAAATTCGAAAATTGAACTTTGCTTACCTAAGGTTCTTCACCAATCGATTCTGGGTGGGCAGATCCAAGAATTGCAACAGAAACCGAAGTCTTTCCTGGATTTCTTCGGTGCACATGCCGAATATCCAGCCAAAGTACATCATCGTTTCTCGAATGCTAAACTCTCCGTACAAGGCGATCTCCTGTGGCATGTAGCCAACTCTCCTCCCAGGAACACCAGATCCTTTGGTGCCTGGCTTACCACCGAGAACCCAGATCTCTCCAGAATTCAATTTTCTTCGGCCAACGATGCAAGAGAGTAGGGTGGTTTTACCACATCCGCTGGCGCCGAGTAGTCCATAACTGAGGATCAGAGAAGAAGGATAGAAAAAAACTGCACGACTTGTACCTCAGTACGATTCGTCTCACTGAAAGGCCCAGAAGCAACCATTCTGACTAGGAAATGAAGACAACTTTTTTATTGACATGCAAAACATTTGAATCGACACAAAACAAATTACAGGCGTGATTGCTCAGTACCAGACAAAAGCCACTCCTACTGGAGGCCTATCCGTCCCCTCACGAATCACGTGACCCAAATTAACCAATCACTAATTTTCGTTGCATTAGCGTTGCATCTGAAGAGGCCCGATTTTCTGGGTTATCCCCGCTAAAATCACTTTCAGTGATAATATGTTACGACGATGATGGATCGATGGAAAATTGATACAAGTACATTTCTTTTCGAGAGAATGAGATAAATATTGATAGAAATAAGGGAAATTTTTATGCAAAATTTGATAAACGCATAACTTAATTTTCCGATTGTTACTTCAAATAAGAATTTGGAAAATTGTATAAATACGTTTTCGTTAATTTTTTAAATCTTCGGATCAGTAAAAACAATGGAACGAGATTGAAAGAAAATTGAAAATATATTTCTTTTCAAAAACGACAGATATGGTGGTAAACATAGAAACAATTATTATTATTCTACAAAAAATCCAACATTTGCTACTATTACTCCAAATGAGAATTCTACTGAAAATTCTTGAAAATTCAAATGAAAATTCTTTTGTATTTTTATTAATTTCTCGAATGTTCACTCCTCTCTGTGCCCGACTTCGGCCAACGACAACCTCTCGAAAATTCTCCTTCCACGGAATCATCGTAAAAGCGTATGCTTATCTGTTTCGCAAATAAGCCGACTTCCTGCGGGCAGGATAGTCATTGGAGGGTCCGCGAGTGTGCAGAGTGTGCGCTCTATCTAAACGTAAGATCGACGATTTCTTCTACAGGTCGGCTCGTACGTGTGTACGTAATTGGCCGCGAGTTACGTGTTCCCTTGGCATAAAAGCCGATATTCGTAATACCGCGGCCAAGATAATGGCCTGGCGTGCGTAATGAAATTACACAACGATGACTAACGGTGTTTCGCGAATTTGTTTTATCCCGGAAACTTTGAACTCGGCTAGAAATTTCCGCGTACAAATGGTATTCTCTCTGCTGGAGCGGAACCAGCCGTGATTCTGCGGCGAGGAGAACGGGCTTGTCTGGCTCCACTTAACGTTCAATGATCGACGAGAGATCGTCACGTTCTGTTGATCATCTTTTAGCCGGTGCTTTCTAAGAAAACTGACTTTTGTTCGAGGCTCTTCTCCAGCCAAGATTTTGTATCCTTTAATCATTCTCTCTAACCAAATTTCTTTTGTAAACTAATCTTGTCGCGTAATACCAATAATTTGCAACGAATAATTAATAAGAATTACTATGATGTTGCGTATGCGCACTTTTATCATGGTATAACGTAATGTAAACTTTTTAGTTTGTATAAAGATTACAGTAAAAAATTTTACATCACTCGAACTGGTTCTGATTTCATCGTGACCGATGTTCAACTGCTGCTAGAATCGATCTTTTTTCGTATCTTGTCACGCAAGTCGAATAGGTAGAACGAATAATCTTCAACGAATAATATTTAGCTTTACTAGCTTATTTTTATTAGCATCGAGCTTTATTTATGCAACAGTATAATGGACTTTTTAGTTCGTAACATTCGTAGATTGCGATAAAAAATTTTGTGTCATTCAAAGTTGAACCGATTTCATCGCGATCGATATTACAACCAATATCGTTTTTGTCAATTTTATCACGCGATTTTTATTATAACTATTATACATTTTAAAGCGCCTACGAGACTAGCATTAGTATAGCTGTCTTGCGGAACAGCGTGATTGATTCTTTTTTTTCTTTCATAGATTATAAAAAATTTCACGTCAATCGAGGTTGCACCAATTTGCGGCTCTAACGATCAACGCAATCGAGTATATACCTCGATTTTTGCCCTGCTCAATGAATATTCAGTATCATATCGCACGTCTAACGTTTAACAGTGTTTTTCTCTAATATCTATCAATTCTGTTCTATTTATTTGTGGCGTTCTGATCGCTTTCACCGAGAATTCGAGCCGAGAATTACGAAACGAGATCGAGTTCGAACCCGTGAAAAGATCGGATTACTATAACATAATTGTACTATGGTAATCATTTGTATTATTTGTATTCCGCTGTTATAATCACTTCACAGTTATAAAATGTAAATTTTGAGGGAGAGAATTTCTTAAATGTTTTTTCAACGCTAGAACCACCGACGACTAAAGCATAAGATTTCCATTAGAGAATTTACGTTAAAGAATGATAAAAGAAACAGAAAATCTTTATAACGCATGAGCTTTTATTTGTATATATTTCACGAAGAATCATTCGAGTCTCGAAAAACACGCTGCTTCGTGTCCATAAAACTAATATCTATGTAACAAAAATATTCAAATGGTCATTTTGACCTAGCATTTCGAAAAGTTACTCGGGTAGTTCAACTATTTCCAAACGTTACTTACATGGATCCCTTCGGCACGGTCATGCTGAGATTTTGAAGAATGTGGTTCGGATTCTTGCTTCTCCCGTAACTTTTGAAGGCGTTTCTGACGCTGACCGCCTGCTGCCGGTTCCACGTGGCGTTGTTCAGCCCCGGATTGACCAGCGGCGGTGGACTTGGCATTGCTGTCATGTCCAAAGTGGCGTCTGTGTTGTTCTGCATGTTGTTCATGTTCACTAGGCCACTGTCACCTCTCGCTGTCGCGTCACTGGAATACAGAAACACGAAATTGTTTGTTTTTTTTCCCTAGAAAATCGCGGTTCTTGTCCGTAGAGCTCTAAATATGTCTGACGACGATAAATGAACGATTTAGAAATTAGTAATCGTCTCGTTAGTCTCAAAGTTTCTTGGTACCGATAACTGTAATATAAGTACGAAGGAAAGCGGAAAAATTCAGGCATGATTTATGACAGGGTGATAGCTGCAAGATTTAGTAGAGAGTAGAGAGAGCAGAGTAGAATCAGAGCGTAGCATAATTGGCCGATGTGCATCTTTTGTTCCGTATCAATTAAAACACTAACTTTCAGTATCGTTGCACTTGGCTTGCTCGCCAAAACCTTCCAACTCCACGAATATTTTCAATTTTTCACAAGAAATATGACACTTGGTTTAGAATGTGAAATCTCGATCGAATTCTGAATATTTCCAAGGGTTTGTTTGGAAATATTCAAAGGGCTCAATTCAAATTGATTATCCAGCAACACAGGAGCATACCAATCGTAGGAGCACAGTACGTAAACTAGTATTAATTAAGCATAACAGATGAATCGTTAGTTTGTGCGATGACGCGTACCCGTGTACCTTGACTTCCAGGCAAAGAAGCATACGAGAGTCCAAGGTTCTGGTTACTCATCGTTTTATGCAAATTTTTCCACATCTCTTCTACTAATATATACATATACATATATATATATATGTATATGTATATACATGGTGGGTCTTTTCCAGTTTCACAAGAAAAGAGACGAGCTTCTTCTTGCTTGGTTTCGAATTTCATCCAAATTCGACTTCGATTTATGAACGATCCGTGCCACGTTGCAACGATTGAGACATTTGAATCAGAAGGAGAGTCACGATGATTGAAAGTTGCGAAAAAGAGCAACAAATCGATTTGTAATCGAGTCACGGGGGTAAGGCAGGGTCGATTCACAGACCGAGAATCTCACGGTCAAGCCACAAATGCAAAAGTCAAGAACGAACCTTCGAGATTAATCTCTTCACAGAGATAATCGTTTGTACATTCTATGAAGGAGTCGTTCAATCGAGAGAAAAACTTCAAGCAAATCAACTCTCTCGCGATTAGCTCGTCTTCGAATGAATCACGTTTGACTCGTGGTACTCGCATGCAGATTAATCGCTCGCCCAATTACGCTCGTCTCGTTCGTCGCTCCGAGTTCTTCGAGGAAAGTCCGATGTTGTTCTCCAACGAATTACAATACTCGCCGATTTTATAATTCCACGTTGATGAAATGACACGACGAACGGGAGGAGAGGAATTGTTCGATTCGACACTCGCTTCGACACGTTGGATCAAGAGAAACAAGTTACCCTAAAACCGGGGCCACGCGTACGCGTCATCTGACACATTCCACTTTCGATATCTCTTTCGAATTGACGATTTTCCAAAAAAAGTCGATGTAAATCGCTTTGTTCGAATCGCCGAGTGTGTTTCGCAACTCATTTTTTTCACGAGTGTTGCACAAGCGTTGCAAACATGGGTTATCTTCAAACCTCCAATCCCATTCGCCTGACACTTTGTCTCAACTCGTTTCTCTCCTCTTTCGAAACTCCTCGCGTAAAAATTTCTCCAAACGAAATTGGCAAACTCTATTTTTCCGTTAAAAAACTCGTTCGTCGAGTACGTTGAAAAAAAAAAAAGAAAAAAGATTTAATGCGTCACAGGAGTGGCGAATTAAAAACGGACAGAGGCCAAGGGGAGGGGGGAGGAGGACAGAAGAGGCTAGAAGCCTTGGATGGCTCGTGTGTGCGCCGTGACGGACTTCGTTTAGTCCGGGATCGTTTAGAAAGAGCCGAGCATGTCGGGCTTACGTAAGAAAGCGGCTTTCTTTTAGCTCACGTCCGCCGGTTCATTGGGCAACGACGTACCTGTTCACCGGCACGCGGCCGATGTTATGCCGTTTTACACCGGCGAAACAGGTATATATAACCTGTTTCACCGAAACGTATCGTCGCCCAAGGCCGTGCAAACATTTCTCCAACATTCTGTTTTCTCCGGATTTCGAGAAGCTGTGAATTTCGCGAGAGGAGTGTTCCTAAAACATTTCTTTTTTTCAATGGCGGAACGACTAAATCTCTTCTTTTTCTATTCTCCTCGGCTTTTACTTTATTTATTCGTAGTCGCATCTCAACCACTCGTGCGGGTTATCAGCGACTTGGAACTGAATCTTACAATTTGTCATAAAGGTTAGAAAGTATGGCGTCTTGGAAAGTACATTAACTTTAATTTTAAGATTGAAGAAAGACTCGTGTTCAATTAATGTCAATTAAATTGTTCGCGGTGAACAGAGTAAATCGTTCGATGTAATTTTGATCAATTAAAATTGAAACGGGCCAATATGAGTCGAAATGTATGATTATATTTACGAATATTAATTTTCTAACAATAATAATAATAATTGTAGAATAATTTGGAGAATTATTCAAAGCTACGTTTTTTTCTGGATTTCGAAAAGATATTGCGCTTCTAAAATATTTCCTTTTTGGTAAATAAATTGTTCATTGTTTAATTTTTTAGTGGAATAAAACGATGGAGAATTTAGAATAAATGCTACTCTTCAAGATTCTATTGATTGGTTTCACTGGATTTCGAATGTTGCAGGAATATTTTCTTTTAAATGAAATAATTAAATTAATTGCCCGTCGTTATTCCATACAGTGGATCAATACGAGTCGAAATATGCAGTCACATTTAGACATAACGTTAATTTTTTGACAGTGAAAGAACTTGGAATGGACGTTACTCTTTCATTTCCAAGATTTTTGGTGAAATTTTATGAATAGACGTGCAATTTTATGGAAAAATTGAAGTGCGAAGTAATATAAAAAGAGCGTATGTTTACGTACGTGTGAATTCTCATTCATAACTGTCTCACAAGTTTTGATGTAATTACGTCAAGCAACGTGATGTGAATTAGATTTTTCAAGAATCAACACGTATTTTAAATGTGTCACAAGATTAAGCAAAAAGTTAGCAATATTGGCTTCTGTTTACCTGTGTTTTGCATAAAAATACATAGCTAATGTTTGTATATATATATATATATATAAAATACTCGTTCGTAATAAGAAATATGCAGTTAAAAAAGAGATTGATAAAGATTAATAAATATTAGATATTAAAAAAACTAACACATACTGGTGAATCAAAATCAGTGTTAAAAAAGGAGCATCAATATTTATAAGTACTGATCGTTTTTGATCGTGAGAAGAAATTGAAAGGAGAGAAAAATCGGAAACATTTGTTGCTCTTTCGTCGAATATAGCTATATATACACAATATACAATATATATATGTAGGTGCTGTAAGAAAATTCATCTTGTATTTGGTGTCATCAAAAAAGATCTTCGTTGGAATTAATTTACATTGAAAAAAGAAACTCGTACATTTCGAAGATGCTCCTTTTGTACATTTAAATCATAGAGTCCATGAATAAGGAATTTATCCAAGTCATGCAACGAAACAAACATTTGCGATCAGCTATATTTGAGCAACAAAGCGATAAATAAACATTATGTAGATTATCCGCATAGATTGTTGCATAATGAAAGGCGGTAACGTGTTCAATTAGGCCTCGTTCAATGTGTGAAACAGCGAACGTTATCGTAAACCGATACGATCTGCTTGGGAAAGGTCGTTCGCCGAATGGCAGCGATAAATAAATAAATCGGCGACGCAGCTTTCACGATGTGGCGTGTTCTCGCGAATTTAGTTGGTTTCCAACCGGTGGTTAAATTACGAGAGACGGCCAGGCTCGAGGAACTTGTGCACGTGTTGCAGAACGAGGAAAAGCCAACAAACCGTTTCGTAACCGTTCCCCGTGAGTAGATATCGACTGCGGTTGCAGCAAGGATGAAAGCTAACGACCACGTACTGTGAAGACGTTTCTACGACTCTTCAGTAGCCTATCTCTGACAGTAATCGACGATCGGCTGGAAAATTAAATCACTCCAAACGAGCAGATTCCAATGAAATTCCATCGATCGACGAGTGTCGTGGAATTTCGTGGCAGACGAGTGGCCAGAAACGAGGAACATTAAGGAACACGCATTATAATAAATATTCCTCGCGATTATTCTAACATTCTAAACGTGTCTCGACGCGTCGAGACGTGACGATCTTATTATCTCTTTTCACTGAATGTTTCACGTCTGATTTTCTTTTCGTTATCAACGAATAACACGTGAACGAATACATAATATATTTCTAACGAGACACGTCGGTATTTTAGCGTGCAAAACGTAAAGTCGAGTGTAAAGTTGAAAAATGATTTACGCACGCGTGGTTGAGAGTCCATAGGTTTTAGTTTCTTCGATAGTGATGAATCGTAGCGAAATTATTAGATAAAATTCATTATCCTCGGTTCAGCGGGAGAATTTACGGCGTGTCTCGTTAAAATTTTCGATTCTCCGAGAGAAACGAAGTTGAAACCTTTTTATACAAATTGTTTCTTTGTTTGAATGACGAGTATCGTGGCGGACAGCACACAAAGTGACTGCGAATGATTATTATGATTCTTTGTAATTACCGTAGCATTCGGTCTGTCGAGATGTCGAGAAGCGACTTTGTTGTCCTTATTATCCGTATCTGTTGCTCCCGACATTTCACGTAACATCTTTCGAGACAAAGGGAAGTCGATCTATCAAGAAAATGGCAGAAAATTATCGACACGCGTGTACGTGTACAGTACCTTGGGAAAGTGTATCAACGTTTGTCGTAGAAAATTTGTATATGTTACGTATATGCATCTTGTCACAATGTCTTATATAAGACTATCGTTTAAAATAAATTTGAAATTTGAAAGCAAGCATGTATTTAGCAATAAATTAGTGTACTGCATGATCAGTTATTTTAGACACGTGATAATGTATTTAGGATCAAAGTCGAAGTCGAATATAATCTCACTGCATATGGAGATTTATTACTGTAATTAAATTTTATTATCCCACTCAAATCTTAATTGGTTCAGAGTGATCGTTGCAAAATATGCACTTGCATTAAATATCTTGCAATTTTCATCACTTTAGCAATACATTACAATTATCATAACTGGATTTAATTTTCTACCTGAAATATGTTTCTATGAGTTTAAATATTTTCGTGAACCACTGTGTATACGTGTATTGTGTCTATGTGTGTGTGTGTGTGTGTATATATATATATATATATATATATGCTAGTGAATAGTGATTTGAAGTATAACGCAAGGCAAATGTATGATAATTATATAGCAGCAAAACGAAATACGGAACTCAATGGTTCTTGCAGAAATTAAATAGAAAAGAAAAATGTTGTGAAAACGTTACTCGAGTCGTAAACATTTCAGACTTAAATTTCACTTAATTATTTAATTTCTTACGAGAATTAAGCAAAGAATCTTCTTTCGATGTTATCCAGCCCTTTTACATTTTTATCCTAAAGTTTCACCAAGCATCGTTCGATAAGTTTCAATTTGTCGCTCGATTAATTCTTTTTACTGTGCTAATTTTGTAAATTAACTCTTTTGTTATACTTAACTAACCTTCGTACAATCAATTAAAATTAATGTACACGTGTCATTTTACAATTATACGTGTCTATAATAAAATTTAATTTCTATATAATTAAAATTTATAATTATAGAATTATATAATTATAATTAATATTTACAATTATATACATATGAATTTAATTTAAATACGTAAGCGCAACCCAAACAGTGAAACGCACGAGATGAAATTAACCAGACTTTCGACATTTGAGAGTCGATGAAAAGAATGATCATGATCGTGAGAATCGTAATTGCTGAGTTGGAGGTACACGTATACTCGATTCGCGATTCGATCAGTGGTAAGGAAACGGAGCATTCGGCGGATCAGCCGCGCAAGTAGATAATAGTCGCAACAGTCAGACCGAGCAGCCTGAACTAATTTACGGTTTGATTACTTAATTTACTGTTGTTCCGAGGTGACGCGCGTCACTCGTCGCGTCATGGGCATTCGCCTTATCATCGAACGTGCTAAAGTGTAACGTAACTCGTGACCAACGAATTATTTTTAACTTCAATTACGTTCGTACGTTAATCGTTAATTACAATTATTACAACGCTTGTCGTATTTCAATCGATAAACCAACGTTCTGCGATTAACTGTCTCAGTGTAATACAAATTTTCGTTAAAAGCAAGAACGCCTGAAATATGCTCAACTGCATTTATTATTTGAAACAAACGTTGAGCAAATAGATCGCCTTCAGGTTGCTTTGAATGAGTTTGTCACGAAGTTTTTAACACTTTTGCAAATTAATTTTCTGCGGGAAACGTTAATGACACGGAATATATATATATATACTTTTATATATATACTTTTATATATATACTTTTGTAGAAGTCTGTATGACCGAGTCTCGTAAGTCTCATAGTGGACGATACTTAGTATTCGAAAACCGAAGAGATGTCCCGACGCGATCAATTGCGTAAGTTGGCATTCCAGAGGACGACGTACCGTGAGGACACGAAAGACCTGGCCACGTGAGTCTTCGTGTTCTGGGCCATGGTCGACCAATCCAAGTCTCGATTCTCCGCTCCTCCCTTTTTTTTTTTTTCTATCCGTGCTTTCTCGGAGATTTCCCGATTGTGTTAATTATGTCGCGAGTCGCGTAATTTCGTAGACGTTTCGTGGATGATTTTAGGAACTTTTCGTTCCAACACAGGCTCTGTGTGCGTTAGATGGAAATTTCCAATGATTCAAGAGCCCACACTTTCGTCGATACTTTTACATTGTGATGCAATAATGTTTGTATGTAATAAATTTGTATATAATAAAAACCGACATATCTGTAACACGAAAATTTTCTACAACAAGCGTTCCATGATTGTGCAACAACACAGAGGTGTTTAAACACTTGTGCACGATGCTGTGTATTTTCGCGACCTGTTTCGACGATAAAATTTCGACAGAGAATCAATAATAATTACCGTTCATTTAATGTTAAACTATGACGTTTCCTAATCGCTGTGTTGTTTACAGTAGCGTTTCTAATAGTATCACTGCAGCCGATCGTTTTTAATTACAATTGGAAGCTGCGCGTCGTCATGCAACAACTGTCCCGGCAACACCATCTAATCAACGTTAATGAAAGGAAAAAAAGAATGTGATTTTTGCCGTGTCTGCTTGTTTGTGAAACACGAAATTTTTAATTGCCGATTTTAATCGAATATCGACCATACCTACGTTAGGTAATAACGTCAAAAGTTATTCAATTTATTACTAATACGCAGATTACGATTATGCATATTTGCGCCGAATCAGTTCAATTCGATTTACAACTATAATATCATGTAGATTGCTGGAAATTTAAGAGCGAAGAAAAATGTAAATCGTGTAACGCACGATTACGAGAACGGTATGAAACGAGGTTTCCTTGTTTCTTCCCATAAAATTTTACGACATTCGTGCGATCGAGCGTGGTAAATTTTTTTCGTTAGATCATTGGAGATCGTGCTTGAGATTCAAAACAAAATATCTCGTTGGCACTCCTTGTTCATGTTTTATTAATTTTTCGCGAGATAATAATAAATTCACCACACCTTTGTTAACATGGATAGTTACAACTTAATTCTCATTCACTCATTAATTGCATAGTCATTCCTCTTACCGATTTGTCGTAGTATATTTTTAGCAAAGGTAAAAAATATCAGTTAGACACGAAGAATAATTCAGGATCAACAGGATCAACGATCTTATTTCGTTCAACTTATCACGTATGTTAGGCACCAGAAAAGTGAACGAGGATCGAGACAGTAAGACATACCGTCGAGCTCCAACGATCTGTCAATCGGTGCGTTAAATCGTATCAAGCAAAACGAAACAGCGTGTCGCGTAACCATTGAGATAAAAACTATTAACTTTCACACCCTTTGATTTCTTATAATCAACAGAGAGTGTACGTAATAGTGTACCGCTTTTACCTCAGCACCATAGAGCATTAACCTCAAAGTCAATAGAATTTCATTTTATGTGCCAGTTTGGTGTAGAATGGTTGCAAGAAAAGTATTTGCACAGCATTGTATTGACTATAAAATTTACAAGTAAAATTAAAAAAAAAAAAAAAAATAAATATCAATTTTGCTATATATTAGCTGAATTTTTTCCTCTGAGTGGTAAATTAAAAATTTGAAGAACATTCATCATTAAGCATAGACTTTTGACATGTTTATTCGATATATTGCAGTACGTTCCTCTTCTCGAATTCTTAATTATTTTATTATTGATTGTACAATTATACGCACAGTACGAACTTGACTCTTTAGCAAGAATCAAATCCTCAAACGATTGAATTGATTACTTTTTTCCTGACTTGACAACCGTATTAAGAGTTGACTTATTAAACACGAGAGACTCTGTATAATTTTCACAAATAACCGCTAAAACATTTAAATACGAACACGTGGATCTTCTTCTGCGAATTTTTCGACTCGGCGATGGAAATCTTAGAATACTCCGCGGCGAGTAAATTTCATCCCGATCACGACAGCGACATTGCGAGCATCTAATGCTCGTCTGACGCAAGGATACTCGCATAAGAAATCGCTCGTTATCTAATGCGACGAAAACACGTACGCGTGCAGCAACACGCGTGGATTATCGATTGATCGAGCGACGATTTTGATCGCAACGAGACGACATTCGTGCACGTACGTACGTCCTATATAGCGGTCGACCTTGTCGAAACGTTGTCGACCTTCCGATCGCTCTGCCATCTATCGAGGTTCCAACCCCTTTCCCGTTCTTTTCTTCTCCGATATATAATTGACGGGCCTCGCCTTGACTTAATTTCGAACTCTGAAATCTGGCCGATTGGCGATCGGCGTCGATTTCGAGCGTGACTTTCATGACGATCGCGAGACTCCGACAAACAACTCGGAGTCTTCGTTAAATGACTGACCTTCGCCGCTTATTTTTCGCAATTGAGTTTCCCTTTGGTTTGATTTCCATGTTACGCAGCGCTGGGCTTTTTCAAACGCATGATTTACGAAACGAATGTCAAAGTTGATAAACGACGAAGGAGCGAAAAATTTCAACATAAATCATATATATAATACGTAAATAATATATAAATATATAATTATATTATATATTATAAAAACACAAATATACATATATATATAAAAAAAAGAATTTATAATGCGTTTCACGAGAATGGGTTTTCAAAGTGTTACGAAGATGAAAATGAGCGGATTACGTAAATACATTCCATTTACTTTAGGGATGCTTATTTAGGAAAATATAATTTAGTAAGACAGTGTAAAAATAAATAGCTCGA
>KQ435706.1:2790191-2836121 GCA_001276565.1 Melipona quadrifasciata
ATATATAGGAAACTGTTTAGCAAAAAGGTGAAGAAATATTCTAGCAATTGACTATTGCATGTGCAGCACGTATTAACATAAATTGGCATTAAATCATTCAAATGTTACATGTAAACTATTAAAAAATGTCATTCGAAGAATAAAATTTAATATTTCAAATATTGTATATTCAGCTGCTAGAGTCGTACGAGTTAAAAATGGTTCTACTTCTTTACAAGAAATTTATCATACCCGGACGGGGTCGAGAGGTGGAAAAATTTTCGGATAATTTTTCAATCTCATTCTTACGTCAATAAACAAAACGAATTTTTAATGTTTCGAGAGAAACTTGAAAATTAAGACACCGTTTCTTACGTCTCGATCGTAACCAATTAAAATTTTTTCAACTCCTCGTTTATCGAACTAGAGTCTTTTTTTTACTAGTTACGCAACGCTATTTTGCATGCATTTTCCACGCCATATTGTCATTATAAGCAAAGATGTTTTTTGCCCGATTTTTTGTTTCTCGTCTGCGTGCGTAAAGAAATCGGAAGCATTACGCGTTAGCATGGACGCGTAACTTCCTTCGTGATCATGTCGATCTACTTTTCGAGAACGAGATGTACTTTCTGGCTTTATTGCGCTCAACTGAAACTGAATGACAACGCCTGGTTTGCATCATTCTTGCGGAATGACGTTCGTAATTGTGCTAATGAAACGAAGATTTTCTTAATCGGTCGTGGCAATTACTATAATTAATTGGGCAAATAAAGCTATGCGAATAATTTATGAAAAGGCTCCGAATTTAAAATAAGATTATTTTATCTGTTCTTCAGATTGTATCTTAATCGAAGGCTGTTAAAGTCACAGAATTAAGAATTAATAAAAATAAATTAGTTTCAGCGTTACAAGCGTTTTACTACTTCTTACGACTAGTTTTTTTCACAGTCATTCTTGTTCCCTTCAGATTTTTGAGTCGTTATATTTATGTGTCTCGTGACCGTGTCGTGATCGATGTGAAGTTTTACAAAGAAATGTGTAATTATGATAAAAAAAAAGAAAAAAAAGCTCGTTTGAACATTTACAGAAAAACTATGACAAAATCGACAAGAATATTGGTCATTTTCACTTCCAAAAAGACTCTGGTTACCAATACCATTGCTAAGGTTAAATAGACAATTATGTATACAAATTAAGCACATCTTCGTTGAATTTTAAAGCAATTTATTTCTCTCTTGAAAAGAATATAAAAACGCGTGACGTGTTGCCTTCAATTGAGTTTAACTAATACAATTGACACGGTTTGCAGAGGTTCGAAACGTTTAGAAATGAGTCTTTTCAACAGACTGAAGTAAACGCGGATTGACAATATCAAAAGTCTAAAAGTAACCGGAGTGATTGCAAAACGAAGCGTTTGAAAAAGACTTTTGAGTTGGACTTTAAGCCCAACAGAAGAGGCAGAATGCTCTGCAATGTTAATGCCAATGTCCTCTTGTCTGGCCATTAATCGTGCGATGGAACATAAAATCGTAATAACTGACGGACACTTAGTTTCGAAGATGTGACGAACGTCATCTCGCATTTATGCGAAATGTCGAGGAGCTTCCTGTTTCAATCGAATTTGAATACCTTGAAACGATGTCGCGTTTAATATTCACAGAAAACGTAGAAGAAAAAACTTGCACCTCACATGACTTTTTTGCCATAAAATTTTATTGATATGCAAACGTTTGAATAGATAGAAAACAAATTATAGGTGCGATCGCTTAGTACCAGACAACGCCACTCCTACTCGAGGTCTACCACACGCCCCCTCGCGAGTCACGTGACCCAAATCAACCAATCGCTAATTTTCGTTGCATTAGCGTTGCACCTGAAGAGGCCCGATTTTTACCCCCACTAAAATCACTTTCAGTGATAAAAAATAGTACACGCATGCTGGAGGAAATTTTCTTACTCTTACAGAAAGACCTGAACGAACGAAAATGGAAGTGTCGATTGAAAACCGAAGAGTGGCCGTGGTTACAGGTTTGATTGAATAAAATTATGGAGAACAATTGCACTTTGATCGTTGGTCGCGAGCGATTACGATTCATATAGTTGTAGCGATTATCATAAATAGCAACGATTTGAAGAATTCAATTCTGGATTCACATTAGTGAAAAAGATATCGAAGCTTTGATAATGTTTAGTAAAAGCTAATGATATTTTAATGACAACGAGAAGCAACGTCTCATTGCAATTGATTGCTTTATCAATTGATTTACTATGCAAACACAGGATGTGATTAATGGATATCTTGTGAAGATTTGATGTTCTTCAAACACATTTTACAAGTCTTTAATCCATTAGCAAGATTGAATCACTACAAATAAAAATCACATTAAGAGATTAGATGATCGATCTCTGGTCAGATTACTATCATCTGCACGAGATCTGAAGGTAAGGGGATGAAAACGACGCCTTTACGACTTCTGCTTAAATTTATAATAACTTTTAGAGTTATTTCGATGCTCTGTGAAACTTTTGACGTTCTCTCAATATTATATTAAAGTCAAAATATGTTCAAATCACGTTAGAAGACGTGCTTTAAGAAATTAAACGATCTTCAGATTCTGCTGTATTTAATTAATGGCAACGTGAATTTCGGAGTTAATTCTGTGAAGGTTCGTCGACCCAAGATCACGCGGAGGATGAGAAAATCAGCGGGCAGCTTGTGATCGAGAAAATCAGAGAGGAGAAAGCATTCCATGGCTGTGAGGCAAGTAAGAGTTAATAATCGTTACAGGAGCGCGGGCAGATCGGTTTTCGTGACTGGCCGTGGAAAAGTAAAGGAAAAGGGAACGAGGAAACAGAGATCATCGATTTCACTCCGGTTCGTTGCTATTAATCGTATGGAATGTTCGCGTTTATTTCGCGATTGATTTATAACACAGGCTTACCATGTTAGGCGAACGTAGCCGTACGACCGCGTAACCATTTTACGATGACGTTTCGACTTGCTACTCCGGTAACAGGCCGACACACTTATTAAAATCGCTGGGTTAAGCATTTCTTTTGTTTTTGTTTTTTTTTTTCTTTTTAATTTCGCGGCGCCGTGCTTATTTGTAATTAGTGCTATTTTTTTTAAATTTATTCTTTTTTTTAAGAAAAGTTGACTTCTCGTCGTCGAGAATTTACACTCTTGCTCGCTACTCTATTGTGCATCGACTTTGAGTGCATTGACTTTCGTCGAAGCACGGATTCTCTCTTTTCCTTTTCTTTTCTTGATTACGAGGAATCGGCGCTGAGCTCTTTCTAATTACTTTCATCGTTTATTTACCGTGGTACTATACTGCGATTTATCAAACATCACGTATCCTTTAATTACGAAAAACGAGATTGCCGACAAAGTTCGTGCATCGAAGTTGATACCTATCGAGATTTCTATCGGGAAACGTCCCACGAAACGAAATTCTCGTTAACAGACGATCAAGCCGCGTTTCTTTTAATGGCAAGCGAGAGAACTTTCGTTCGCCGAGAGAGAAGATTCGGATCTGCTCCGCACTGGCACGGAGAGAAATTTCGTATTTCAATTCGTGAAAACCGAGCAATACTGCGAGACTTGAGACTTGAACGAGACTGTAGAGAGTGTGTACACGGATAGTCTTCGACGAATCGGGCAGTCACGCGTGTTGGTCTTTGTTCCTCGAAGTCTTTGTACTGTTTAATGTTGCTATTTGAATGCAGCCCGCGAGAACACCAGCGGCCAATTATCGTTACGACGTGAAAATCCGCAGGCAGCTATCAGCGCATCGATCGACGAAACGATATGTGTGAGACTCGTCCACGAGGGACGTCAAGAACAGTTCGATGAAATTCAAAAGTCATCAAAATTAATCCAAATCGGAGCACTCACCATCTTCGATCTCGCGCAGTCAATGGAATTGAACGATACAAAGGGGCGTTTGCTTTCACCGATGGCGTTGCTATCGCTGTACGTTAGATTTGGCAAATGGACAAGAGATTCGTGAAGTTGAACGTATCGTCGACGAAATGGGTGGGAACTGCACCCCCCGGTGAAGCTCGAATATTTTAAAGACAAACGATACTTTCACTCACTACGAGACTCGTTCAAGCTGCAGCCCTCATAGAAATTCATATTTTACCAACGTAACCGAAGAAACGAAGAAATCTTAGATAGAGATCTGTTTCGTTAACCAAATGTTATTACGCAACATCTAAACATACCACGTGCCGCGTACTTTCTATATTTTCGCGTATTGCGGTGCGCGTTGCTCCTCCGGTCTCTCAATTTCTCCCAAATACACGAATATTCGAAATATATCATACGACACTGTTGCAGCAATCACCAAATGTTCGTGCATTTGTGAGAAATTCGACGATCGACAAGCACGCGTACGCAGTACGCATAATCTACGCGAGATAGAAAATATGACTAGAGGCACGCGATGTGCTCGCTCGTTCTAAAATTTCGTGCAAGTGTTCACAGATTTGAATTCGAATAACTCGTCTCGCGGCCACTTTTCTCCACGATTTCGACGAAAATGACACTCTCGCTCATCACCAATGTCGCGCCCACTTGCCGAGTGACTTCGACGCCCGCACAGTGGCCGCGGTTTTCGCTTGGAGGACGCGAAATCGCGGGATCGTCGCGATATGGGAAAACACGTGTAAGTAACTGCGTACGTACGTCTCGATTCGCTGATCTTTTCGTTTCTTTCGTTACACAATATTCGCCGATCCGTCGTAAAATTATGCGATTGTGCAAGCGGCTGGGGGAGGGATCGCGTTTACGATAACGCGAAATTACACAACGATGGCACGCGCGCCACGATACTGAACGTGGCCCGAAAACTAACGAGGTTGTCCATCAAGGTGCCTGTTCCACCTATTCGTGTGAATAACGATGCGATCAAGTTCAACGCGTGTATTCATAAATCCGAGCCAAATTCAACGGCCTGTGTCCGCTGTGTACGCGGAGTTAGCGAAAATATTTTAACTGTAAATGAAAACCATTTTGAAATTCCATCAATCCCTAATTATAATTGTAGGAGTAATGTTTGATACAAATCTGAGATACTATATAGGTGGAGGTTAAAAGAGATGTTATATTCACCGTAGATATATATTTAACGGAAGATTGCCAAGCACCACGAAGAGTAGCTTTAAACTATTAATTAGCGTCAGTTTTGTTAAATACCGCGACTGCATAATTAGTGTCAGTCTTTAACTAAATACTGCCGTAATGAATAATCACTATTTGGGTATTTTGGTTGTCTGTTTAATTATGCAATTTATAATCACAATAGTTACGATACTTTTCGAAATGCTCACATCACACGAGTAGAGTAACTTGCAAAATATTTCGCAAAATTCTAGAGAATTTTCAACAGGTTTCTTCTCTGCCTGTTGACTTTTGCTCATGTTGGAATATTCGCGTTCGACTGGCTCGTTTTACTTTCTAGAATCGTTACGGATCACGACTAATCCATTCCATCGGACGCGTGAAATTCGTTCTCCTCTGGAATTTGCCACCGTTTCGCTCGCGGTGGAAGAGAAATATTCCATTTTCTCCTCGAATTGATAATTCTGAGAATTTCAGATCACGAGGGACCTAGATTTTTGATTCAGTTAATTGGCGCTCGAATTCCACTCGAATTTTCGGAATTCCAGCGAGCATGGAAGGAATTTTCCATTAAAGAGATCTGATGGTAGAATAACGGATGGATCTTCAAACTTGACTTGGTGATAAATTGATAACGAAATGGCAAATTTAATCATTTCAAGAAACAGCAAATCTAACGATAATTTCGAGATTAGAAACGTACGACATCGAGCAAGCATAATTTTCACTCTCAACCGGGAGAAATTCACAGGGATGACAATCGCGATGGTCGTACCATTTCAAACATTCTTCTTTGTGCTGTCGAGAAAGTATAATTCGCCGGCTACCACCGTTCTATGATACCTTTCCTTTGCACAAAATTATTCTTCAGACTCAGCACTTGTTTCCAACGAAACGATAATTAACCTCTCGCAGATTTTATCTGACTGACAACGAGAACTGACGTTGTTACACTTGTTCAAACTTCCACGACGAAAGATTTATCCCGCGTGAATCTTATCTGCGAGACGTAGTCATGAAACGGACAGAAGAAGGCTGTGGTCCCCTACCTGCGATTTTCATCGACAACAAATCGCCGCAAAAGTTCTTGATATTCAGTCGTTAAACCGTCGCGAAGAGAGGAACTCGTTTTTCTTTCGTAAAATTTTCTCGTCGATCGAGAGTGAAATTCCGACTCGAAATTCGTTTGGAAACTCGACGAAGATTCACTTCCCGCGTTCTTTGTCAATTAGACGAATGAGAAGTTCGCGAGCAGGCATTCTTTGTAATAATTTATATCATATTTACATTGTATTTATATTACACTACATTATATTATCTATATTATAATATTAATTGTATTATATTGCCGATTCTTTCCACGGTGGTCCATCGATCGCATAAGCATTCGTTGCTTCGGGAGTAGACGTAATTGCGAGAAAATTGTCGGGGGACATGCGTGTTAAGTAACGCGAGGGAATGCGTTCGATTTCAGCGCGTATGTATTCCAGAGAACTGTCAAAACCGAGCTGCAACTCCCTCTTCGTGCAACTTTCTATTTCGCGTGTACGTAGAAACAGCTGAGTCACTTTGACCGCGAGGAAAATTATACGTACGAGCGGTGATTGATTCTTTGGCAGTGTGATAAAATCAATTAGAATGAATAATTGGCAAAGTAATCGTCGTCATCGGACACGAGATGTCAGGACCCGATGTAGATGTTAATCTTCAGAGAACACGGGAGCTTGTTTTCACATCGATTTTTATGCTCGATGGAGGGATTCGAATATAACGGGGAGAGAAAGATGCGCTTTACTGTTTGTCACTTTCTGTCAAAATAAGAAAGTCCTTTGGAACAAAGACAATGCGACGGATTTTTGTCATAGATCAATCTTCATGTGTCGCGAACGTACGTGTTGTACGCTTGTACATTGTTTCGAAACATCACGTACGACCGTGCACGTAAAATGTATATAGTTACTTTCTCACCCGTGTCACTTCGTATACATTTATTATTATTTTTACGCGTGAAATTCGGAACACGCAGTGAGAACGTAATTTCCTTTTGCAAAATGACAATTTTTCTCACCCGAAACCAACACAATAGACGAACCCTTTAATGTTTTCAAGCGTGTAAAAATTGTTCTACTTCCTATTTCTTTTTTTGTTATCGCACCGAACGAGAAGAATCGTTTATTTTTCGTGCCGTGACTAACGGTAAATATACGAAAGCCTTTATTTATAAATGTGAAGATTGATGGGAAGGGTCCTCTAAAAGGGGAAACCTCCACGAATTCCTATTTTTGATTTCCTCAGTTTCGTCCGTAAAAATTTGCACAATGCTTGTATGAAACTCTGCATTACAATGGTAAATAGTTAAAATGTAAACAAAGTTTAAAATAAAGTTTGAAACATGCAATTTCTAATACTTTCTTTCAATTTTGTCGTGTTACACTTGTTACGCTTGTTGTGAAAGGATTAATGGTCGCAGTGGCGCGATCGATCAGTCGTAGACCTCGATTTGATAACCGAACGCGGTGATTTACGCGATTGTTTCAACGAGCAGGATGTGAACAGGGCTCTTTCTTCTGTCTTACGCTTGTAATTACAGTGAAAACAGTGGAATCAAATTTCTCATGTGCCGAGAGGCAGTAAACATAATGCTCCAGCACCGACGATGATTCCTTGACCGTGGAAAAAAGAAAGAAAAAAGAAAAAAAAAAAAAGAAAAGAACGAATGAATCGCCGATCTCCACGCTTTTCACTGCCCGCTCGCTTTCGTAACGATCGTTCACACAAAGTCGATGACCTGCAACTTTTTGAACATACTATACAGACGATTCGGATGATATAATTGAAGCAACGTAATTCCGTAGTTTACAGAAGAAACTACGTTGGAATCGAGGAGCAGCAGGCGTTGAAATTTCGCGCGATTCATGTGGAGATCGATCACGATGATTGTGGTTGGCCAAGATCGCGATTTTGTCATCAATCGCTTTCGAATTTTCTGCGGCGAATCCGGCTTTGGTGAAGTCCACGCGGTTTCTTCACTTTTCAACAGAAATGAAGGGGCGCCCGGACGTTCGACCAATGGCCACCTTGCGCGATGATCGCGGGAAAACCCAGGGCCAATTTCTTTGCTCCGCGACAGATTTTAATTCGTTCGAGTTAAATCGCTTTTCGAATGTTAGAATTTATGTTTCAATTTATTTTGGAGTAATTCAATTTAATTTCCATCACATGGAGAATGCAAATGCTATACTACGCTATGCAAATTACAATTGCCAAATTAACTAATAGAGGCTACGTTTAGGTATTTTAGTGTTTCAGGTTCGAAAAATTCTTTCAAATTGTCTCACGACTATCACCATATTTCTCTACTATCTACAAAACACGATAAATCCAAGTACCTTCGACTTGGCCGAGACGATCTCGTAGAATCCTCTTCCCTCGATGTACTGTTTCTTCCCGTTTTCTTCGCAGATATCCCCTCAAGTGTAATCCTGGCCAGAGATCATTGAAAATTCGCGGGTGATCGGTATCATCAAGATCAGCGTGAACGTGTCGTATTGTTGATCTTTGCGTAAAATCGACGTGCAAAATATTCAAGAGATACTCGTCACCAACACACAACACAACAGAGTTATTTATATCAAAAGTGGAGGGACACACACATATATATATATATAAATATATATAGTCGCACGCGTTGTTCCTGGACGTGTCGATCTATGAGATCTGCGTTTCGAGCCGCGAAGACCCAATGGTCAGCTGAAGAGGTACGTAGGTCCGGAGCAGGATCGTTGTTTCTTCCGCCACATTCGAGTCCTGACGCGAGACTGAAGCGGTCAGAACCGAGTCGAATCGAGCTGACAGAGCTGAACCAGCTGACCTACGTCCTTCTCTCCCTCTCATTCTCTCGCAGACATTGTCGCCGTGTCCCTCCACTCCACGATCCAACTACGACGTCTGTTCTCGTTCGACTAATCAGCTTTCTTTCTTCCGTGGCGTACTCACCTTCCCTCCACCTGTCGTCCTTCGAACGACCCACGCGCGTTCTTGCCGATTAGCGGACGTCGATATCCTTCGATAGTCCCTTTCTTGCTTTCCGCTTCGTCGTCGATGCAAATCACTTTTTAATTACCCTCCACTTTCTTTCAACGCTATCCCTATCTTCGACGGTTAGCAAAAATGCATCGCCAGTGTTTTAGTGCATCGGCAGTGCACGGTGTAAAATCATTATCTAAGAGATTACGTCGTTCGCGAACTAATTGATGAGAATTGAGAAGATAAAAAATTTACATATCGTCGCAAGAAATATAATGCGAAAAATGAAGATTGTGTACAATGTACAAGACGAGTGTATGATAATTAACGCTGGTCTGAGGAGCTTGATGATTTTCCAAATATAAATTCGCACGAGAGAGTCATGTGGATATTTTTCAATTATTCATGACAACCAGTAGTGACCAGCAGTTGATATTTTTATAATAAATTTTTTTGTCATTTGATGACGTGTAACATTTCGTTCTTCTTCTTCGCCGTTCTTTTTTTTGCAGAGAATTTCTTGCACGAAGATTTTGAACGAACAAATTGCACTAATTCATTGTTGATTGTCGTTTTCACGCAATTGAAGCTTCTTATTCCCCGAACGATTGCTTAGACATTGTAACAAGAATTACAATTGTAATTGGTGATCTGTGAAACTTAGTTAGACTTCTAAATTACGTTCTCCTGCTATCGTTATGAGATAAATCTTATATAATGAAACGTGCAAGATCATCGGTTGGATATCCTTGTGATTTGGACGATTTCGAAAACGAAGGCATCGTTATTGTCGCTGTTAGATCTAAAATCTAAATGATAAATATATAATATAATATACATTGACAAATAAGTATATCTTTAATTGTCACGTGATCCAAGCTGGTAAATTCCATTAACACGTTTGCCAAGTAAGTAAGAAAAGAGAATTTCCTTTTAAATGTTTGATCTATGCAAACAAAGTTATTTTATGATATTATTTATTTTCATGATATCGATCAATAATATGGACATCGCCAACGAAAACGAGCGAATCGAAAATAATTTTTTTTTTTATGTAAAATAGATGTGTCTCTCCGTATCAAGCTTCGGCGAAGTCCCGTAATGAACAGAAAAACGTTCGTAATATGTCATTATACTTGCAAAATCTTCCGCGATTCTTTATTACGTTCTCTAAACGATTTTACCTTTTATGGTGAAGAGATTAATAAACGAAAAGTCACTGTTTAAAATTTCTCAATCAATTCATGCCTAGTCACTGCTATTATTCAAAAAGAAAAAGTTCTCTAATTTTTATAATCTTGCGTATATTCTAATTAGTTGTTCAATGATTTAGAATTCAAGGGGATAGTTTTTAACATTGGACAATCTCCCATGGAGAAGAATATCAAAGTTTGTTACCGAAAAATTGTTTTTCTATCTTATACTAAACACAAGCCTCTCTGTGGTCTCTTTACCTATTTTTTTTTTCTATAATCTGGATTCTACCTATTTTTTTTCTTTTTCTTTTTTTAATAAAACATCAACTAATTTTATTAATTTTATATAGTAAAAAAATTACGGATTTATTTTAGTAAGAAGTGATTTTTAGCCCTATATTATATTACGATAAATACTAAACTTATATTATATTAAAAATATTAAAGTATTTCTATTTATTTAAGTACTCGGTGTATTTGATCAAGTGTTTCTCCATCTTCGTATGCAAGAGTGGAATATTTATTTACACTTTAGACGATAGAATAATTAACTCGAGCGTCATTGATAGTCTATAAAACACGTCAACGTTTTAATTGACTGACAATTTTCTTTTTTCCTTGTGATACGTTAATCCTATTTCACTGACGCTTGGACGATTCCTCGAACACAATGAATTCACCAATAAATTAATTTTTTCTTCTCGTAAGAAGTAAAAATGCTGGAGAATTTAAGTAGTCAAGAAACTCTGTCTGAAGTGTGATCGTGACCTTATCTCCTGATGACCGGCTTTGTACTTATCTCGACGAAGAGCCTGCAATTTTTTTGCTGACTTGAGATTTGTTTCGTCTTCTTTTTGTTCCCGTTAGTCCGTTTCAATGAAACACATGACGTCACAATTCTAGGAGCCAATATCTCACGTATTAATTACGATATTGCGATCGTGACTATAAATCCATTACAGGATAATAACACGCTTTGAATCGCATCGTATAAATTTGAATGTTACTTCATTGACGAGGAATTTCACAGATCATCAATCAAGGCAATCGTTTAGGTTTAAACATCGCTGTCAAAAGTACAACTGTAAAGTTTTAACTCTCGCTTTTTTTCGAAAAAGTTTTTCTTCAACTCACGCGATAAATAACTGTCGATAATTGGAAAATTTGGATAGCAATCGTCGCGCTTGATCAAACAAACGTTTTACAATCTATAAAGACATAGAACTGTAGAACCGTAAACCGAGTCGTTTAATTAGCCGATGGAATTCAGCTGGTATTTGTCAGCGGTGATCAACAAACAATTTCATTTCAGATCCGAGAAATAGCAACCATAACAGTGATCAAGACGGTTTGCACTTTCCCCAGTATTGCGTAACACGGCTACAGTCCCTGACGTAATGTAGACCTGATTAAATAACAGGAAATTATCCATCTCTTTACCTTCGAAAATTGCATTGCACGTGATCCCGCAAAATTATTGATAGCTTTGCGTACATTGGGCAAATATCAGTCGAGCAAGGCTATAAAGCTTGAGCAAGCTGCACTCGAATTCACCCAAGCTACGAAACGTAGTCTAACGGATATAATACACATGTATACATATGTCTTTCAAATATTTTTCAATTACGGAATTTAGAGTGAACGAGTGAGACGATTCTTTCGAATGTTCTCAAATTGTTAAACAAGCTCAGCATTGAACAAATCTCTCAACATTGTGAAGGTAGTTGGAACTTTTACTTTATAATCTGCCCTGTATTCGAGGAGAGACGTGTTTAATCGAGGACGAAGAAAATTTGTTTATACTCTGCCCTCTCTTTGGTACCAAAACTCGGATCACGAGGAGCTTTGCGTTATTTGTGGAATCCTAAGTTGTCGAAATGTTCCTTACGAAATTCGCGGATATTTTTAGAACATGTTGGCAATAGAGAGCACGGAATAACCATTGTTTCCTCTCATATTCTCGTTTTCTCCACAAATTTCCAAGCTTCTCAGAATGTGTGACTTTCTCTCGCCATTTTATCGAACTGAAGATATTAGATTTAGATGAGAAAAATTCAAGAGAATATTTATATATTTTTTATAATTTAAGAGATATTTAGATTTAGATGAAAAAAAATTCAAGAAATCGAAAAGAAGATCATACAGCAAAGGAGAGGCTTCAATTATTAAATCAATTGTGTTTAGATTCAGTTGTGAAACAAATTTGTCAACTATGACAATTTACAGCATTTTCGAGAAGGAAAGTGCCTTCAGTTTGCACAGTCGTATAGTGTGAGAACGTCTCAGAATAAAACGAACGACGCATTTTAAGTGTAGAGGTTCCAAGTTTTAAAGCGAGCTCAAGTTTATCATATTATTTATTGTTCAACATTTTTTTTTAATTATCGCGTTGATATTAATGGCGGTGTGTATAAAAGCGTAATTAAGTTAATTCGTGTGTAAAAAGCGTAAGTAAGAAATGAACTGAGAGAACAAAAAAATTCTCTCTGATCAATGTTTCCTCGGTACAAAGTAGAGATTGTTAGTCATTAATAAAATATGGATTTCCATGCTTTAACGTGCATGATCGATGTAATCTGACGTAAAAAGTTATCTGCCATGTTAATGCCGTGGCTCGACGAGCGAAGTGGACGAGCCAGTTGGAGTTTATTCGGTATGCGGAGCCCGTCTAACGTAGACAAATCTTGTTCTTATTGATGGCAGGTTAATCCAAGATGGAGTGGAAGGTCTCTGCAAGGTCTCGCGGAGTTAGTGTCAGCCACCTTCTACCGGGCTTCTTCGAGTAAAAGCGAAAGTCTCGCTCGGTGCACGTGCACTTGGCTCGATTCTCGTTGCCGTGCTTCGTGTACGCAATGAGGTCGTTCGAACTTCGTCCACCTTTGTCTTCTGGATGTCCTGGGTGTTCCGTGCAACGTTATCAAATTCGCCATGCCGATCAATTCCAATGTAAATTGAAATGCAGAGAAAGTGGAGAAGTTATCGTTCGCGAACAATATGCACTGCGATATAAATGGCACTCGCCACTGAGTGAAATTCTACCTACGACAAAGAGTCAGCAGTCAACCGTTTGAACGATTTTTTGTTCAACTAAACGGCTTTGCTCCAGGCTTCTACAGGCAGAGCTCAGAGAATCACGCGAACCAAACGCAGGTTGCTATTAGACGTAGCAAAATCAAATACACGCGATAATGACACTGCAAAGGCGTGTGAATATTTGTTTACTCTTGTAATAAGTCACGTGTAATTTTGTATTGGCTCGTACAATTCTATATCTTCTCCTTGACCTTTGTCTTATTTCATCTTCGTCTTATCATTCTTTGTTTTCTGCCAACTTCGTCGGCGGATCAAGGATATTCATGCATTTATAACGTATAGAAATGCGTAATCATTTTTTTACTACCTTCGTTTCTTACTTTTTCATTCTTTCAGATTGTGGAATTTCGTCTTTATGTATTTATAAGGAAATACACACGATACATAAAGATACATTTATATCGGTATAATCATTTTTATATCAAGAGTAATCCAGTTATATTCGTCAAAATATGAAAATTTGAAAAAAAAAAAAAAAAGAAATGAACTTTCAAACTATTGCTACGTTGGGCTACGTGGAATCTAATCTATTTTCAGTGTCAAAGGACAGGTAGTCAAAGGTTTTCAAGGCTAAAGACAACGAATCAAAGGTATATTGGGCAAGCGTTGGATCCGTGAATTTAACCCTGAAACAGCCTTCCTGGGAAAAAAGGACGGGCCAGACTTGAGAAACCGCCACGGGACTTATCGAACCGGGTCGCTAAATGCGGCCGAAGGTATGGTATAGACGTGAAAGCGGTCAGTCCGGCTGCTCTGTTACGTAAATCTCAGGAAGAGTGTTCAAACGTCGATACATCGATGACCGTCGATCGTGCATCAGCCACGGAAAGACTTTTCCCTTTGTGCGAGCCTCTTAGTTTCGTAGCCTTGTGCTACTTTTTAGGCTTGGTGATTTTCTCAATTAACCACTCTTGCTTGATAAATCAAGACGACTACCGCTTCGAGGAGAAACAAAGAGCCAGATCGTTTGCTCGGCGCAAAGTTCGCGTGTCGTTCGATTCGACTAGTTTAAAAAGCGACGTACTTTTTTTTTGTTTTTTTTTTTTTTTTTTTAAATTGTCCATTTCAAGATATCCGTGTAAATTCATTTCAAGTGTGAATTATTTTCTACGATACAAGTGCTATTTTGTTTAATGTCATTGGCAATGTTTGACGATTGACAGAGAGGATGTTAATGTATTTTTGAACACTTTTTTTTTTATTTTAATTCTGTGTGCTTTTTTTGTTCGAGCAAACGAACGTATATTTGATCTTCTCGACGATCTTTGAGAAACAGAAATTCGAAATCTTCGTTGACTTTGAAAGAAATGGTTTGGGAATCGTTCGAAGAATGCTGGGAATCGTTCGTAGATTTTGGGAATCGATTATTAGAGAAAGCGACTACATTAGAAGTCTTCGACTAATGTCGGACATGAGCCAATGCTTCCTTTCGTAGCAGGTACGTTAAACAACTCGTAGTTGATTAGTCATCAATATCGTCGTTTTAATTCAATATTATCGTATAACAAATTCAACAGATTTAGAGAATTTCTTCAATTAATTAACAAGCTGTTCCTTTCGGCTTTTGCAAAATTTACGTAACGATAAGAAATTTCCTTAAAAAGTTCCTTTTTAGTTTGAGCTAAAGAAAAAACTAAAGAATATCGTCGTTTTCTCAACGCTCCATTTCACTATGATTAATGAGATTCTAAGAGATAATTTTTATTAAAAGATACAAAGTATTTTGATCGATTAACATGAAAAAAAAAATTGGAAGAATTTGAATACAAAAGAGCAAATATTTAATAATTGGCGCAATTTATTCATTCAATCGTATTGAATTTTACTCAACGTTTATTAGCTTTGTTCTCTAATTTTTTAATAGTTGATGTCATGTTAGTTGTGTTTTTCAATAAAAAGAGGGATAAAAAGAATCAAGTTGTTACAATTCATCGTGTGAATTAATCTCTAGAACATTTAGTTGTATTTACGTAAGATATCACGCAATGCATGCTGTCTCTTTGATAATTATTAGTCGATGTTATTTTTTTATGTTAATGAGATGTAGATCGTACATTATGTTAATTATCTTCGTAATTCTGCCGCCACAGAAACGGCAAATGTGGTGCCATCTCTCGAGGTATGTTCAGACTTTCCTTCTTTCTCATTCTTATAACAAGAATCGGTACGTAAAAGAACAACAAAGCATAATTTGCAATGCTACGTAATTATCTGCATAATTATTATCATTATTTTTAACGAATTATTTTAAATTATCTGACATTTTCTTTAATAACGCAACATATGATTCATTTATTTTTAGCACGTTGAACCAATCCCATTTTTTCTTAATAATTTTAATAGTAACTCGTTGAGAAATCTTGATAATCTATTATTTCTTCTTCGTTGTGAACGGTTCAATCCGATGATTTTCAATATGAGAACAGGCGTTGTTAGCTAGTTAACGTAGCAAGTTAACGTAGAATATCTAATGGTTTTGAATCAGACAGGAACCTTTTGTTCTGTTCTTCATCGACGACTGTTACTCATCAATTACTTGCAAACGCACCAGTTTTACCACTTAACGCAAATGATCCTCATTAGAGAAATAGCTCTATTTGAGCTATTCTAATAAAATTTATAATTTACGACTTACGTCAAATTTTTTCAGGTCTTTAGACAGTAATATTCTCCATTAGTAATTGATTTCAAGACGGTATAATAAAATTATGGAAAGATCAGAAATCTGGATTTAACCAGACACGATTCTTCCACGATATAGTTATGAAAAAAAAAAGAGAAATACTAACAAACTTGAAATTCTTTTTGGAATAAAGAATTTTCTTGGAAAATTGTAAACGTATGCAAAGATTATACCGATTAGCATAAGCTTGTCAATTTCCCCAAGAAGATAGATTTGAAGAATCGGTTTCGTGGAAAGAGTAATTTTGGCGAATAATAATTCACGTTGGAAGATTCTCTTCTGTGATGGAGGGATTCGTGTCAGGTCGATCTGACATACAGCCGTATGGAGGATGCGTCGAGTCGCGATCGTTCGTGTATTTTGCCTACATTTTACCCTTTCACTGTATAACGATAAAGCGAACGAGCGGACAAGTCTATTCACTGGGACTTGGAGCTCTTCGTCGGCCACTTTCACGCGCGATTGCGAACTCCGTCGCGGAGTGAAGCAGTCTCGTACCAACGAGCGGCGCTCTTGCAAAATTTGCCTCGCACCTTCTGCGCCACACGTTGGCCGACTTTTTTTTAACAGCTCCATCGGCTTTCCACTCTGACTGAAAACTGCAATATTCTGTTTCTTTCCATTTTTCACAATTTCCTTGTTCCTTTAGAGGATTAAATTCTTTCGTGTTTGATTCAGGATTCTCAAGTTCAATTTTGAAAGAATAGAATTACATAAAAGAAAGCGTGGATGGATGGACTTTTTTCTAAAGTTCCTTTAGAAATTTGTGGAAATTTAATTATTAAATTGCACATTTGACAGGTATTCAGGATGAGAAAGGTGCGACTTTGCAAAAATTCGCATAAATACGAATATGTTCGTTGTAATAAGAATCTGACTCGTTCGTGAAAAATCAACAGAAAATTGGAATGTATGTTACCATAATAAGGCAATATGTATTCAGGGGAAGTTCGTAGATTTCATGCAGCGTTTATATTCTTGCAATAGATTACAAAATCGCGGTCGTATCGCGAAAACAGTTGAGCTTTTTATAATTTCCGAATTATGACCGTAGCAGGCAGCATTTTTCTTACTACCCTTATAACCACATTGCGGGTTTTTATGCGAATTCATGTTTTTCCGGGGATAAAAAATAGGTCGTACGCAAATATTTTTAAATATTTTGGACATTTTATATATATTTGTGTATTCTATTTTTTTTTTGTATCTTGCAAAAATGTATAAAAACTTGTTGTTTACTTGTTATAGATTATTATTTGTTATCGTTGTGTCGTTTCTTTTTGACCTCTAACTGCGTATGGAAGTTATAGCCACTTCGAACAAACATAGAGAAAAAAAGATGTTTTACAATTCATGATGTTTATCACGGATGTACCCACATTTATAGATAGCCAATTACACAGTTAAATATACAGTTGAAGTATAAACTTCAGGTTGTTCTATTTTTATATATTGCTTTCCTTGTTTGCAATGTTCAATCTAATTTTTTTTTTATTTTCCAAGTTAAATTTGCAAATTTGGAAATTTATATTTTCGCAAACTTTACATTCTTTACTTTTACGTGTAACAAAACCGAGACGAAAAAAATAACGAAACTTTAGACACGATATTTTAATAGATCCTCAAAAACTGCTCTAAATGAAATTTCATTACTCATTGTTGTTACTTGTAATCATTGCGAACAATGATTTTTTTTACCCTCCATCTTGCAATGGATAATAATAAAATACATTTAATTCCATTTCTTTAACTTTACTTAATTTTTCAAACGTTGCAGCAAAGTTTCACCTATGATAGTCTTTAAGGATTAAGAACAGCAGTACTGTACCGATATCAAATGTAACATGCATAATTGTTACACTAGTATAATCGTAGAAGAATCGAGCACAAAGTCGATTTGTGGTAGGTTTCTCCGACCGACGAAAGCGAAGTAAAAGTGGAAGCACAAGAGGTTCAAACAAATTTTTAAGCGTGTTACTCACGCGGTCAGCCCATCGCTCCAGCTGAACATCTTCTTGATCTTCTCCCTCTCTTTCGAATCGCTTTTGTTCTCCATCTCGATCAGTATTCCTCGCGTGACTTTTCGTGCGAATTGATCAAAGAATTTCGCGATCAAAGAATCTCCTGCTGAGATTTTTTCCCCTTCTCAGTGACGCGGCATCTTTTTTCTTTCGCTGTTGGAAATTCGTGTCTCGTAAACGGTCGCCACGCACTGAAAGGAAAGATTAAATACGCTTAGTTAGTGTAGAATATCGATCAATGGAAGATTAACGTGGAACTTGAACTGGCGGTATTTAATAAATCCGCGCTCGACCTGCGTTTTGCAAGTAAAGAAAAAGATGTTGAGGTAAAGAAAAATTATCGTACGTCACAGGGTGTGCCTGCGCGTTTTTTATATATTTTCGTGTAATCTGATGGAACTAAGTTATTTGCAATGCAAATATCGATTCATAGTATAATAACATACGTACGTATCTTCATTCACGAATGGCAACAATGTAGGAAGGTTTTCAGAATATTTCCACAAATATCTTATACATTCATAATTTAAATGCATGTACATTCGTAATAAATTCAACATTCAGTATCTCGTGTGAACGTGACTAAGTGTGTATACGTTTTAGAACATTTCCACGAGCTTTAAATTCATCAGTTAAATGTAAATCCAATGTTACGTGAGATTAATACCGAATTTATGTACATTTTCGTCATCGAATGACGGTATGGTTTCATCAAAGATTTTTAGAATGTTTTCACAAACCTTGAATTAATATCGAATTGTCGAAATGAGAGTCCACTGTTTCGCGATAATCGATCTTCATCGACAGGATGATAATGGCGTTTTGAAGAATGAAATTCCAATTGGAACGAAAAAATCTCAGAGAGAGAGAGAGAGAGAGAGAAAGAGAGAGAGAGAGAGAGAGAGAGAGAGAGAAACCGAAACGTTTGATTTTTTGACCAAAGTGTACCCGATCTCTAAATTGCGTTTAGAAACCAATATTGTTTCGCCACGCTTTCGCAGACCTAGAAAAGCGATCCATTTCTTTGGAAGATGCACAGATTCGTGCATCTGGAAAGAATTGCGTGTCCATTCGTGAGAATGGCGGAAAGTGAAACTGTTTTACAGCGAGTACGTATTTTGTGCGAGCAATGCAACGCGCCTTAGTTAGATCATTACGAAGAAAGCGCACTGTACAACAATTTGTCAATGGAATAGAAAATACGACGGCCCAAGAATAATATATGAATTTTCCTTGGCACGCTGCTATCACGGAATCTTCTCCTCGCCGTACTGTGAGAAATAACTTCCGATATCGTTTCGTTTCACCTTTACAGATGAGACTGCTGTTTGAATTATAAATCCGACATTATTGACGTATACGATATGAATTATGAAATTAGTGTCAAGGTGAACATAAATAAAGGACAAAAAGATCTCTTACGTAAAGATCCGATGTCAGTAAGTGCCAATTTTCCAAGTTATTGGAATAAAAAAATCTACGCTCGAGAACGGAGGACAGCATAACAGGAAAACCACATCTTCAATTCTGAATTGAATGATAAAAACTCGGACGATGTTTCAAAAAGTTCAAGTTCGGAGGTTCTTTCGAACGAGGAATTTCGTTATGCTTCGTGACGATCGAGATCGTTGCCACTCGACCGTGAAATTCTAAATGGATCTTTGATCCATTTATCCAGAAATGATAGAGATTGAAAATCACTGCCACGGTGACACGCGACTGTTGTGATTGTAAAATTGTTGTGCTGGCAAAAATTTTTAATATTTATAATATATAATTAGTCGAAATGATGAAAAGATTTCGTGGAGACTCGCGTATTAAACGAGTTGTATTTCAGTCTTTCTAATTCCATCTCGTGGAATTAGACTGTCTAACTGTTCAGATAATCGTTCTATTGTGTTCACTAGTAGTATGCACGTCGTTGACCGCGTAAAAAAGTGGAGCTTCCGTCGGTCAAAGCGGAAGTGCCACCAAAATGCTCGCTGCATGCGGTCGATGATCGACTCGCTTGGTATTCTGCACGCCGTACTCATCTACCCGAGTAATTAGCAAGAATCGAGTGCACTAATCGTGTTTATTTAGAGGTCGTTAGGAAGATTTTTACTCGAAAACCTGCAAATAAAAGAACTAGTTTAAAAAACAACTGATTTCTTTGACTCGTTTTTCTCTTCAAATGACAAATACACGTGTCGACACGTGTTTGTAATATAAAGCGAGTAATTGGCTATCAAGTCAGGAATAGTTATATAAATGATGAGAGTTCAAAAAAAAGAAAAAAAAAAATAGCAAATCAACAAATGAAAAATATTGACGAGTTCGTCTTCACATAACAATGCAGCTACATTAAAATAAGTGATCAAAATTTTCAACTAAAACTTCCTTTAGCGACTTCTGCGACTTACCTCAGATTTAATAGATGGGATAAATACTAGACATCATTTTCTTATCTATATGCGCATAAATATGAATTTGTAATAAATCGATTATTTTGCAAACTTTGTCCTCGACGTTTTTCATCAAACAGTATAAAATTAAATGATCATTGTCGGATGTATTTAAACTGCGGAAAGCTAGATAAAGATGTCGCTCGAATTACGTGTGGCGATTTTATGCAGTTTACGTATTCGTGTTATGTGAAAGTGTTGCACGTATTTACGTTACACGACAAGTTTTAATTGCTATTCCGCACCGTTCGACAAATTCCCCTCTATTATATCTTATATAAAACTGGTAAAAGTTGAGATTTCGTTCTCTTTGTGTTGACCGGCGCGATCATTGATCGAAAAGAAAGAAAAACGGAAATACCGTTAGAGCGGTGAGCGGATCTGCTTTCCCAATTTGTCCAGCGCCACGTGGATAAACGACTCACTCGACCAAAATACGCCATAGAAATGCAGTTCTCGTGTTACACACGTAACTCGGATTATTCAAGCCTCATTCTGGTTGCTCGTCTCGTATTCAGAAAAATCGAAAGTCTCTACCGATCTATCTTGTCGAGATTGAACTTTTCTTTCGATTTTTTTTCTTTAATCCTTTTTTTAACAGTTCAAAGCGATTGTCAGTAGTATTTCTACTTCGACATTTTAATGTTTTTGTTAGAAGTGCAACTCGATGTTACAAAAGCCTTTCATAATATCTCTTTAGATCATATAAAAAACGCCAATAACGAGAGCGTTATAAATTACACGAGCACGTGATCGTGTGACAGATGATTTTCATAAATGCGAATTTTTCTGCGAGATATGAAAAACCGATCAAAATAACTTTTTAAATTAAAATTTTATTTTGATTTTAACTTATTAGTTTTAATTTAATTTTAATTTTCATTTATAACAAATCTTAAATTTATTTCCAAATTAAATTGAACAACAGCTGTCAATTTGTTTTCCATCGGTCGGTATAGAAGGTCGTATATATACAATTTCATACGTACACTGCGTTAAACGTTACATGCGGGGGTGTACCGTACCGTTCGATCCGATTTGGAACAGAAAGGTTTTTAAGAGAATGTACGTCTTCATTTATCACGGTCTCGAATGAAAGTAGGTCAACCAAAAGATTTTGTAAAATATTTCTATTCAAACTGTCAGATATATACGTACGACTGACAATACTGCACACACGGTAAATTGCAGGCTAATACCCGTATGACATTTTTAATTGCTTCGTCGTTACACTTCCTCGGCTTCACTTGTTCACCTTTTTGATTTCATAAGACCAAGCACGCCCATGTGTATTGTAATACGCATGAAATCACTGACACATTGCAACTACCGGCTTTTCATATTAAAGAGGAAGTACTATATACATTCTACGTCACCAGAAAAATCGAAATACGGTACGGTATTGTACGTAGCCTCTCACGATTCGATGCATTCAGAGAGTCGAATCTCGAACGAATGACATCGATTTCTCGCGCGATTTCTGCACTAAAGTATTACGTACCATTTGTGCGGTGTACCTATTTTAAAATATTGGCAAAGTTACCTCGATGGTATCGGTATCTTCTGCTTTATACTTCAGCAATATCTTTGACGTATAGCGAATAATATAATTGTTCGTATATGTATATATATATCTCAAATTCCTGTGAAATTTTGATAACACATGTACGATACGGCGATGATTTTACTTTTGAACATGCCTGCGCACAATGTAAATCGAATCGGGTGTTTTCGCACGTAGGTGAGAAAAAATTTATGTAAGTTACGTACACTGTCACACATTCAACGATACAAAATAATCTTGCATTCCAGAACGAATAACGAAGACACGCTCGCGGGATGTAACTCGTGTGGTGCTCCTTTCGGATGAAATACGCGGAGAGAATGGCTGGACTGTCGCGAGACGAAACAAAGAGAATCAAAACGAAATGATATACCGTGTACTGCAGTGGTTTACAGAAAGGGAAGGACGAGGTCTCTGAGTGCACGAATGGTCTCTGAGGACGCCGGAACGGTTTGAACGTCTTTTTTGCACTGAGAGAGGAGTCCAGTTGAGCAATAACACGCAGCCACCGACACTTGTGTGTCCACATACCAATATACGTTCTCTAGGCCAACGCACCTTGCAGGGGTATGCGCGCGCGCGCACGTCTACTTGCCGGTAAATACACTCTCTATCGGTCCACTCATGGGCGCCGAAGCAGTTGGCAGCATTGCTAAAAAATTCGACCCCTTGCGATTCATTGTGCCAGATTCCAACGACCGTGTTTTTCCTTATCTCTTTCGTAGATAAGAGACCTGTCGACCGATTTTAAACGATTTATTATCCATTCACTATCCGATCGCTCGTTTGCATAATTCTTCCAGATTGGTAGTGATCCTGTCTGCAATTCAATATTCGAGATTATTCGACACGACAGACCGAACGATCCAATTTGCTATTGCGCGCCATTTCGTCCTCGGTGAGTGCCGAAGTTTGCTTTTCAATTCTAGAATTATCTTTCGTAGATTTTTCAAACCTACTATTCTTCGATACGTTTGTTATTGAGGTAACCTTAATATTACCCAATTTTCTATTATTAACGGATCGTGTAATTAATAATCAATCGTCCGTGGCATTTCTCTCGTCGTGGATGTTTCAAAGAATGGTTAGGAACGTGCATAAAGTGAAAAGAAAAACAGAAATTTCATGCGAAACCTGACATTAACGTTAGGTTTTGAAACGAGTGTTTTCCCCGCGATCGCTTCTACCTTTCGAGGCTATTTTCAAATTCCCATTCACCGACGCCAATGCGCGCGCGCGCGCACGCACACACGAAGAACGTTCGCGAGCATTACACCACGAAACCGTACAAGCGTTACGAACTTATACATCGATCCTACGTTCGTACGTGTGTCTTTTTTATACGCACGTTTGTCCCAAGTAGCTTTCGATTCCACAGGCTAAGAGGCAGGTGGGAATGTGTGCGCGTCTGCACGCACTTTTCTTCATGTTGTGTGTCGTAAATCGAAAGTGCGCCGCTTGCAGTTGGTCGCCAATGCCGTCATCTTCCGCATGCGAGGACCCCTTATGCACCGACCTGTTGCGTAAACCTTTGCAATTCCAAATTGGTCGGAAAGATATTCGCCGCGAAATTAATGCATCGTTTGCGACATCCGTACCTCATGGACGATCTGTAAAAATCGGCAGTCATGATGCTGTGTAACCGATTTTGCTTTAGAACATCAATCCCTTTGCAACTGACACAAAAAACTCATCAAGGATGAAGCAACAGTAGAGGTTGTAATATTATAAATGATTAGAAGATATGGGACTTATAGATGGAGTAAATAAGATGCAATTATAAGTATATAATACATTATATACACATTTGTTTGATTACCAAGGAAGTTATGACAAGAAAATTTGACAGAGTTGATAACTTGTGAAATTTTATTAATGACTTTGATTCAATTGCGCGAGAGAGTGGTTCTATTGGTGTCTGTAGGAATTAGAGGATTAAAATGAAATGTTTAATTGTATACGAGCAATCACTTTCAATGTATAAATTTAGAATAATGTTAGGACGATAATTAATTTCGAGAAAGAAGTTGTGTCAAAATTTCTGAGAAAAGAATTCCAGCGAGTTAACTTTCTGTATGCATAAAGAAGGACCGCAAAATGATTTTATAGGTTCTGAATCATCGAATCAATGTTCTCTATTTTCCGCGACATGAAATAGGCAATCTTATTTCATGCATAATTTCGAACACGTAACACAGATTCCATTGATGTGTACTCGCAGGTACTGTGAAGCTATTGCAATTTAGGCGCGAATGATAATGACATCTACTGAACTTGTTACACCAGAAGAATATATTTACATTTTTAATTTTTTCATAGAACCATAGTTATTTACTGAATAATAATTTGGATTATTGATATAATCTCGCCATTGCATGCGGTCTTTCGTCCCTTTTACTATGTTTCAAAATTGCATAACTCATATTATCGCGTCTTTCATCATTTTCACAGTTCGCTGAACAATGTTGAGATGTTGTAAAAAATACTTCGAAGCATGATTCCAGTTTTAATAATTTTTATTCAGATTAAGGTTCATGTACAAATCGAAATTTTTTCGTTTCGCTTCTGTTTCTATTATTCTATTATTTAAATAACGGGTTAATAAGAACGACGTATTTCTTTAGGGACGGGATGAAGAGCAACCATTGCTGCAACCATATCCTTATCAGTCACCATGACATAATTAGATTCACTAGCGCCAATTTTTATTCTATTTCTATTATGCTCAGTTTCAATCTTTCGCTTAGCAGATGCATGAAACTCTTCCACTCCACATTTCGTATGTATCTTTAGTATATTATCTTTAGTAACACCAGAAACTGCCATCACTGTAACTTTATCATCCGCTTTCTTAACGAGCTGCTTTATTAATTCTAATCCCTCCTCGGCAGTGTCTTTTTGACCAGAAGTCATAACTCTTCTAAAACCAATTTTTATCAAGATAATCAAGGATAGTTCTGGATGAGCGACTTGGTCGAAAGCTCGATGAAAGGTTACTGGCAGTGGTCTAGCAGCAGAAAGAATTAATTTACAGGCGGCTACGTCAATCTGGCCGTCTTCTGTCAGAGCGCCAAAAAAGAAACCGTCAGCACCGCTATCTTTCAATACTTTTACATCCGCTTTCATAATTTCTATTTCGTCTTGCGCATATATAAAGTCTCCAGGACGTGTTCGAAGCATAGCGTAGCATGGTATCAGTGACATGCGTGAAACAAATTGGAAAAAGCCAGCAGAGGGTGTTAAACCACCCTCTGAGAGCCTAGAGCAAACTACCAATCTCGATGCACCACCTGCGATCGCGTGTCTCCCTGACAGCACAGAATCGATGCAGATTTCCATCTGAAATATCGTGTTGGATTATTGTAAGATACGTAAGCGTGATTTAATTTATTGAGAAATAAGCAGTAAAATAATGTATAAACTTTTAGCCAAGCATTTTTATTACACAAGTTTAAAAATTCGGAAGATCGAAGACTTGTAAATCTGTAAATTTGTAAAAATATAAAAGCAAAATTAGAAATGAATTTGAGTGAATTTTAGAACTTATATATAAAAGCTTGAAAATTGAGAAATTTTGGAAATTTTCAAAGTTTATCTACACATTTGTAAAAATATGAGAGCAAGGTAAAAAAGAGAACTTTGAAGAACTTGGAAAATTAAAAAAATAAGGCGTACTGTCAATGATTAATGGATATTTAATTGGCTAAATAACGGCGATGCATGTTTACTGTTTCTATTCAAAAGTGTTGCCAATTTCCCGCTAAGGAGTGTGATGGAAAAAGTTACTAGCTGTTTGTGTCTAGGAACAAGCAAAGACGTTGCGTTATCAGTGTGACAGTTATTTTATTTTCGAGAACAACACTGTGTTGTTCGTGAGAAAAGCTGGATGTTGGATATTTGGACAGATTCTCTGATTACCTGTTTTAAGATACACGATACTTGATAAATTGAAATGAACGGAAGAAAAGCACAAAAATGCGAATAATAAATGCACTTGAATGTGTTGCGATGCGTGTTACTGAGACGTTTAGTTCGCCACCTACAGAGGTAAGCTGAATTATTTGTAACGTTTGAAAAGTAAGCACGAAAAGTGACGTATCATTTCTAAAAATTTTTACTTGAATGGAATATCGGTTAGTTTATCAAAATCTAGATGAAAATGATGTGAGGATTTATATGATTAATAAAACAGTACATTAATTTAGGCTGAAATTGGAGTAGTTACAATTAAAAATTAGTCATAATTATTGCCATAATTAATATCCACAATTTTATGGTATTGAGCGTACATAATATAGTTACTACAATTAGTAAGTCATCAACCAAAAATGAAAGTATTTTATACAATAAATTCGTTCGATACAATTAAAAATGATCCCATAAAAGAAAACAAGTACTTTATATTTAGTTAGATAAGTAATCAGAATATTTGTTTATCTCGACTTCAAAGACTTCGATGGAATTTCTTTGTCACTCGTCTTTAATAACTGGAATACTCTATCATTTTTTTCAAATAGAAATTAAGATTTTAGGATTTTGAACTGTCTTAATATCGAAATCAAATATTTTCTGTTGTCAGTCGTGCACCTTTGAACATGTCTGTTCTTCCTGAAGGACCACTCACTGGTGTTGAAGATTTAACGAATCTTTCCAACTTGAACTGAAACGACGCGATGGCTTTGGTCTCTCGCGAACGTTTAAAGGAACAATTAAGTGTTAGTTTAAAATTTGAAATTTACTTACATTTACTGTGACGTATTCTTTGACTAACTTTCTTTTCGACTCTAACGTTTTTCGCTAACTGTAACTAGATTTTATATGTGTTGATCAGGTATGGTAATAACCAATCACATTCAAAGCAATTTATAGGCTGGTAATTTATTGTCCTATAAAAAGTAATATGATTCGTGAAAGTTACGCGTCGATCGAGAAACAGTTTATACCTTTAATTCGAAAGGGAAACAAACTCACGGGTTAGCAACTGAGGTGACAATAATAAACGCTCCCGTGACAAAAGCCTTGGGGGAGCGCAGAGTACGTTAGAACTTTCTGTCAACCCAAAAAAATGGACGAATCATGGTTGGCGATAAATATACGGTAAATATACGACAGTACAATTTCTTTAATTCAAATTCGACAATAAGTCCTGATCTGTTCTTTGTCAGTTAGCGAATTGTACATGCATAAAAAAAAGTGTATACAGTTCTAGAATTTAGTTTAATTTAATTTCTACAAAGTCTCAATTCCTGACTCCACGATGCGTTGATTCCTTTACTACCTTGTAGTTATTTCTTGCTCATCGAAATTTTTACTTACTTTCTGAAATGCTGTCAGATTCCTCACTTGTCACATGAAAATATGGTCGGAAAACTGTTTGAAAAAGGTAAATAAATAGACAACACGATAATTTATAAAGCGCAATGAACCTTTGTATTATACAACATATAATAAAATAATACCAAGAGTTATACAAATAGAAAATAATAATATTAATAATAATAATAATAATAATAAATTGTAACAAATGCGAAATTGAAAATAGGGCATTGGCAAATAAGGGTATCTAGAGGTCTAAAAAATAAAATACTTAAAAACATGGCAGCAAGAAAAATAGGGAGGGACGACAGACGAAATAAAATGCACGTCGTGAGTCAATTTGTCAATTAATAATATGATCAGGACGCGATTAGATTACAGAATTCGAGAGGGGATCTAAAAAACGATTCGCGTATTTGTTTATTTTTTTTGCGACCGATTCGTAAGCGGGCCCGGCAGTTGTCTTTGGAAAATTCAAGTATCCATGGATCTTTCTCTTTCTACTGCCCGACCGATTCGGATCTTGCTTCATTCGCGCAATTTTATATAGTCAGCGGGAGCCTCTCGTTTTCTTTCTTTCCTCTTTCTAATTACAACACGCGAGAATCGGCGAGAAATCAAAGATCGCCGTTCGACACCGCGATTGGTGCCGGACTCGTAGGATTGCTCCATTTGTTTTTGTGTGGATCGACGCCGAAACCTTCGTCGTAGTTTCCTCGTGTGATGAACAGCTGCTTGAAGTGCCGGATGCTGTACAGTTTACCATGATTTAAGGTGAACGTGTCCATCCTGTTTCGGGGAAAGAGGAAAACAATCGTTTATTCATCTCGCTCCATTTGATAGGCAGGCTGTTCAAATATCGTAAATACGCGGATCTGTGGATATTTCCATCCAGTTGGTGCTGAAGGAAAACAAGAGAGAAAGGGAAGGGATGAGGTTTCGTTTAGGGGGGAGGGGAAAGAGCGTAAGATTTCAGCGAAGATTGCAAAACGTTACCTTAGCACGCAATTGCACTGCAGACACCGGAAGCACTGTTTGTGAAATATTTTGTTATTTGCCTCCACCTTTTCTAGGGGGTACACTTTCTTTTCGCAGCTCTCGCACACGTCCGTACAGCTCGGCTGAATCTCCTGCGTCGATTCTAGATTGGAAGAAAGCAAAATAAGTGGTAAACAAAGAAAAGTGTGCCGCACGAAAGGCGTGTAATGGATTAATGAGAAATTGTACGTAGCCTCTCATGATTCGATGCATTCAGGGAGTCGAATCTCGAACGAACGACATCGATTTCTCGCGCGATTTCTGCACTAAAGCATTACGTACCATTTGTGCGGTGTACCTATTTTAAAATATTGGCAAAGTTACCTCGACGGTATCGGTGTCTCCTGCTTTATATTTCAACAATATCTTTGACGTATAGCGAATAATATAATTGTTCGTATATGTATATATATATCTCAAATTCCTGTGAAATTTTGATAACACATGTACGATACGGCGATGATTTTACTTTTGAACATGCCTGCGCACAATGTAAATCGAATCGGGTGTTTTCGCACGTAGGTGAGAAAAAATTTATGTAAGTTACGTACATTGTCACACATTCAACGATACAAAATAATCTTGCATTCCAGAACGAATAACGAAGACACGCTCGCGGGATGTAACTCGTGTGGTGCTCCTTTCGGATGAAATACGCGGAGAGAATGGCTGGACTGTCGCGAGACGAAACAAAGAGAATCAAAACGAAATGATATACCGTGTACTGCAGTGGTTTACAGAAAGGGAAGGACGAGGTCTCTGAGTGCACGAATGGTCTCTGAGGACGCCGGAACGGTTTGAACGTCTTTTTTGCACTGAGAGAGGAGTCCAGTTGAGCAATAGGACGCAGCCACCGACAGTTGTTTGCCCACATACCAATATACGTTCTCTAGGCCAACGCACCTTGCAGGGGTATGCGCGCGCGCGCACGTCTACTTGCCGGTAAATACACTCTCTATCGGTCCACTCATGGGCGCCGAAGCATTTGGCGGCATTGCTAAAAAACTCGACTTCTTGATCCTTTGTGCCCGATTCCAAAGACCGTGTTTTTCCTTATCCTTTTCGTAGGTAAGAGATCTGTCGACCGATTTTAAACGATTCATTGTCGATTCACTATCCGATCGTTCGTTTGCATAGTTCTTCCAGATCGGCAGTGATCCTGTCTGCAATTCAATATTCGTGATTATTCGGCACGACAGACCGAACGATCCAATTTGCTCTTACGCGCCATTTCGTCCTCGGTGAATGCCGAAGTTTGCTTTTCAATGTTAGAATTATTTTTCGTATATTTGTCAAACCTACTATTCTCCGATACGTTTGTTATTGAGGTAACTTTAATATTACCCAATTTTCTATTATTAATGGATCGTGCAATTAATAATCAATCGTCTGTGGCATTTCTCCCGTCGTGGATGTTTCAAAGAAGGATTAGGAACGTGCATAAAAAGAAAAGAAAAACAGAAATTTCTTGCGAAACCTGACATTAACGTTAGGTTTTGAAATGATTTCGCTGTAGAGTATCAATCCCTTTGCACCTGACTCAAGATACTCATCAAGAATGAAGCAACAGTAGAGGTTGTAATATTATAAATGATTAGAAGATATGGGACTTATAGATGGAGTAAATAAGATGCAATTATAAGTATATAATACATTATATACACATTTGTTTGATTACCAAGGAAGTTATGACAAGAAAATTTGACAGAGTTGATAACTTGTGAAATTTTATTAATGACTTTGATTCAATTGCGCGAGAGAGTGGTTCTATTGGTGTCTGTAGGAATTAGAGGATTAAAATGAAATGTTTAATTGTATACGAGCAATCACTTTCAATGTATAAATTTAGAATAATGTTAGGACGATAATTAATTTCGAGAAAGAAGTTGTGTCAAAATTTCTGAGAAAAGAATTCCAGCGAGTTAACTTTCTGTATGCATAAAGAAGGACCGCAAAATGATTTTATAGGTTCTGAATCATCGAATCAATGTTCTCTATTTTCCGCGACATGAAATAGGCAATCTTATCTCATGCATAATTTCGAACACGTAACACAGATTCCATTTATGTGTACTCGCAGGTACTGTGAAGCTATTGCAATTTAGACGCGAATGATAATGACATCTACTGAACTTGTTACAGAATATATTTACATTTTTAATTTTTTCATAGAACCATAGTTATTTACTGAATAATAATTTGGATTATTGATATAATCTCGCCATTGCATACGGTCTTTCGTTCCTTTTACTATGTTTCAAAATTGCATAACTCATATTATCGCGTTTTTCATCATTTTCACAGTTCGCTGAACAATGTTGAGATGTTGTAAAAAATACTTCGAAGCATGATTCCAGTTTTAATAATTTTTATTCAGATTAAGGTTCATGTACAAGTCGAAATTTTTTCGTTTCGCTTCTGTTTGCAACTAAATTCTATTATTTAAATAACGGGTGAATAAGAACGACGTATTTCTTCAGGGACGGGATGAAGAGCAACCATTGCTGCAACCATATTCTTATCAGTCACCATGACATAATTAGATTCACTAGCGCCAATTTTTATTCTATTTCTATTATGCTCAGTTTCAATCTTTCGCTTAGCAGATGCATGAAACTCTCTCACTCCACATTCCGTATGTAACTTTAGTATATTATCTTTAGTAACACCAGAAACTGCCATCACTGTAACTTTACCTTCCGATTCCTTAACGAGCTCCTTTATTAATTCTAATCCCTCCTCGGCAGTGTCTTTTTGACCAGAAGTCATAACTCTTTTAAAACCAATATCTATCAAGGTTTTCAAGGATTTTACTGGATCAGCGACTTGGTCGAAAGCTCGATGAAAAGTTACTGGCAGTGGGCTAGCAGCAGAAAGAATTAATTTACAGGCGGGTACGTCAATCTGGCCGTCTTCTGTCAGAGCGCCAAAAAGGAAACCGTCAGCTCCGCTATCTTTCAATACTTTTACATCCGCTTTCATAATTTCCATTTCGTCTTTCGCATATATAAAGTCTCCAGGACGTGTTCGAAGCATAGCGTAGCATGGTATCAGTGACATGCGTGAAACAAATTGGAAAAAGCCAGCAGAGGGTGTTAAACCACCCTCTGAGAGCATAGAGCAAACTGCCATTCTCGATGCACCACCTGTGATCGCGTATCTCCCTGACAGCACAGAATCGATGCAGATTTCCATCTGAAATATCGTGTTGGATTATTGTAAGATACGTAAGCGTGATTTAATTTATTGAGAAATAAGCAGTAAAATGTATAAACTTTTAGCCAAGCATTTTTATTACACAAGTTTAAAAATTCGGAAGATCGAAGACTTGTAAATCTGTAAATTTGTAAAAATATAAAAGCAAAATTAGAAATGAATTTGAGTGAATTTTAGAACTTATATATAAAAGCTTGAAAATTGAGAAATTTTGGAAATTTTCAAAGTTTATCTACACATTTGTAAAAATATGAGAGCAAGGTAAAAAAGAGAACTTTGAAGAACTTGGAAAATTAAAAAAATAAGGCGTACTGTCAATGATTAATGGATATTTAATTGGCTAAATAACGGCGATGCATGTTTACTGTTTCTATTCAAAAGTGTTGCCAATTTCCCGCTAAGGAGTGTGATGGAAAAAGTTACTAGCTGTTTGTGTCTAGGAACAAGCAAAGACGTTGCGTTATCAGTGTGACAGTTATTTTATTTTCGAGAACAACACTGTGTTGTTCGTGAGAAAAGCTGGATGTTGGATATTTGGACAGATTCTCTGATTACCTGTTTTAAGATACACGATACTTGATAAATTGAAATGAACGGAAGAAAAGCACAAAAATGCGAATAATAAATGCACTTGAATGTGTTGCGATGCGTGTTACTGAGACGTTTAGTTCGCCACCTACAGAGGTAAGCTGAATTATTTGTAACGTTTGAAAAGTAAGCACGAAAAGTGACGTATCATTTCTAAAAATTTTTACTTGAATGGAATATCGGTTAGTTTATCAAAATCTAGATGAAAATGATGTGAGGATTTATATGATTAATAAAACAGTACATTAATTTAGGCTGAAATTGGAGTAGTTACAATTAAAAATTAGTCATAATTATTGCCATAATTAATATCCACAATTTTATGGTATTGAGCGTACATAATATAGTTACTACAATTAGTAAGTCATCAACCAAAAATGAAAGTATTTTATACAATAAATTCGTTCGATACAATTAAAAATGATCCCATAAAAGAAAACAAGTACTTTATATTTAGTTAGATAAGTAATCAGAATATTTGTTTATCTCGACTTCAAAGACTTCGATGGAATTTCTCATTTTTTTCAAATAGAAATTAAGATTTTAGGATTTTGAACTGTCTTAATATCGAAATCAAATATTTTCTGTTGTCAGTCGTGCACCTTTGAACATGTCTGTTCTTCCTGAAGGACCACTCACTGGTGTTGAAGATTTAACGAATCTTTCCAACTTGAACTGAAACGACGCGATGGCTTTGGTCTCTCGCGAACGTTTAAAGGAACAATTAAGTGTTAGTTTAAAATTTGAAATTTACTTACATTTACTGTGACGTATTCTTTGACTAACTTTCTTTTCGACTCTAACGTTTTTCGCTAACTGTAACTAGATTTTATATGTGTTGATCAGGTATGGTAATAACCAATCACATTCAAAGCAATTTATAGGCTGGTAATTGTCGTATAAAAAATAATAATATGATTCGTGAAAGTTACGCGTGGATCGAGAAACAGTTTATACCTTTAATTCGTAACGTAAACAAACTCACGGGTTAGCAACTGAGGTGACAATAATAAACGCTCCCGTGACAAAAGCCTTGGGGGAGCGCAGAGTACGTTAGAACTTTCTGTCAACCCAAAAAAATGAACGAATCGTGGTTGGCGGTAAATATACGGTAAATATACGACAGTACAATTTCTTTAATTCAAATTCGACAATAAGTCCTGATCTGTTCTTTGTCAGTTAGCGAATTGTACATGCATAAAAAAAAGTGTATACAGTTCTAGAATTTAGTTTAATTTAATTTCTACAAAGTCTCAATTCCTGACTCCACGATGCGTTGATTCCTTTACTACCTTGTAGTTATTTCTTGCTCATCGAAATTTTCACTTACTTTTCTGAAATGCTGTCAGATTCCTCACTTGTCACGTGAAAATATGGACGGAAAACTGTTTGAAAAAGGTGAATAAATAGACGACACGATAATTTATAAAGCGCAATGAACTTCTGTATTATACAACATATAATAAAATAATACCAAGAGTTATACAAGTAGAAAATAATAATATTAATAATAATAATAATAATAATAATAATAATAATAATAATAATAATAATAATAATAATAATAATAATAATAATAATAATAATAATAATAATAAATTGTAACAAATATTTAAGCGAAATTGAAAATAGGGCATTGGCAAATAAGGGTATCTAGAGGTCTAAAAAATAAAATACTTAAAAAATGACAGCAAGAAAAATAGGGGGGGACGACAGACAAAATAAAATGCTCGTCGTGAGTCAATTTGTCAATTAATAATATGATCAGGACGCGATTAGATTACAGAATTCGAGAGGGGATCTAAAAAACGATTCGCGTATTTGTTTATTTTTTTTGCGACCGATTCGTAAGCGGGCCCGGCAGTTGTCTTTGGAAAATTCAAGTATCCATGGATCTTTCTCTTTCTACTGCCCGACCGATTCGGATCTTGTTTCATTCGCGCAATTTTATATAGCCAGCGGGAGCCTTTCTTTCCCTTCTCTTTCTAATTACAACACGCGAGAATCGGCGAGAAATCAAAGATCGCCGTTCGACACCGCGATCGGTGACGGACTCGTCGGATTGCTCGAGCTAGTTGTCCATTTGTTTTTGTGTGGGTCGACGCCGAAACCTTCGTCGTAGTTTCCTCGTGTGATGAACAGCTGCTTGAAGTGCGGGATGCAGTACAGTTTACCATTATTTAAGGTGAACGTGTCCATCCTGTTTCGGGGAAAGAAGAAAACAATCGTTTATTCATCTCGCTCCATTTGATAGGCAGGCTGTTCAAATATCGTAAATACGCGGATCTGTGGATATTTCCATCCAGTTGGTGCTGAAGGAAAACAAGAGAGAAAGGGAAGGGATGAGGTTTCGTTTAGGGGGGAGGGGAAAGAGCGTAAGATTTCAGCGAAGATTGCAAAACGTTACCTTAGCACGCAATTGCACTGCAGACACCGGAAGCACTGTTTGTGAAATATTTTGTTATTTGCCTCCACCTTTTCTAGGGGGTACACTTTCTTTTCGCAGCTCTCGCACACGTCCGTACAGCTCGCCTGAATCTCCTGCGTCGATTTTAGATTGGAAGAAAGCAAAATAAGTGGTGAACAAAAAAGAGTGTGCCGGATGAAAGGTGTGTGATGGATTAATGAGAAAGGTGGATGAACGCGTGCATTGTGTCTGTTGTTACGTTCCCGGAAGAGAGTCTTCGACAAGGAGGATTCCAAAGACCGATTGTCGTTGGAACGAAACGAAACCGAGAGAAACACTCGGGGGGGATAGATTGCACTGCTTTTTTCTTTCTTTTGTACAGAATATTTTTTTCTCCAGATTCTCCAGCTTCTATCGCGCTACAATTCACAACGTGCAGGTATTTTCATTTCAGGATGTGCCCTTTTTTATTTATCGTTTGTAATATGATCGTAATAAATTGTTACACGTGAAAGGTAAAGAACAAGAATATCATGCCTCGCTAAAAATTATACAATCCAAGACGCAATGGAAAAAGTCTACGTGTGAAAATCATCGCTGTCGTAGGCCGTGGAAGTAATCAAGCGATCGATCGATCAACTAATTGCTCGCATAAATATTTCTCTCGCCAATTAACAACAAACAGTCGCGCGTTTCCGATTATCTTCGACAAATCCTTAAAATTAATTGCACATAAAAATTCCACCGTCGACTGGGAGAACGATCTCTCGGTCGACATCATCAACGAAGAAGAGGAGACATCAAGTCGCGTAGAGAATATATATACCTTTTCGATCTTGTTCTCTCTATTATAATACTTAAGTAATTCTTTTTTTTTTCTCTTTTTTCATTTTTTTTTCTTTTCTTTTTGATTAAAAAAAGTTCGCTAATGCCTCTAAAACCTTGCACCTTCTTCTGACACTCTCTGACCGACACAGAGGAAAAGGAAGAGGTCTCGAGAGAACCCTGAAATTGCCCTTCGATTCGGTTTATAATTCGTCTTTCTCTTCTCTCTCTCTCTCTCTCTCTCTCTCTCTCTCTCTGTCTCCCTTGCACTCTCTTTCACGCTTTCATTCTCTCTCGTTGCAATTCCTATGGCGTACACGCAAAGAAAGAAATTAGAAAGCAAAGAAAAAAAGAAAAAAAAACGCTATATCGATCAATCCCTCGCGAGTCTACGATTAATCTGTCAACCGGGGAAAACGAGATGATCCGTGATCATTTTGCATCGCGGCGTGTTTCATTAATGCAGTTTGTTAAAAATAAATTACACGATTCACGTTACACTTGCAAACCGATCGAAAAACCGATTTGTCCTTGTCAACTTTTAATCGTGGAAGCTTGCGATCAGATTGACCTGGTTGACAGATTAATTCGAAAACAATTTCGTCTAGAGAAAGTACCACGAGTGAAACGCCCTGTGTCAACGTTCCGTTTTCAACGCGATCGAAATCAATTTCAGGGAACTGTTCCCTTTCTCCTACTGGGTGCGCTTGTCTAAATAGATCATGGGGGATTCGATACACGTCGTTCATTCTATGATAAACATATATATATATTATTATTATTTATATGTATACGTACATATATGAATGCGTACTGTGCGTCCGCGTTGGCAATGGCGGAAGGAATTAACGTCTGCCCTCTCTTTCCTCCTTTCTTTCGTTTCTCTCTTTCTTTCTTTTTCCCTCGTCCGTCGTGTGCTACCGATTGCGGAGAATCCTGAACCCTAATGGCCACGACGAGGCTCCCTCGTATCGTCCATCCACCGAACGTTATAAAAATTATATAAAAAGCCTATTTGATAACGCTTGTCTCGGTACTCGAGGTCTTACTCGGTTTTACCCCCCTACGTAAGGAACGAAGATTTTTCGTACGTTCAATTCACTGGCTGGATCGTACGGTGAGGAGCTCTGAAATTCGATTCGATTCGTCAGACTCCCCCCCCCCCCCCCCTCGTTGCGCTGGAAGGTTTTCAGTCAATTCTTCACCAATTTTCGGAACTTTGTGCGAACCCTTTCGAGAGAAGTGTTGCCAGAGTCCTTTTGCATAGTAATTCGAGCAACGGCATCGCTGAAATTTCGCGAGTGAAATTTCGTTCAGATCGAATTCGTTTCTCCGAGCACTCGTCCGTGACTCGTGACAACAATTATCCAAAAAGGCTGAGGAAACTAATTGCCTCGTATGCGCTAAACTTTTGTCGTATAAACGCGTGTGAGAAATGTGTGTATGAACGTACAGACTTGCCTTTGTAAAAAATGACACTGCGATTGTTTCGTGGGACGTATCGGTGAGAAGATTCGTCGAGTTCCAGGCAATGAGGGATTGCTCGTCATCTCTCTCCTTTTCGTTTTCCCTAATCGTTTCTAATCGGTAGACAGCGATCCACCGTGCTGTGAAAAGACTCGAAACTCTGTAAAGCGTTCGAAAAGCTCGTAGATACTCTATGTACGTCTAGCCGAGACCAGTCTACGTGGTGCAATCTCCGATTTCTTGGTTCGACGCCTCCTGATTACTCCTCTTTCACGCTCTTTTCTCGCATTTCTCGTTCGAAACTTAAATCGCACTGATACAGCACGCGCAATGAAACGTCATAGACATCTCTCGCGAAACACCACGAGGAGTGTTTCGTTACAACTCTGTCAAGATCCTCGACTCCGTCTTTACCTTCTCGCCTCTGATTTTCACTCGGCACTCGCCAAAACAGGGAGATTGTTGGTTAGGAGGTGAGATTCTTAACGAAGCAAGTAGACGATACGGAAATTGCCGCTGTTCAAATATCGCGTTCTTTCGTCAACAACAAGATTCTTAAAGCAAATTGTCAAGTCGTTATCTCGCAAATAATTCACTATTAGATTTCTACGATACGCACGTTAATTACCAGTTGTTAACATTAACGGCGCGTGAACGTTAGTAAAAGACACGTAAATTAATAAGACACTAATGGCTAAAAGCAACGCTCATCATCTTCTTGCGACTTTCGTTGCACCAACAATACGCGATACCAAATAAACGTCCCTTTGCTACTACGTCGTTTTCTACCTGCGTCGCTAGGAATTTATTAGTCACGTGGTACAATATCGCCGTCGTACAAATGTTCGTATATCCGTCGAGAAAAAGTAAGTACAAACATCATCTTCGTGTAAAAGACTGACTTCGAAAAACGGCACTTGGCAGGCCAAGCGACAATACGACACGTTCGAGCGATGGGGGAAACGAGTTAAGCGAGAGCATTGAAAAACGATCGCGAAATATCTCTGTTCTTTTTTTTTTTTCTTTTCATTTCTTCCTTTGCGGAGATGCGTCGAGCACCTGGATCAGAGCGCAGCCGACGCTTAAAATAATCACCGTCAGTTTCAATTCCATCGACTGATCCGCTTCGATTCGCCAGGCCCTGGGTGTTCTCTTCGCGCATGACGGCTTGTGCTCGATTTATCCGATATTTCTCGTTCGTTGGCCCCTCGCGACAAATACGATACAGTATGATACAATCTACGCTAAAGATTCACTAACAGAACGCTTTGTTAGAAAAAGACTTCTAAAAAAACGTGAAAAACCGCACGATGATCCGGACAACGAAGCTGTTTCCTCTTCGACTGTTGTTTCCTTCCACTGGAGGCGCTAGATTTTCCAACGAATTTCGTGATCATCGTTTTGTGCATGTGTGTGCATGTATGCGTGTGTGTGTGTGTTTGCGTGTGTGTGTGTGTGTGTGTGTGTATGCGTGTATAACTTTCGTGTTATCTTCTAAATTCTATTCACTCCATCTTCTTGGGTCCATCTTCTTGGGCCGTATCCGATCCTCCGCCTCCTCTCCGCCGTTTACTGTTCGCGTCCAACAGAGAATAGTATCAGTAGATCGTACCTCGGGTAGAAAGCTTGGCCAACACTTTTGCAGGCGGTAAAATCTCAAGATCAAAACAACGAGACACATCGGCACACGTCACATGTATCACGCTAACTATGTCATGCTGTGCGGAATTTGTTTTAGTGGACAGTTACCATTCTCGGGAGGAACAATTGTTACGCGGTTCTTTTTTTTTTTTTTTTGCTCGAGGTCCAGGTTTCTCTGTTTCCTCTTTCGGATGCCTCTGCCGGCGGTTCGCGTTAGTTCGCGTAGCTACCGAAATTCTTGGGCACGTCGTTCGAAAAATTAGAGGGTTTTCGAGATTGATTCGAAAGTAAATTTGTCATTTCGGTTTTGTCGATGTGATTATTGCGAAAGCGTATAAAGAACCGATTCTCTAATTTTTTCGAGCAACGTATACACGTGTATATCTTGTGCACGCTCAAGGAATTGTAAAGTATAAAAAGGACTGTGCAATTTTTATCTGAAAAACTATATATGATTGTAAATTCGTCGAGCGTACAGTTACACACACACGTTACAACAATTCGTACAGAGTTACTCATCGTAGAAAGAAACGTAAAATAAAAGTATCGTAAACTAAACAAAAATAGCGTTACGTTCCTGTCGTCGCAGGGTGAATCGTGCTTTAATAGAAAACGCACACACTTTACGCATACATTTATAAAAGAAGAAACAAAATATATACCAAGGTTTTGTACAAAATTGGGCAACAGAGGGGTTTAACCCTTAAAAGAAAGCTATTGCCAAGGAAAATCATACTTGTGCTATCATGGACGAAATTTCGTCCCAGCGCGTCTCTTCTTTCGGTTTAGAAGTCAGTAATTACAATTAATGGAAGGAATTTTAGTTCCTTTCGACGATGTCAAGTTATGTAAAAATCCGGTGCACAAATAACGCCAACAATTTGGCTCTTGGGAACTGAAGTAAAATCCCCAGGAAATTTCACCCATGATAGAGCTTGAGGGTTAAACAATGATTATTAATCAAGACACGCCATTAATCATGCGATAAATGAGCCACGCTTCACACCCAGAAATACAACGAGAAAAATAAAAGAAGATCACAACGAACACGCAGAAGAAAAATAAAAGAAGAAAAAAAAAGTGATTTCTATCATATGCAGTGCGATTGGAGGTCGGACGAATATTTTTGGTATCACCAAAGAAAAAAAAAAAAAAAAGAAAAGAAAAAAAAAGAAAAAAAAAGAGGAAAAATTGCAAGGGCTCTCATTCAAGTCTCGATCAATGATCCGCTCGGATGAGGATGAATGGAGGATGAACGAAGTAGTAGCTCCTACGAAAGAGTACTCACCACGAATCGATTGACTTTGACCTTCGGTGTGCGCGGCGACTCGTTCGTTTGCGAACCGAGCGATTCGAAACGGGCTCTGAGACTGCTCGCCGACTCTATGCTCAGCTGTTCACCGGCGGTGCTCTGAGCGATCTCCATCTCTGCGATATGTTGATTACTCGACGTCGTTTTCCCGTCCGTTTCCTCCCAGTGTTCGAATTTCGCGCACAGGGTCTTCGCGCGGGCTGCGTTCTGCGCCTGCTTCAGAAACTCGTCTTCTACCTGAAATACACGACTTTCTATGGTCGACTGCTATGGGAAGGGACTCAATTTTTTTTATCGATTTACGTGTTTATCAAGCTTGTGTCATTAATTCGTCGCAGCCTTACATTTACCATCACTAACTTTGTGCACGAGCTGGATAAATTTGAAAAATATTTCTTTAAGAAAAAGTTTCTCTCATATTAAAAAAGTTTTCACTTCGCAGGCATTTCTGCCGGTGTAACTTCGTACATTGTACGCGAGGTGTCCTTCATCCGCATGTCTCTGTCAGACGTTTCGCGGACAATCTTCCCACCGACTGCTCGTGCATATTCATAACTAACGAGTAATCTCGAGCTCTTGACTCCATGACGTGCTAACAAACGCTCCGCGAGAACAATGACACGTATCCGCGCAATATACGAACCTTATCGGAAGCTCGTACGTAGTTTGGATCCCTTTCCTCGGCGCTGTCTTCGCCTTCGGAATCCTCGCCGTCCTCGTCCTCGTTCTCCTCGGAGTCCGAAGCTGTTGCTTTCGCGTATTTGTCCTCCGGCGGCGGCGTGAAGCGTTTCAACGGCTTGGGTCCGTTTGGAAGCTCTTTCTTGCAGGCGTTCTCCTCCATTTGCCGGAAGATCGACAGCATCTTTCTGGCGGTGTCCGTGTGAACCACTTCGTTCACCCTGTCGTCCGCTCTCACCACATCTGGATCACGGTAGATCTCGCGTTCCGGGGAGTCCATCTGTCGAAGCGAATACTCCGTGTGAATAACGGTTTTGTGTTTGAACACTGCATGGTTGGAACTCCATCGACCGACGCTGTTCCAGTCGGAGTTACAATTTTATTTCACGGAAACGAAGGATAAAACGATACGGGAAATTACAAATTATTTGACACTAGAGCTACCAACCAAAGTGGTCAGAATTTACCAATTTATAATTTTCTTTGGAAATTTTACATATTTATAACGGCGCATTTTCACGTTAGATACTCGAGTGATTTTTAATAAAATATATTAAATAGGAACTTGCGTTCCTTGTTGTAACTTATTTTTAATTTGCACTTTAATTCCTTTGCTACAAATGTTATACTTTAATCGTCGGTAGCTCCAACGGAAACGTTTAAACATTCCAGACCTTAGAGAAAGAGCGTGGACAGTTGGTAGTCTTCCTGGTTCATAAGTTTCTTTTTCGTACAAATTTGGGTGTCTTTGTATTCATTGTATTAAAGCGTGTTTTTCGTAGAAGGAGACTACTCAAGATTAAATTGACAAAATACATCAAAGATACTGTTCAAATCAACGAGGTGTTAATGCGTGAATGGTTAATTCTCCAAAACCGCAACGTTCACGCGAGTGGACACACGGCAGGATGCGATTGCGATGACTGTTACTTGCGTTCCATTGTTATTGCTATTGAAAGTGGCTGGCCAAAGCGTGAACACACCGGGAGACTGGGCAGGAAATCAAGGGAACGAAGGTATACATATTTCGTTTCCACGAATCGCAGGCGGCTCTGAGTCAGCCTCGCTGGGTTTTATACGCGCGCAGCGTCCTCCGCTGGTTTTCTACCTGAGCGGCAGGTAAGCCGAAGACGCGATGACAATGCAAAATCGTCCGGGGGTCTCTCCTGCCCCCCGGTCTCCTCTGCGACGCGCTTGCGATTTGCGGCGGAACGTGTTTCACGGGAGATATTACCCGCGACGAGACACATCGACCGCGGGAAATACCAGCGAGCAGATCGTTGTTTCGCTGTTTATGAGAGAAGAAGAGAAAGAAGAAGAAAAAAAAAAAGGAAAAAGAGAGAAGAGAGGAATCGCGTCCACGCACTCGCTGGTCGTTGTTGCAACCGCGAACGAAGGAGTAAGGTTTCACTTTGAAATGATCGGAGATTTATAGGTTTACGTCGGGAGAAAGCTAATTAGTTCGAGTTGCCCGTGGTACGAATCTTTATTAATGACGTTTCGCTGCTTTTTGCTCAAGGCGAGACGAATCGGCGATTTATGTATCCGTACACCTTCCGTGTCTACCGTTCGATTATTGCCCCGCGCGAGATAAGACGGAAAACGACAGTGTTTTTTTTATCGCTCGATGTGGGAACATCTCGATAACACACGGCAATTAATCTCGCTCTGAACGATATCGCGTGTTTTCACATCGGTTCGTTTGAGACGTCCATCGAAAGTGTTCGAACACTTGTCGCACATGGAAAGGCTTTTGTAATCGTGTTGGTGCTTGAAGCAAATGTATATTTAGTTGAGAAAATACCACGAAGTACAAACATTTAACATTAACGTGTAATAAATGTCGAAGTATTCTTAGACGCGCTTGCAATAAATATCTTGTGACTTTTCAAACTTGCTTCAAACTTGATTAATATGATCGGGATAGTCGTAATAATCCATTCGCTGTTCGAGCACTTGCAAAATTCGAAAATTCAGTTTCGTGTCGAAATACTCAAAATATATTTGTGGTCTAACGAAATGTGCATTTCTTTTCCAAATTATGCAATCGTAGGTCTCCTTGCAACGTTAATAAAATTTCAAAATTTTTCATACGACAAACGTAACGTGGAATATATCCGTAAAAGTATCCCAAGTACTTTCGCGAGCCACTATGTGCGCATCAAGAGTCTACGTGTGTTTCCTGTGGAGTCTTTGACGTGCTCCTTTCGCGCTTTGCTCTAAAAGTGGAGGACACGAGGGAAAAAAAGAAAGTTTTTCTTTTGCAAAGCCGACCGATAGTTCCTCTTCGAAAGGAAAGCGTATGCATATGCATTTGCACGTCAACTATATCGACAATATTGTACCGTTACTTCAGAGAAGTGGATTCGAGAAAGCGGGCAATTTTCTACACCGATTATACATTTTTTCAATATTCCACGCTATTGGACAGCGAACACCGGCAATTTGGCTACTGCCAATCATAGACGCTCCGCTCAACGTTTATTCCAGCTCCAAGTTCCATGGAAAACTCGACAATTAACGTCGCAGTTGCAAGGACAACGTATTAAAAATCCTTCTTAATTTCATTATAAATGAAATACATGTAAAATTTAATAAACAAAACGAATATATGTTTAATTAATATTTTTTTTTGACAGCTATACCAAAAACGCTATACTTCACAGAATAGTTTTCTTAACAACTCGCTGTTTCGTTATGCTAGGACGTATGAGAGAATAGAAAACAAGAGTCGAATAATTTAAAACGAATGTTTCACCGCTTCTTCCTGCTGGTTTCCCTGCTATATATTGACGGCCTTGCACCACGAGACGAATATTTAACCGCGCAAAAAGCGAGTTTAACAGGACTGAATCACGAAAGACACACACAGCGTCTCGCAAAAGTACTCGAATACGCGCCACGGACAACTTTTACGTACATATTGCGTGCTATCGCACAGAGTTTTATGCGCTTGTGCAACTCTTACGTTATATTTCCGAGTAACTTTCAAACTTTGTCAATGATAATTCACGACAGCGGTGTTGCAACTCGTGAGATTTTAAACGCACGCACGACGAAGGTGTTCGAATATTTTCGCGATGCACGTTTACACGCATACGCGCGAGTCGTATTTTAGTCGCAAGTAACACGATGGTCCTACTCACGTTTTATGTTCGTTGGCCTTGGCTCGACGGAGGAAAATTCAACTTCGACGGCGACGGCGACGAGACGAATGAGGTTGAAAAAAATATGGGAAATCGAACGATGAGAGACAACGAGAGAGAGAGAGAGAGAACAGTCACGAGAGGGAATCTTTTGTTTCGTTGGCCCCGGCAAACTCCGAACTGGCAGCAGCGTGTCGGCGGTTGCTATGCCGTTCACACGAGGAGGACGCACAGCTCTTACTGTGTTCCCCCTTCGTGAGTTACTGGGAGGGCCAACACGGTGGTTGTGTGCGCTCGCCTCTGCGCTTCAGCCTGTTCTCTCTCTCTCTCTCTCTCTCTCCCTCTCTCTCTCTCTCTCTCTCTCTCTTCACGAATGGAAGGATGTAGGAATACTAACGGTAAAAGTATGGCTGCTGACCACTCGAGGGGGTTCAAGGACAGCCGTGGAATCAAGTGGCACCGCGCGCTGCGCTCGTGAGGGCCCCCGGAGCTTTCACGAGCTTCCTCTCGTTCCCTTTTATCGGGCCACCTAATTCCACGCTAATTCCGATAGATCGAAGAACGATCGATAGATCGTGCGGAGAAAGTGGAATTTCGGAGACGGATACAACTCTGTTCATACCGCGGCAAGCGGGAAGTGATTCATCGAGCGACTACGTTGATCGTTTGCGTCGATGATCTAGGGAATTCAGAGATACAGATCGTGCCGGCGATCATGCATGCAACGGGATTTTTTTTTTTTTTTTTTATTGGAACGAAGAGATCCCATGCGATAAGTTGTTAAATAACGGTTATGAGAAAGTGAAATTAGTTTCTTCGAAGAAGAAAAATCAGACACTTCGGTACGTTGTATCAACACTTTCACTGCGAATTAAAACGATTTAGCTGATGCGTCGCGATAAGAGCCTTCGAAGAAAGTTGATCCACGTTGGATGATCGTTGATACGCATACCTTGTGTAGATAGTTTCTTTTCTTTTTTTTTTAATTTTATGGAAGAACTCACATCCACACGAGTGGATTCAGTCAGCAAAGGCTCGTTTGATCAACGATCGAAATTAAATATTCACTCGAGCATTTTAATTTTCGCATGATGCACGCACTCAACAGCGAAAGCGTTAATAGTCGGGATTAAGTTCAAATTTCTCATTCAATGCTAAAATCGACACTGATATACTAATTAATAAATTAAGATTGACACTCTTCGATCAAGAACACTTTGAACACTCGGAGAAAAGCCTCGAACCTTCACTTGGCCGTCGCGCGGCGGGGTGATTCGGAACTGCTTCCGTTGTTTCTCCGGTTCCTTGTACGACTCGAAAAATTTGAATTTATTCGAAATGTCCGAGGTCTCGACGTGAACTTCCTCCGTGGTGTCCGAGCTGCGCACCACGTCATCTGAGACTTGTCGTCCCATGAATGCCTTCGTTCGTACAGATTTCAAACCATTAACCATAATGTCGATCGCAAACATTGAAACGCGTGCCTTCTTCCACAAGCGCGCAACTTAACCTCGCTATTGCAATTTGAATGCATCTTCAAATTATTTTCAGTGGCTGTTTTTAATTTTATTAATTATTATCTTTTAAAGTTTAACCTTGAGACGACAGCTATGTTACTCTCTCTGAAATCTATTTTTTTTTTTTCTTACGTTTAAAAGTTTTTTTTTTTGTTGAAATTGAATTAAAATTGAAACCAACTAGTCATAATTTTAACCTCTTGCGCTGGATTGGAATATTTTGTCCCAAAATTGCAATATTTTCTGTTTTAAATATATTTAAGTACAACCCAGACAAAACAAACAATAAATTTATTACTTTTCGATAATTTCTATCCAGTGATATCGTACCAACGAGTTCAAAAAGAAAGCGACCAATTATTGTATACGGTTTGGTCGCTCGTTACGGTCCGCAATCAGTTGCCAGCGCAAGTGGTTAAAAATCCTTTCGTTCGTTGAAAACTGGGCAAACAGCGAACGTTGCAACGTTTCATTCGAGAATTCTATCGGAAGATAATTAATAGCTCTGAGCGATATAGAAAGAAAAAAAAGCAGAAGAACTTACGTCTCTGGCGCGTCGTGGAGCTTCGGCCGGTGTCTTGGGATTCACTGGAGTCACCGGTCGTCCAGTCTTCGCGGCGGTGGCATCCAATTCCAGGAACAGCG
>KQ435706.1:2848842-2866041 GCA_001276565.1 Melipona quadrifasciata
AAGTGATTTTAGTGGGAATAACCCAGAAAATCGGGCCTCTTCAGGTGCAACGAAAATTAGCGATTGGTTGATTTGGGTCACGTGATTCGCGAGGGGGCGTGGGGTAGACCTCGAGTAGGAGTGGCGTTGTCTGGTACTGAGCGATCGCGCCTGTAATTTCTTTTCTATCGATTCAAATGTTTGCATATCAAAGATTGTCTTCATTTTCTAGTCAGAACAGTTGCTTCTGGGTCTTTCAATGAGACAAATCGTACTGGGGTACAAGTCGTGCAGTTTCTTACTTATCAACTACTTTACTTATTGACTACACCAATCTGTAAGAGAAACAAATGTACCAAAGTGAAATTTCACCCTACGCGCACTTCGCTTTAGCACTATCATTCCTTGTCAATAACGTTGCAATATTATTTGGAATGCTGACCATTGAATGTAAACTCGACTTTTTACCAAATATCAAACGATACTAAGATCTAATTTAATTAGCTCCTGAGAAAAACGTATCGAGGTGAAATTCCCTTCATTTTCTTTCTTCATTTTCTAGCCTTCAAGAATTAAACTGGGGAACAGGGAAGTCTCGACAAATGTCACGAAGCTCGCACTCGTTATGCGATTAGTATGCTGTTACGATAATCAGGATGAATTATTTGTTTTGTCGTCCAGTTAATCCTATTACCACGCGTCGCGAAGCGAAATAACGGAAGTTCGAAGTAGCTCATGCAGTAATAACTGTTAATAGGGCTCTGTCATTCCTCTGTCGTACCACGAAACATCGAACACCGAGCAACATGCTCGCGACTAACTCCAATTACGCCGTCTCGGCTGAACTCTATCGATCTAATTGTCTCTGCTTCTTGATCGACTCGAAAAAAAAGGAAAAAAAAAAGAAAACTAAATATGTAGCGATTTTTCAGAGAAGAGAAAGGGATTAAAAAAAAGTTCGCGAATCTATCGTCGTTAACCCTCGACCGCGAATCTTCTTCTCTCATGGTCCGAATCGTCTTTTCAAATTATCGACACCGTCCCGTTCAGACTCGCTTTTCATCGTTCCGTTAGTTGGATGTTAACAAAGCAAAGGAAACGCCGGACACACAAGTGGCAACGGGTTATTTTCGATACGTGCCACGAATATTTTAGCTAATTAAGGTCTACGTGCCGAGGGTTAAAAGCTGCCTCTTCAAGTCGTTTCAAACGGACGCGCGAGAATTATTGGGGTCTTTGGTAATTTTTGTGGGGGAAACGATCGTGGACTGAATCGAAGAATTTTTTCGACAGAGTCTTTCTGCCTAAATTCAATTTCACTCCTCTTGCAATTATCGGAGTCGAGGTGTTTATGTATCTGTACGAAATTTAATTAATATTTCCAAAGTAAATTCGTCTTTTTGTGAACACGAAATATTTACGAAATATTCACAGAAACACAAACTCGCAGTTGTAATTTTATAATGAATAATAATAATTTTATAAATCCCCATCTACAATTTTCACTCATCACACGTGAACTACCCCCTTGAAATAATCAATTTGGAGATTAATCGTAACGAATGCTGACAAACGAGTTAGCTAAAAACAACGAGTATCGAAAGTGGGAGGCAGACGATATAACGTGTCATACAAACCTCTTCGATGTCCATTGTGTGATTGCTTTTCCCGTACGTGGTCTGATCGCCGTCGCTCATGTTCGAGATGTCGCCAAAGCTGCGACACTGTTAGTGACAAAATAACAACTGACCAAAGTGTAATTCGACGACCGTTTGAAGCATTCTTTTCTCTTTCAAGCGCCCGTTGTGAGAAAAAAAAAAATTGAATAATTACGAGTAAATCTCACAAATGACGCTAATTACACCGGGGAAGAAAAAAAAATTTGTTCACGTTGCCAAAGGTTTAAGATCGGTTTGTATAATATCTGAGGGTTCTGATTTCGTACTGTATATTCACTTTGGCTGAATTGATTTTCAAATGATCGAAATCGGTCTGATTTTTAATATAATTGAAATCGGTCAAATTTGATCTGTTCTTAAATTCCAGTTATCTCCCGAATGATTCAAATCTGTTTTACTTGACATTCAATATCAACTACTTTAAAAAATAGCAAAAAGTTGTTTCATTAGTGTTAGTTCAATTAGTGGCTTCGTTTGAGTAAATACACGAATATTTTTCACCGCGAAAATGAGCATTTTGCGAAAACAGTGATGAATAATCCTGACGTTTTCTGTTATATTTGTGGCAAATATAATATAATATAATATAATTGACATAGTAAAAATGTGTTTTAAATTGATTTGGAGACTTTGAAGTTTTCTCAACGATTAATGGGACTTGGAAAAGAAATTGTAAATTTTTCAAAACATTTTGATAGAAATAATGAAAAATCAAAAATTGAAAAATGTAAAAAAAAAAAAAGAATTTGAAAACAAAAACTTTGCATATAAACACTGCAAATAAAAAAAAACGCGGAGTTGAGAGAATTGAGGGGGAAGAAAATAAAATAAAACAATCTCGTTAAATACATATATAAAAAGAATTTAAACATAAACCGCTAACGTAGAATTTCCGAGTTTTTAAAACGGGACAGTTACGGTAGTAATGGATAAAAATTACATGACTCATATAACTCATATGATTCATATGACTCATATGACTTATATGGTAAGTCATATTGACTTTATCTCTTTTACGAACGTTTAAGAACATAAGCATTTGCTCGAAAACCAGAGTCAATCTAGAAAAATTAACTCCTTGCGCTGGCAACTGGTTCGCGGACCATAACGAGTGACCGAATCGTATACGTAATTCGTCGCTTTCTTTTTCTTTTGTACTCGTTGGTATGATATCACTGGATAGAAGTTATCAAGAAGTAATAAATTTATCATTTGTTTTACCCCCCTTTGGGTTACATTTAAATATACTTAAAACTGGGACAAAAAATTCTCGACGTGGGTGGCACGTTGCGTCATTTCAGCGCAAGAGGTTAATACATTTGCATATTCGTAATCAGGAGCCCCAAATTATTCAAAATCGACTCCTAAATCTTTGGCTTGTTTTCCGGCGTCGATCAATCGCGCGAAACGAAGAAAATTCGTTGGAGAAATTCGCAAGACCAGTGTGTAGCTGTAACGATCGTTTTTCGTTTTACTTACCAACTGTTTGATCGACACGCCAGTCGCGATCTTTTCCTTCGTGCATCGGTCTTGCTCGTTTCGAGTCGCCTCCGATACATAATTCTGTGTCTGCATGCACAAAATACAATTGCACAGGGTACAAAGCTAATCACATGCGACTGGATACGGTGATTCATAGTCTACTTGGGGCTGTATCAATCCGATACTTCTCTACCATCGTCGTATATGCATTTGAAACCTCGATAGATCACGACACTCGTGGGTGATTACATCGGTACACATCGCTACGCATGCAGGATAATTTACGAGTAACGATTTAAAACGGGTATTGATTAGCGATTTCTCTACCTTTGCTGTGTTTCTATGGTCAGAGACCACCTGAAGCGTTCTCTCGATATATACTTTTCAACGGGGATTAATAAATCAATGATACTGGCGAGCAAATAGTTGTCGATGAATTTACACGAAGAATTAATAGCAAATAGAATTTCGTCGAAGATGATTTGTTGACTTTAAACATGAATATCGCGTGAATATATTTTCCTTTTACTGACAATCAAGCGCGAGATCGATCTTTTTCCTTGCTTCACTCTTGATGATCATAGATGATTATTGTATCGTCTGTATCGATTTTGTCCCCCGTGTTACACGAACTTTAATTTCTTTGCACGAAATTGTCATTCAAAAGTCTCAGGGCAATCCTCTGTTTTTTAATAAAATTTCAATGACGACGATCGCGTATATCAAGTTAGGTGGATTATTACAACATAACTTTTCTTATAAATTTCGGTGAAACTGTTTAGAGATAAGATACAGTTTCCATATATGGTTCATGTATCGCAGTGATGAAAATTTTTCAAAAATTTAAAAAGAAAAAAACATTTATATTGTACAACTTTGCGATATTACGATATTATACAATAATATAATTTTTAATTGAATTTTTGCCCCGTGAATAATAATCTTAAAGTGAAATTTCCTGCAAGCATCAGACACATACACGTCACATGCTTTTATGCTGATACAATGGAGAAGCATGCTTTTGCTCTTCTGCACGCGATTTTCAAATCTCCCGAGACTTGAATATTTAAAAATCGCGTATAAAAGAGCGAAAACATGCCTCTCCACTGTATTAGTATAAAAGCATATGACGCTCATATTATGTCTGTCTGACGCTTATATTACTATGCTCAATATTACGTTCACGTCGGAGGAACATTTGAGAATCGCGAAGAGAATAAAGAAACGAGACAAAACAAAAATAACTATATATTATTACTATCACGTGCAAAGTTGCCAATCTTTAAAATTTCCCATTTCAGTTATAGAACTTCAAACTGAGGAAACCAACTACGTAACACTCGTGGTCCCAAGACTTTCGAACTCTGCGTATCGATCGACGAAGAACACTGTGTCTTTCATCGAGCTTTTCTACCGAGGACCGGGTCTTTCGAGACGATCACCGAACTGAGCAGAGACAGAGAGAGAGAAAAAAAAAAAAAAAATGAAATCCGAAAGAAACGATGACCGCACGCGAGCCACGTGGCGGATTTACGTCGACCGTGTCCCACGTAACGGGTAACCACCGACTGAATCGAATCTGATCACGGACAATTTACTGAATCGCGATCGCGTGCGCGATCCGCGCGGGGAAAGATCGCAGCCGCCACTTTGCGCGCTCGCTTGGAAATTCGTTTCACCGCGGAGGAGCGTGAAGATGATCCCGGTGCGTTAGGTTTCGGGGCGGCGAGACTTACCAGCGATTTCACGTTCACGTTCGACAGATCGTTCTCGTTGGTGAAATCAAGGGTTTCCGGGTTGATCTGGCGGGGGCCGGAGTGCATGCTCGGCTCTTGCAAGTTACAGTTCTGACAAACAGACAAACACACGCAAACACTGTACATGCAACACGGTTATACGTTGTCGTGTACTATCTATCTGGTGAAAAACACGTGGCCGGATTGTGAAATTAAATTTGATGTTGAACGGTAATTTTGTGATTGAACTTTCAAGGAAATTTCGAGGTATTTATATTTTCGGAGAGGAAAGTGTGTTATGCTAGCAGTTAAGTCGTGAATTAATTTGATATTAAGTAATAATTTCAGTTGACCTTTGGAAATTTCAACTGCTGAAGTGAGTGAGAAAACGGAGATACTTTTGGTGAGAAAAGTATTATGTTAGCAATTAAATTCCTTATTTTTGACAAAATATAAATGGATTGATAGAGTAAAGAATAGAAATTATATAGTGACACGATAAAATTCATTTTAGAAAGATTTATAGATACATATAGAAATAGAACACTGTGTTATATTTGTAAGGAACAAAGTCGCAGAATAATTTTCTAATTTATGATATTCTGAAAATGTTCTTTGCGCATAAATATTTAACCTTTATGATGACAAACAATGAAATTTAACAGTAAGGATCTTAAATTTCTGTTTCAAAAAAGAATATTTCTTTTCAGTTCACAACTGTGTTATGTCACAGGAATTTTAGAGGAATTAGGTTTGGTATTTCAAGAAAAATTTCGGCTTCCCGAGCCGTTTCTGCAATCCACGGCACGAACATCGATGTTGAGAGCTATATCGGGAAAATCCAGACTTTATCACCAGATGCAAAGTACAGACGGAACTATAACTATCGATCTCGGGAAATGTTCAACTTCTCGAGGAGTTTTCCTCTCAGGAGGAACTTCCGTTCGAACTTCTTTTTTCCAGACAGTCGGTGTTCTTTGTTGTCCGTGGACAACGAGCGAGTTATTTCCCGACTTAGGTAGCTTCTTCTTCCTTAGGACGGATTACTCGGTAACTCGCGACAAAAAGATTCCTACGAGTCTCTTCGTGTCGAAAAACTCAGAAGAAATTCTCTCCAAAGAATTGTCTCAAATACGGATAGGACAATACGTTCGAGAAACGCAATGAGAAACGTGAATGGAAAAGCAGAGACACCGTTCTCTGTTTCAATTAAAGTCAATTAAAGTGAAAACCCTAGGGACTGCTTGCCCGCAATCGGATGCATAAAAATAAGGATTAAATGGAGACTTCCGGTTCCCGTGGAGACCATCATCCACCGATGTGGATGCTTAGACATTGCCAATTAACACGACATAACGGCGTTCGTGCACACCCTGTCTGTTTGCACGATGGTTTCCATCAGTCGCGGGATCCTCGATCTCGATTCGATCGCCTCGACATCCGGCTGAGACTCTTCCTTGTCCGGAGGAAGAGCACTCTCGCGAGTGCATCGTTCCTCTTGCTCGCAAGTGCGAGAATGAAAAAAAGAAAAAAAAAAGAGTTCGAGGACATCGTGATTTAATTTAATTTTACGATATAGAAACGTTTTGTCGTCCAGGAAATTAATCAATAAGTGCAGAGATCTTTTAAAAAAATTTTCCCCCTTTTGATAATAAATTTCTTTGTCGAATAGTTTACATTTATTTACTTTAAAGCCTTCGGCATATTTTTGAAATAAGTTTTTAGAAATATATAGAGACATCTCAGTAAGTAGAAGCTTTCTCTCTCCATCTCGTTCATTCACGTTTCTCATTTTCAGACAAACGAACGAAATTGAACGCAGCAATCGAAATGAATGAAAAACAAAATTCGTCGATATACGACGCAGCTGCTATCGAACTTTTACCGTAGAATTGTAATCGTTTAAGACTGCAAAAATGATCCCCAAACGAATTTTCAACTTCTTAAACATCCTGCACATAGGTGTAGGACCCTGTAAAGAAAATTAAGGAACCTGCTCCAGCGTGTCGACTCACCACAGAGATGTTCTCCTTCTCCAGTTCGTTCTTCTTGCTCTTCTTGGTCTTTTTTGTGCGGGGAGTGAGGTTCGGCGAGGCATCGTTACCGGCGACACCCTCGATCTTCTTCTTCTTTGTCTTGGTCCCACCCTTGCTCGGCGAGGTTACCACGCTGCTGCTCGTTGTTATCGTTTCTTCTCGGCTTTCACTCTGCGTTAACAGGGGAAAACAGATTTATGTTGGTCGATTAGAGTTAGAGATCGAGTTAGGGATTGAGAATGAAGTTATCCCATTGTCTGCGCTTACACCGGTAGATATTTCGCAAACGATCAACTACCTTCCTCTCAGAAGTTTTATCGTTCATTTCTGTCGTCTATTTTCATTTAGTTTAATTTATAAAACTCCATCCGTCATGTTCAGAAGTTTCGTTATTTCCTTTTTGACGTCTTCTCATTCAATTTAATTTATGATATTTGTAAAACTGTCTATCTATCTGTCATTTTCAGAATTTTTATCACCTCTCCTTCGTCGTCTTACTTAACTTGATTTCTAAAATTATGATATATTTTACTAACAAATTTCTAACCTAAACCTAACTTGTAAATTTTACACGATGTAACATGTAGAAAGTTTCGGTCAATGCGGATGCAGCATTAGCTAATCTTAGAACGATCGAAGCTGATTCATAAATTTACTATCTTTAACGACTGATCCACGCCTTCTTTGCAATTACGCAAACAGGAATGTAAATTTCACAAATTTTTACTATTGACCGAGATTGTTACGTTGACAAATAACATCGTAAATGTAATTTGTGAAAAAATTTTTCTTTTTAATCACTTCGCGTAAAGAGAAAGTCTTTCACACATCTTGACAAGACGATTAAGACTTCGTCGTAATTTCGAGGTTATCGAAATAGAACGATCGCGTTACGACAATAACTTCTTCAACCTCTGCCAATTTATTGCAGTTTCGTCATTTAGCGTCATTTCAGTTTCTTCTAATTGATGTCCTTCCGGAGACAAAAACATCCCGCAATCTTTAATCCCAGGTAAATTGGAGGACGTTGCTCGAACAGTTTTGCTAATGATATCCTGCGAGTTTCTTCGAGAGTCTTTTTTATCGGGACGCGCATCCGGAGGGAGGAACCCTAGCTTCGAAACTTGCGAAACATTGAAAGTAGTATCGGTTAATAACGGTGTACATTCGTTCGTCGTTATTCTTTCGAAATTTTATAAATCAACGTACTCTTAATTATTAATTAAGTCATCGTTGGAGCGTTTTGTTACGAAAATCGTAAGAAGAAATTTTAAGTCGAACGAATCGCAGGATTTCAATCAGAAAACTGTGAAAATTAATATATAATTGTTACAATAAATGATTGTTATATACGTTAAATCTCGATTTTGCAAAATATATTAGATCTCAATTCGATAGTTTAAACTGACAATTTAGCATCGAACTAGCTTTAAAACTTGCGTATCAAACAAACGATCTAAACGTCCTTTTCAACGAGAAATATCGTAGAATACCTCTCACAGAACGTTTTAATTACAATCTACCACGGTGTGTGGCACGATGTAAATTTTTTCTCCGAAAACTCCTTTCACGGTTCTTTTTCCACGCACGATTCCGGAAACGAAGTTGCCCGCTACTTTCCATATTGGAAACGTAACTTAAGGTAATCGAAAAATGGCTAATCTTCGAAAGTGGATCAACCGTTCGTTAGTGTAACGGCACTCACGTTCGCGGAAAGCGCTTTCGTCCAATTCCAGATAGCTGATCGAGGTTGATGAATCTAATGAGACGTTTCTCGATATCGCTCGATGGAATTCAGATTATTACTCCGAACCGTGACGGGGATACAAAAGTCTCTCTTCGTAGAACTTTTGAAGCGTACTTTCCTCGATTACGTACGTAGGAATGCGTTTCGCGTCGCGTTTCAATGAGCAAACGCTCGTCGAGGAAGGGTGAGCTCTCGCGTTAATTACGTATTAACGATCGACTAGGTAGGTTGCGAGTCGCGCAACCGAGCGATCTTACTGTTCGGCGAGCGAATCGCGAAACGGATGCAACTTCGAAAAAAGCGCCGAGCCGACGCGACGCTTCTTCTTGAAGAATATTTTCCAAAAATTTGAACTTTTCAAAGTCCAGATCTCGAACTTGGAATCTCTCTTCGTGATCCGCGAGATTTTATTTCAACGCGCGAAATTTGAATATGAAATATCCTCGATGCAAAGTTAAAATGGCGTGAAATCGTGCGGATCATTTTTTTCTTTTCTTTTAGACAAGGTATTTACTATCAAATATTTCATGATTTTACGTCTTCCGGCGATAGAAGCTAATAATCGAGTTCAATTAAATGGAAAGTTCCAACGCTAATTAATTCAACTCTGAACCACGGTCCCCAGTTAAGGAATTAATAGATGCGAATCACGCTTCAGTTTCGTTCATGTGGCGTTTACATTTTACGTTATCGCGCGATATATCCCCACCTTGGAACATACACGTACGCCTATCTAATATCACAATGGAAATAAATTTAACCCCATGGAAAAAAGAGCGGTCCTACAAACGTTGCCACGGCTTGAAAGATAAGTAAACGACACCTTTACGAGCCTTTTAAACGGTTGATTTTCTCACGGTGATTTTTGTCCGCGGTCGTTACGCCTAATGAATTTCCGGTTCTCGCCACTGTCCTCCTTGCGAATCTATAAGGAGATCGTTTGACAGATCGTTTCGGTCGAATCCTGCGACAATTTGCAGTTGATTTTACTTTTCAGAAGATCCCGGTTTTAATTGAAACATCTCGCGACGCGATTAAATCCGCGATAAATATTTATAGAGGGAATCGAGTAGACCGCCATCAGACGGACACGAGAACACGATCTTACGTAAAACGTTGACGAACATTCCAAGCTTTCTAGATAATTAAGAAGATCCGTGTGAAATCGTCTTCGATCTCCTATAAATTCGTTTTTCTTTCTTTTTTGTATCTCATAAAGAGACGTATAAATCTTACATACGTTCTTAATTGAAAAAGAGTATTAAATTGATCAATTAATTGCGGCGGTCCTCGCGATTCCTTCTAATTAATTTCTCAATCGTTCGTTCTCTGCAATCTCAGAAAAATATGCAGTTTCGTTCGAAAGTTCATTGTCGATTTTTAACGTGTAATTTAACTTGAATTAAAATTAATGTACCTATTTGGACAAAAGTAAATATTGCGAAGAATACTCGTGTAACATGGTAACTGCAGAATGTTGGACTGTCGTTTCGTCGCTTTGGTTATTGAAATTTTTCAAATTATTTTACTCCCGTTGCATATTTTTTTCTGCTCGTATTCTCAAACAACGTAACATTCAGTGACATAACACCATACCAGTTCAACAATGTGGCTGTAATGCAAAAGTTTCCAATCAAACAGACTTCTAAAAGCAACGTCTAGAAGGATTTTGCAACGAGTAAACGCGGTTATATAATGCCTGTTACTTCAAAATTCACTCTCGGAGCATAAAATGAAATAGCACGCCATCTTTCTGTATATACATATATATATAGGGTGGCCACTGAGAAATTAAAGGGTTTGAAAAAGTCATAACTGGTTCATTTTCGATCCTTTTCTGTAGGATTTTATTTTATTTTAAATGATAAAAAATTAAAAAAGACACGTGTTTGTAAACGTTATTTTTTTTTTATTTCAGTGACTTTCAGTGACCACCCTGTATGTATAAATTATTCACGAACATGCTACTCCACAAAGTAGCGCCGTGAAATCTTCCGTCTTTTCCGCCTGCTCGAGAGAGACGACGGGGGAATCTCGAGTTGCAAACAAATGAACGCGGTGCTTTACGAAAATGGCCATCGCGATCTCGATCAACCCGCGCTCGCGCGATTGTTAATTACGCGAGCAGGGAAGTCGGTAAAGCAGGAGATTCCCTTTCGGCCTCTGCGCGCGCTTAATGAAGAGATCCCGACGTGAAATTAGTTACGACGATCGCGGCGTGTACCGCACTTTATCGCGATCCTTTTATTAGACGACGCTGATCGACGCAATGCCTCGTTACGAGCGTCGCTCGAGCCCCGAGACACGTAATTACACGTAACTCGCGTACTCGCGATTCGAACGGGCGATTACGCGCCGTTCGCGCCGAGGAACCTTTCGAAAGTCGCAGTTCTGAATGTATGCAAATATACATGTATATGTTGAGTTGGTTGAAAAGTAATTGCATTTCTTTCTAACAGAAAGTCTTTTGTACGCGTAATTCTAATTGTCTGAAACAGCCTTTTGCACGCATGATTAGAAGAGATGTTATTTTAGAGACTTAAGACAGAGAAACTATTTATTTTAATTCATACGCAACGAGATCTTTGTGACGACCGCTTGCTTTGCTTGATTCTGAACAAATTTCAAAATATTTTTAGCTATTTCATTTTCCTCTTTCTTCAATTATAGTAGATCAAATTACAGTAAGTAATTAGGAAAATTATAACTTAGTTATATGTTCATCGTGATTCAATAATTTAAAAATATCAATCCTTTGATGGAATCGTACTAAGTATCCAATTAGTGTATATATGTATTTCCTGAATCGTATGCCTACGGTAATTAACACTGACAGCTGATAATTGATGCGGTGACGTCATGCGAACGTTAATAATCCTTTATGTATCGTAAACTTTTGCCCATTATTTACTTTTATTGTTGAAATTAAGATGGTTGCACGACGAATGTAAGGAGCAGCCAGGAACTTTCGTAAACCGCGGGACTTTCTAATTCGCCCGCTTCCGATTCGCTTTCACAATTTTTGGCCAGGGTCTCCCCGAACCTTCGCACGATCCTCATTTCCCTCCCACCTCGTTTCAGCACGCGATCGTTATTACGACGAACGAGTGAGTATCCTCTCGTTAAAGACCGCCGAAGATCTCTCTCTCGTAATTTTCGAAAGGAAACGACGTAAGAGGTTCACACGTACCGTGGAAAATCATCGCTCTTCCTTCACGCGAGCCTCTCCTCGTCCAAGCTGATTCTAATCCGTCTCACTTTCTCGCACCTCGGGAACACACCCACGAATCGATGCTCGTTCGAATGAATTTCAAACTCGCCGAGGAACGTTCGTATTTAAAATCTTTTTTAATCTTGGTTTAGAACTACCAAAGTAATCAAAACGACCAATTTATAATTTTTCTTAGACACTCTACAGACGTAAAAGCAGTGTATTTTTAAAGATTTAAAAAACTTCTCGTAAAATATGCTGAATAGAAGCTTGTATTATAAAATTTCTCTATTTTCTTTTTTTCATTTGTCTTTAACCTCTTGTGCTGGAATGACGTGCCACGCAATGTCGAGAACATTTTGCCCCAGTTTTAAGTATATTTAAATATAACTCAGGCAAAACAAGTAATAAACTTATTACTTATTAATAATTTCTATCTATAGCGATATCATACCGAATCTAAGATGAGAGATCTAAGACGAGTTCAAAAAGAAAGCGACGAATTGTTTGGTCACTCGTTATGGTCCGCACTCAGTTGCCAGCGCAAGGGGTTAAATATCTCTGATGGAAATTTCATGCTTTAGTCGTCGGTAGTTGTAGTAACGATTTTAACGATTTTAACGATTTTAAACACCGGTTGCGTTCTCGTTGGAAATTCTCGAAAATTTCGACGAGAAACCGAGCAGATCCTTCGTTCACTGGGTCGAGAACCGACTGTTAGTCGCTCAGGACGACGACTCTACGCGCGTCTACCTTGGTAACGAGGTCGAGAGCTCGAAAGCTGACGGAAGAATCACAGGGTACAGCCACGAAGGGGAGGGGGAAGTCTAAGGGAATGCAGAGAGAAGGAGAACGTGTTCCTCTTAGGATCCCTTTAGCGCTAGCTCGGGCAGACGGTGCGATACCGATCGGAAAAATCGCGCGCAACCGGGAAACAACCGATAAGACGGTAACTGCAGGATAAATCACCCGAGGAGGATGCAATTAAATCGACGATGAACCTTCTCAAGGTAACGAAAGTCTTGAGGTTAAATACAATATCGGCAGAGATCGGATTTATGCGGAGAAGCGAGCGTGAAGTAGAAAAAGGAAATTCAAGTAAATGAGGATGGGCCCTCTGTCAGTGTTTCACGCGTCGCGTGTGTACGATAATTAACGCTGTGACCGTTAGTGACGATACGACGATGTCACGCGACTGTTAGTGATTTATTACATACAGGGTGGGCCAAGAGTTTCTCCCTACTTTTATTTTTTTTTTAAAGAAAACATTAAGATATAAGGAAAAATTAATGTTATTTATGTATACTTTAATCTGTGAAAAAAGAAAAATTAAAAAATTACGGATTGTATAATAATGTACAAAGTCAAGCGTCGTTATTTCAATTGGAGCGTGAGATGGAAAAATTCAAACGCAGGGAAGAGAAATTTGAAAAAAACGAGAGTGGAGTTTGAAAAAGTCGAGATAGACGAAGAGATAGAAAGGAAGAGTCGACGACTCCGGTTCAATAACCTTAGCGCGGTATTGCGAAGAAACGTTCAAACGACTGGAAAATTTGAAAAATTTCAAACTTTACGCGAGTTGTAGCTTATGCGCTGGTAATATAACGGAACAATGTCTTTTGCTACTGAAAAATGATCTTATGGGTGAGAACGCTCCTCGAAGGAGAATCTCGAATCTTTTTTACGTTATATTAATATTTATGAAATTGTATACAGTGCAAAGAAGAAAAGGTAATTAAAAGTTTATAAAAGTATTCTTTGTGAGCTGTATCGCGAAAAATTAAAAAAGAAAAATTTATATCGCGCAACATTAATTTTACAGGATATTGTGCAACATACAGTACAACTTTTGATTGAACTTTTTTTTTTTTCTATCTATGAGCAGCAACGTTTGAAAGTCGTGTATAGAAAAACAGGAACAACGCTTCTGACGCGAGTACGAAAAGTGTAAAATATCTGAAAAGTCAGGCCCTTATTGTAAGAGTATTTTCACCTCTAGTCATTTTTTAATAAAAAAGAAAAGAAAAAAAATTGGTATCACGTAAACTGCCTACTTACGTAAAGTTTTAAATATTCTTAAATTTTCCCAGTTGCCAAAGTTCGCCTGCGATCGTCGAATTTACAGCAAACGGATGAAAACGAAATGGAACCAGATGAAAAGACGCGGAAGAATCGCTAGAGTGATTCTCGTTAACTCGGAACCGAGTTTTTTTTCCAAATTCCTACCTGACCGAAGATCATCCTCGCGGAGGCGCCGACGTGAGGATCGAGACGTTCGAGGAACCGCTAGATCCACGACTCTGAAGATGTCTGGCAGACGTTCGGGAGAACCTGGCCAGGTTCAGGAAACTCGGTGCTCTCCAAAGCGTGGACAACCACGGAGTGGTAATACGTGGGGGATACGTTGGATTTCCGCGATTGGCCATTTCTACCGGACACGGGGCGACGGTTGGCCGCGTACGGGTGGCCAGGTGAAACACGAGGGGAATAGACGGTGTTCAGAACAGCAGAACGGAAAGGTACACAGGCAACCGATCCAACAGCAGACAGTGCCTCAGGATTGGTCGGCGCCTCTTCGTTCGAGATCGACCTCGATCTACTCTACTCCACACGTCTGCGACGTGTAAACGTGTAACGTGCGCGCGTTCGTTCGTTTTTTTTTTTCCCGACGTCGCCCGGCGGCTACGTTCCACGCGTGCGTGGGAGTCGTTCGATCGCGACGCGTTCGATCGAGGAAACCGGTACTCGGAGCAGCGATAACTGGAAACTTTGCGATCGTCCCGCGATTCAGGAAGTGACTCGCGTTCTTCGTTTACCGGGGAAAACGGCGGATGTCGGCTCGGTGGAAAAGCTTCGGCCTTGACAGTTCAGCGTCTCGGAGCCGCGACCTTGAGAGATCGGCGGTACGAAAGCACCGATCTCTATCGTTATTTCGATTTTCCAGATTTCTGTCCAAGTTTCATTTTTTACAGGCTTTGACGAATGGCTGCAAGCTTGGCGTTTCCTCTCCAAATTCTATCAATCTTTGATCTTCTTAATAATAAAAATTTAATTTCAAAACGCTTCCTTCCTTTGGATATCTAGGTTAACATTTCGAAACGAAAATTTTGAAAAGTATTAACAAACTCTACACTCTGTAAATTCGAATGTCTACATTAACGAATTCTTTCGTTAACGTTCGACGTAAGAAAATTCTAACTGCGGGCGCTCGACATGGGAAAGTTCAACGTTGGCAAAGTTCAGATCCTTAAGACCCAATGGAATTTCCATTTTCATCGGAAATCCCATTAGAAAGTTTGTCACAACCTTGAGAGATTCACCTCGCTACCGCCATGTTCTAATTCTAGAAAGTTCAATGTCGCGGACGTTGGGATTCCGAAATTTTTAAGCGGAAAACTTTCAAGTGGAAAATTTCGTTCGCACTCGATTTAGAAGTTTGTCGCGACCTCGATCTCGGTCAAGCTGGTTTCCAGCGGAATAGGTTACGCCGCATGGGCGGTGGTCGTTGAACCGGCTGTCTGATAACTCGGTTTCGTAGCGTCGTCTTGATAAACGAGCGGATTGCTTCCGGTACGCGTTCATCTGTTCACGAGGCCCGTGAATTATCGTGCTCGGGTTCCCTTTCGCGTTGTCGAGGTGCGTTCAACTCGTTGTTTCATCGAACAACGTTATCTCCAAGGCATTGGGCCTGTCGATTCATTTGGGACGCACAACTTAATTGGTCCGAACGCGCTTGTACACTTTCCCCCTTCGAAAGTAAAAGCTCCGATAATTTTTATCTCGTAAAAAATTCGAAGTTGAAAGTTTAGTTTAGATTTTCGGAAGAAAAGGAAATACCTAACGAACGTGTTGGGAAGATTGTAAGAATCCTCCGAATTCTTGAGTTAACCTTTTGTAACTATTTCAATAAAAATAAAAAAACAGTCGTTAGTTCTCAGATTTTTAACTGAAGCAAACAGCAGTTTGCAGAGGGTTGAATGTCACCAATGAAAATTTGGCAAGTTTACGAACTACAAGTCAGTTGTAAAATTTAAAAATTACTTTGTATATTATATATTATTATTTATAACTGAAGAGTTACATACACATTCATGTATGCATTACCGTATTTCATCAATGCAATAGCTATAGAAATTATAAAAACTAGATATTGTTAATTATTTATTAACAATCATTAGTTCTCAAATTTTTAACTAAAGTAAATAGAAGGTTGATATTGAAATTTGGCAAATCAGTTGTGAAATTTAAAAATCAATTTCTATATCGTACTGTTGTTACTCATCGTTTGTATCATATATATATCACTGTTATATCGTAGTAAAAGAAGTTCAAACAATTTACAACTTATTCCGTAAGAGCGTCTTGGATGTAATTGTTTTGTCGTCAGCAGACAAGCGCTTGAACCTATATATATAACATCGACGCGCGAAAACGCGTTGTTCCGACATTTTTACCTCCACGCTACAGAAAGCTGCTCGCGATTACGCGCAACGACCAGATCGGGTCTCGATACTTATCCAGAACCTGATTTACCACGCGTATCCGACGTTTAATTGCCGGCTCGTCGAGTTTCGGCTTGCATCGCCGGCTAGTAGCCGTGAACTACATTCGTCCGCACTCTCACTCGGGCCCCGTGGGTCGTGTGGAACAAACGACACGGCTCGGGCTCGCGTGTCGTACTCTTCGCCTCGGTGTCAATGAAGAGAAATAACGGAGAATGAAAGTGGTTACGCGTCGTTGCGCGGTGTCGACGCGAGCCAGTTGGTTAGGCCTTTGTTGTTCGATTAGACGCGCCGATGTTTACCTCTGCAATACCTCTCTGTCTCTCTCCGAATATATTCTTAGTTTTTAAAAGAAGAAGAAGAAAAAAGGAATAACGCGCGGCTACCTGGTTAACGAGATTAATTATTGCCGCCACGAAATACGCGTGGGAGTTGCACGAGCAACGGGTGTAATTAGTGTTGCAGAGTACCGGCAGGAAAAGCGGAATGGCTCGCGTTTGCAAGAGTTACTCAACACTCGGCAGGAACGCGAATAACACTGCCGCTTCGTGACGTGACACGTTGGTGCCATCAGCTCGCTGCGAAAACAGCTTTGCCGGAAACAACGTGCTCGGCCAATTACCTTCAAGCTGTACGCATTGATCCTCGACCTTCCGATTTGAACCTAGCCGAATCTGTCCGCGTTATTCGCTCAGTGGAAGACGGTAAATACCGATTGCCTATTCATTACTTTCAAGCTGTTTGCTGGATTTTCTCTTATGTATGTAAATCTATTCTGAATCTATATGTAAATATATATATATATATATAAATTTATTTAGTTAGTT
>KQ435706.1:2880048-2894100 GCA_001276565.1 Melipona quadrifasciata
TGAACTGGTCGATTTCTTCCAACGAGAGATATCGGTTTCGTCGGCGAGCGATCGGAATTGATTTCTGTTCGAAATTTGTTTAATTAATTCTCTCTACGTTGATTTTCTAAAATCAAATTGCGCTCTATAGTGCGCTATTCATATCGTGAATCGTCGATTTCATAAAATGAAATTGTATTTCAACAGGAGCAACGTACGGTTAGGAATAACACTGCTTTGTAAATTTGATAAATGAAATTGACTGTGAAAACGAAACGCCTGTCTATCGGAAATTCTAACACAGTTTCAACGTGAACATTAGAATAATTTATTTTGCATTCATTTTGCAAGGTCATGTACAGTAAACTCGGTGAAGTTGAATATTACGTGAATTTTCTGTCGAAAATTATAGCATATAGAAATTTAATGCGCATTGAGATATAACAATGCCCAATTTGCATTTATTTGTAAACTCGCGCCATGTACAGTTAGTTCAATGAGACTGAACGTATATATTGTTCAGTGTAAATTGAGCATTATTTTAATGCATATGTATGAAACTCTCGCGTGTTTAAACGTAGATTCATTAATTCCATGCAAAATTATGCACGTGTGTACGGTGGACTTGGTAAAATTGAATGCGCACAGAAAGTTTTGTCAAAGATTGCAATGCAACTTTCGTCTCGAATAATACAAACTCGACTGGGAGCGACTCCGCGACACCTTGGCAGAATCGAATTTAAAATTCAATGGTACCAGACACCATGAATCTGACGGCATCCAAAAAGTTCCCGCCGCGCGCGAGAACCTGTCTGTCCTGGATGGAGATTTACGCGAGTAATTGAAAAACTTCCAGATGTTTCTCCGAAAAAGGCACCTAAGCAGTTTTCCTCTCTTTCTCGCCAAGCAAGCGGATCCTCGTTCGAGCTCGTCCCCTTTTGACACGCAAATTTCGCGGACCACCGCTCGGACTAGGATCGCTGTATTTGCATTTAATGGACTCTCGTATTTTTCGACGGGGGAATTCGACTCGCCGTGGATTCCCTCCGAAATTGCCATAACCCATAACCAGGGTTATAAAGGCAGGCTAATAAAGATGCAAAACTTCCCGCGCTAATGCTCGAATTACAATTAAAAAGCAAACTCCCGAAACTCGTTAATTTCGTTTTACGACGAGGAAGAACTCGAAATCGAGATTGCTAAGAGAATTAGGTAATAGGTCAATTGACAAGCACGGAGAATCATTATACTTTGACGAATCTTTTTGCAAGAACTCGAAACCTCAGACGTCAAGATCTACCTTCAGCGGCTAATATCGATCCTTTTTTAGATTTTCAGAGCGACGGGGAGTTATTTTATAATTAAATGAAATTAATTAAATTAACATAAATTATAATCGATGGAATAATCATCTTCTGAATCAATTTCAACGTGGAGTTAATTTCTTGTCTTTGGTATCTCGCATTGAAGTCGCAGTTAATTGTAATTTGGTAACGAGTAAAATGAACTTGAAAAAAATTGATAAACTTTCAAGCTCGATTTTCTTAAAAACGAGGCATTTCACAGAAAAATTTTATGCTATATTTTTGACTTGCTTTCACAGGTAAGATAACTCTTGTTAATTGCTCAAGCTTGTAAATTTTCAAGCTCGACTTTCTCCTTAAACTAAACCTCGCAAACGAGAAAATTTTATTCCTTATTCTTTCATGTAGTAGTTTTCTTTGCACGACGAAATATTTCGTCACGAGTGTCTAAAGAATTAAAACTGCACTACCCACAGTGTGAAATATAAAGTACTAATTAAATTAGCAAATATCGCTTTTTAATTTTTTTTGCAGCCACCCGTATTGAAAAAAGAATCACAAAATCAAATCAAATCAGTCTTTGAACTTTAAAGAACTCCATGGCTCACCCAAGGGGTAGGGTGAGTTTTTGGAAAGAAGCACGATTGTGGAACGAGTTCTGGATTTTCCGCACGTTTCGAGCAAAGAGTCGAGTCGAGGGGGGCGGGTGAACGACCTGCGGAGCAATCGGTATTTGCGGCATTCCGGCGAGAACGATGAGGATGACCGAGTACTCGCTCCCCTGATTATCCTCCGCGTTACCCCACAACACAATGAATGAGAGAGTTTGCTTCTCGGTTTTCTTTCTTCGTGAGTGCACCGCTGGCCAAGGTCACCGGAAGCCGCGGGAAAATTAACCTGCTTCTCCGGCTTCGACCGAGAACCCCGGCAACACGCGATCCACGGATTCCTTCGTCTCTTTTTACACGCTGTTTATCCATCTCTTACGACCCCGACAACTGCTTCTTCCTCCCCGCTTCCTCCACGGTGGTTCGTTCCACTCGATGGAAATTTTGCTTTGCGAGACAAAGGTGGTGTCGATTTCGTTTCGAAATCCTGTATTCTTGTTCGACAGTTTACGTGTCACTGGCGAAATATTCAGCAGACAATTTTATACCGTGATGTTTACAATTTTTAGTTTACAACTTGCGAGTATAATTAAACACGCGTGTATAAATATGACTGAAAAATCCAGTGCAAGGAAAAGAAGAAATTCATATTTTTGTAAATATAAATTGTTTCCTTGTAAATATAAATTAAACATTGTAACGAATATCCTGATTGTGAATTTTTGCCGATTCTCTGCATTTTTGTATCTTTGAATTTCCCACAAATGGGCAAAGTCTATTTTAGTCATCATTGTGAAATATCAAGGCTTTTCATAAAAGCCTTGATATCTATAATTAGCACTGTTATTTTTCTACTATTTCGTACAATTTATCTAACAATATCATCGTAAATATAAATTTATATATTCAAACTACTTTTTGTACCTCTTCGAAATATAATGTGAAATAGACACTGTTGATATACCGTGATGGACAGAAACAAGTTTAAAACATATACCCAAGTTTACACCATGGAATTATATTTGTTATAATATACATTCTACAACAGGCTATTATCCTTATTAAACCTTCTTTTCACTTCTATTCCTTTGTGCCATTTGCCTCCTGATTACCAAAGAACCACAAAATTTTCCAAAGTTATCGGAAATAAAATCAGAACGCTTAAAAGCGCACAGAATTTGATAACAATTCTCGCCGCAGTGCAACGCCTTTTTCTAATAAATTTCTGATTGGCAAACACGTCGACGCGGTGAAAAGGTAACAGCCGAATAGCCACCGCTATTTTTCTCCCTTTTTTTTTTAAATTAGTCACGGAGATAAGCATGATCTACGTTTCGTATCAGATTGTACAGGTACACGGTTCTGCGCAGGTATCCCCTATTATAGAGCGCGGTGTCACCGGCGTTTGAAACATTGGTTATTTCGTCGTTCGACGGCGTGAAAGTATCGTCGACCGTTGCGTTAGATCGCGCAATTTCGTTTGTCGCAACCGTTCTGTGTCGGGATCCGACTTTTTAAATCTCACGTTGTGCAAAACGTGTAATTTATGCAGGAAAGATCGATTCTTTGTGGTTCTTATCGTGTCGGATGTCGCAACGTTGTGTTCTCCGTTTGGCGGCTAGGCTGGCGACCACACCGCGACTGGAAGGAGTACTTATTTTCATCAGCAGAGATCCGCATAGGGATCTGAGAGCACAACGGGTGACCACGTGTTCCGTTCTGCAGCTGCAGTTCACATGGTCGACGAGAAAGCCAGCGTTGCGTTGCACTTGTACGTAACGCTCGATTATCCTCCTGCCGGCTCGTACGCTTCGTCCTGTCGTACTTTCTCCCTCCTTTCCTCACTCGAAAATTCGCATTTTCCACGTTCGTTTGATGCGCGTGGATCACTTAATTCGTACACAGATGTTCAAGGTTTATACAGGACGCGTCAGAATGTTCAAAACTTTCCTCCCATCTATTTTTGTTTCTAATAAAAAACATAAAAATGAGAAAACTAGTTTTATCAATTTTAAATTAAATTTAAATTCGCAAATTTGTGCTCCTATAATAAAAAAATTATTTGCATACGGATTTACTTTAGTAGAAGATGTTTCCTCGGAAAAAAGGAACAAAGAAAAACACGTGGAATAACATTTTTCGACTCGAAACTCCGTTTTCGAGAAAATCGATTTTGAAGATTTAAGTATGTTCTAAATACAGAGAGGAATGATTAATAGAAGATTTTTCCACGTGTAAAAAATGTAGAATAAAAATTTTTTCTTATTTGAAATTTTGTTTATTTTTCAGAAAATAGAATGCTCTTGCAATTTTGCCAAATACCGAGCAGAATCTAGAAGTTTCTAAATAATTCAAACTATTCAGAAATGCAATTCATTAGAGCGCTGACGAAAACCAAGATCGTTAAGGGTTTAATTTAAAACAAAAATCTCATTAACTTTCTCTCTTCCTCTTTTCATCACGATGAACCTCGATGCTCGACGTTTTCGTGTTCCTTCTTGAAAAATTCCCTTCCATTTCTTGTCCATTTGAACCCTCAGAACGAGTCTCCAAATTTATTAATTTCTCTTGATTTCTCCGAGCGATTTCTCGACCAGTTTCAATTTCTCAACTATTTGAATCATTTCGATATTTACAATCAGTGTTTAATATTTCGTTTCATTCCAGATATTGGTGAAATTTCTCTGGAAAAATTGATCTCGCGCAACAGTCGCGCGATGATGTAAATGCACCTGACGTTTGTTTCTCTGCTGATATAAATCGAGCAATTACTTTCTTCGCTTTCGGACTGGAGGGGGCGAAGACCGATTAAACGAGGTGGAATTCAGAGGACTGGGGAACAGCAGGCCGGAACTCATTTCCCCGGGACACTGAGCGAAGAATGCGCACACGATGAACGCACGTAACTATGTACCTCCACCGAAGCAAAACACGATCGTTACGCCTCTAGGGATTTAATGAAGCGAGATATTCGGAGCAACGTCGCGAAATGCTTCACGTTAATCGCACACTCGAAACATTTCGCGCCGGAGCCGCGAAGTTCAAGTTCCCAAAAGGGATATCCATTTCTGTGGAATATGCAAATGTCTCTCTATGCAAATGTGACTGAATTGTGTTCGAGCTTGCAGCGTGACTTTGTTCGATCATTTCAATTTTATTTTAGCGTTATTTAGCATTAATTAGTAATTACTTATTTCAGTATTATTTTAGATTTAACCGCGGGACGCGTCGATTTTGAGTTACGATATTATTTAACATCATCTTCTTCGTAGGAGAAAGATGCTTTTATTAATTTCTATTTTGAGCTGTTCAACATCTCGATTTTTAGCTGTTAAATTGAATCCTAAAAAGTTATTTATCCATGTTTCTTTGGAGAACAATCTTGAAAGACAAAAATATTAGAAAAAGACGTGTCATGATTGTAGGTATAATATTCTTTATAATACATAGACAGACTTGATCTCTTTTATGAATTGTGAATTTGACAATTTCGTCTCAAGAATAAAATTAGATCCCCACGACTGTCTAATTTTAAAATAATATAGTTTCTTTGTATATGGTTCACTTTTTTATTGAATAAAGTGTCTCTGTAATTGTTATTTTACGTACTTTGTTTAATAGAAAAAACGATGCGTGACGATTCGTATATCGTACGTACAAACAGACTGCATTGTATTTTGTAGTTTCGATTTACACGAAGATCAATAGACAACTGTTGCGGCAAGTAGAGTGCGGATTATTGATGCGTTTGCAGAGAATTTTAACGTGCCAAAATGCGCGCATCACGAGAAATTAATTATCATCAACAATATTCAACCGCGCTTCTGTTTCTTCAATAAAAATCTTCAAGAGAAACGTGAATTTTTCACAAACACCCGCTGTCTACTCACGTGTCACGAGGATCCAACTTTATTTCCGAGACGACACAGAGAAGTTACAGCATCGTGCAAATAAAAACTCTGCACAAAGTTTCGGAGAGCTCGCTCTTTTCCACGCCTCTAAACTTGTTCAACGATTCGCCTCGGAAATTCTCTCCCTGCGTTTACTCCCATTTCAAACGCTTAGCTGGAGTCTTTCGCCGGGGACGACGAACGGGAAGTTCGCTGCATTGTACGAGCGCGGATGGAAAGGGCCGCGACAGATCGCACGCAAAAACAGCTCGCCGAAAGCAGCTTTGTATGGAAAGCGGGGCGGCGGCGCTGAGAATTTTCCCGCGGCCGCGAGGTTTCTCGGCTCGGCCGGCCGATTTCAGCCGTTCGGCTAAATAGCTGCCCATATAAATATATAAATAGCCGGCTGTCCTCGATTTCTCGATGGCCAGAAGCAGCTGGACGCGCCGAGTGCTACTCGACAGTCTCGCAGACGCCTCGACGTGTGTACAACAGTTCGATTCAGTTCGATTCATCCACTTGTCTCTTCGGCCACTTCGGTTCGTCTCCGCGCGGGGCTTGACAACTCTTGGCTGGCGTGTCGCGCGCGATCGAGCAGAGATCAATGCAGCGCCTTGTGAAAAAATTTCGCGCGCCGAAATCGAATTTTTGGCCACGGCAGAGTTCTACTTTATCTGAGTTTGATAAATTTCTAGTCTAGCGGCTTTCCTTTTCATTTCTTCAATTGGCAGGCTCGTTTTATCATCGAAACAAGAAAATCGGGAGAGTGTATGTTATTCTTGTCATTTTCCTTTTCTTTTTAAGAAAATTATAAGAGAATTGCAAAACAGTCGCAAAAGACTTTTGGAATTAGCTAAAATTGGGAAAAGCCGGTAAACTAGAAACTCAAGTTTCAATACTCGTTTAATTGAACTTAGTTGAACCTGAATTTCTATTGTGTGAGTAACAAATCAATAGTAAAATTAGCGAGTGAGAATGAGTGAGTTCGTATTATATCAATTTCAATTGTTATAAGCTGATTGTCCCTCTACAATTTTGCCTTTTAATGCAAGTTTGTCTTTTAGTTGTAAGTTAAACTATGGAATAAACTGATGATTACGTAAATTTGCACTTTTACGAGAATAAACACGTTAACGTTCACGTCGCCCGTGAGATGCAATATTTGATTTTTGTAAAATATTACGTAAAAGAAACGATAAATATTATATTAAACAATGTTAAAATATTATTATTCATATTATTTAAAATACTTTTGTCGTCAATATTCTTGTGTTTATCATTCTGAATTTTAATTATGCTTCCAATTATTCCGTTATAATTATAATCGTATAAGTAAAAATAAGTGGAAATAAAATAGAAATAAATAAATTGACAAATAATTATAGTTGTAATTACGATCACTGTGACAGTCAGTCAACGTGTTCTGGATAAAACAAAATTGTAACTGTTAAATAAGTACTTAATCGTATTTAAGATGTACATACACTTTAAAAAAATTTTGTTAATAATTAAACTAATGCTGAAATGTCAACTGGTATTAAAGAAGAAAATAGAGAAGAAGCGTTCAATGATGATGGAGCACTGCAAAGTAAAAATTGTCCAATTTCTAAACACCTCCACATAAAATTTTATGAGATATTAATCAACTGTTGCTAGTTAACATTTTCTAGTATAATAAATCGAATCTTTTCATTATATCCTGCGGGTATAAATAAGAAAGGAGTTTTATAACAGTGCAGGTTGTTTGAAGCTTTATTTAAAGGTCATAAAAAACACGAGGGGATAATAACGAATCGATTACGACAGTTTAAGAATAGATTGATGATAGTTATCTCTTAATACTTTATTTCAAGATGTTCACCGTCACCGTAAGAGTAGTAACAATTCAATTGAATTGAATTTCTGATTTAAGTTTCAATTTTCAAAAATTACGTTCGATTACTGTTCACTTTGTATCGGTATCCGTATTTTATTCATGCGTGATACATGCAAATAATCTTTCAATCTCCTCTATAGAAGTTTAGTAATGAAAAATTTATCGCACTTCCGATATTTCCTATTTTTGTCACAATTTTGCAAACGAAGCTTCAGACAACTTATATTTGTCTTACGTTCTTTTCTCATTTACACTCATAAAATATACTAGAGATATACCAAAATCTGCAGCACCTTGCATAAAATGTTAAAAATGTATCTGTATCTTTTTTTCATATTTATATTTTTATATTTATATATCTGTCTCATATTTCTTACTCACACAGACTATATCGACAAATTTGAGACATTCCAATGTTAAAAGTGCTTCATCTTTAGCAAAAAGAACACACAACTAAATAATAACGTGCAATAACTGTAACACTTAATAACTATCATCTATTAATAATTCTATATTCAGCAAAAAGAGTGTCTCATCGACGAGGGAAAGAAAGCGAGATGACATTTTTTTCCCCCGTGAAACTTTCATTTACCTATCGATTAAAATTTGCATGAAAATTGCAAAAATAAAACACGCGATGAGACACTTCGCGTAACTTCGAAACTACCGGTTAAAACAGGTTCTAACTTCAGTGTATCGCGAAATATTTAAAAGGAACGATGAAAACGGATTTTCCACGTAATTGACTATCATTTTTCTTTGGAGCGTGGATATTTGCTAGAGTCGCGGAACGTGGCAAAAGGTATTATTAATATACGGAGCGGGTTAATGTTCGCGCGGCTCGCTTGTCGCGGTCGGTGATTTATCAACGATGTAAACACTGTCCTGGAATTTCCCTGTTTGCTTTGCCGTCGCTCATTAGCCCTGTAACGTGTCGAAATCCTAGTACGGCGTAAAATTAGATTTGCGAACACGACTTGCCCAGTGTGTTGTGCAATCCCGCTGCCAGAGACGGGAGAAGATCGGTCCAAGGCAACCTGATACGTCGCGATCCTGAGGTTTCGCTATTTTCACCTGCCGAAAATCCCTAGGATCGAGATTCCTTGGTAATCGCTAGATAACGCAATATTGCGTGTAATGCAGAGTGTAATGTTTGTTATATCACGAGATTATATACAATATTATTACAAATAATATACATAATAATATTATATATAATATTGTATAATATTGCACGTAATTATTTTATAGTATGCACGTGTGCATACGTTACATGCATTATTGAATTTATACATTATCAATATGTATACGCATATTATGCCATATGTATGTTATGTACTTATATATTATATTATATCTATATATGTTAATACGTATATGAATATTGTATCACATGTATATGACATTAACACATGTACATATATGTATATTATACATGTATCTCACAATTCGATCGTAATTTTATCAATTCAACATCCTCTGAAAAATAAATTGCTTTATATATTACGTACATCTACATAGATATAATAGCAAAATTACAAATACATCTAATTTTGTATCGCGATACACATCTCGTAATTCAATCATTCAATTATATTAACTCGACATCCTTTGGAAACTAAGTTGCGTTGTATATTTGTTGTTGCGTGTTTATACGTACGCATGCGTACACACAGGCGCGGAATGCAACGCATCTTATACATCCTGCAACAACTGGAAAAGATACGATCAGTTTCGTGTGCGATAGAAATTTGACGCGCTCGTATCACCGTAAGATCCCACGCGGTTACTTAAGCATCGTAAAAACGAGTCGCGCGCGCGCGCGCGCGTGGGACGACGATACCGGAAACGTCTTCGCCGGCTATCGTTCCGATGAATCTGCAAATTCCCCGAGCTCGTCTCGATGGAACAGGTTCGCGGTCTTCTTCTCTCGCCTACATTCCTCCCGTTACGACAATCGCATCCTTTCACGTAACTTTTCCATTCACGGTTATGTTATAACGAGGTTCAACGACGTGTTTTCACGGGCCGAAGGTTGAAGGAGAGTTCATCGAAAGGAAATCAAACGATCGCGTGACACCCTTGTCGAAGTTTGAGAACGAAAATTTTGAAAATTAGCAAATTTGTCACGTGCGATTAGCCAGTTGAATTAATTATACGTTGATTTGAAATAACTTGAATGAATTTTAATTAATGCGTGTATCAGTGACGAGGATTGCCGATTGATCGTGCAGTGTAAATCAATATTTGTTCGAATTCAAATATCGAAAATTGTTCGCTTGTCTTTTCTGTTTCTTTGTGTTTCCTATTTTGTTTTACTCTGTTGGAAATTGTTAATTTCCCAAGTGTAAAGTGTCGTGAGAATTGTTCATTCGACCAGTTCATGTGTGTGGAGTTAATGACGTTTTAAAATTAGAAGAGCCTTTAAGTCGGTAGCTAATTAGAGATCGGCTAATAATAAAATCGTCGAGCGTCGACCGGGGACGCACGAAGATATTACGCTGATGTAATCTTACATAACGTTAAATTCTCTCGGTAGAGCTTGGATCGAGCTATTGTAATTGTCATCGCATAATTCACTAATTATTTTTACTCACCTCTCGGAAATAATTTTCGCCAATCTTTTCCGTTAAATTAAATCGTTAGCTATTGGTACAAATTAATCGTTTCCTAACAATCATTGTAAAATCGTACTGCTCATTTTCCATATTGTTTTTTCTACTGTTTTGGCCATTGTCTTTTTTTTTTATTTTAATCTGTATAACATATTAACAATGTTTAATATGTTAACAATTGTTCTTATATTTGTAAAGAAATTTATTTTATTAGAACATGATCAATATGACAATAGATTAACTGAGAAAAGCAAATTTCTTGATTTCCTAGATATCTTCAGATTTTCACTTATGCAACAATTTTACTTACTCATTACTCTTCAAAAAGTAACAATTTACAATACAGAGGTATTTACTATCTACACGAAATGAATTGATTACGAGATTCAAACCTGCGTGGGGAGAAATTTAACAAAGTCGATACAAAATTCGGCCCATGATGAATTCAACGATATTTCGATATCAACTTTGCGTTGATAAAGTATAAATAGCTTTGCGTTTCATATTATCACTAAAAGTGATTTTAGCTGGGAGGTAACCCAGAAAATCGGGCTTCTTCGGGTGCAACGCTAACGCAACGAAAATTAGCGGTTGGTTGATTTGGCTCACGTGATTCGTAAGGGGGCGGAGTGGCGTTGTCCTAGTCGGAACAATCGCTTCTGGGCCTTTTAGTGAGACGAATTGTACTGGGGTACGAGTCGTGCAGTTTTTACTCTTTAACTGAGCATACGTGAGTTTTTTAGTCACAATGTCATTCGTAGAACGTACTGGCAAAGATTGAATACGTACGTGAAATTTCGGAACGCTCTTTTATAATCCAAGTCGAAACGATACGCGTGACAAGGACAACGAACGAAAGATTCCTTTCCATGAGTCAGTATGCGCAACGCGACTCGATCAGGAACAGGCGGCAGCGTTCTTTGTGAATCAATTGCGATTGACAACGCTGATTACAAAACGCGATGATTCGCGCGCGCGAGAGAGGGCGAGCACGTATCGCGTGCACGCAGCTCGGAATCGTCTGAAAGGCGGCGAATTCTCGCGATTCGCGATACGCAATCCAACTGTTTAAACCGGCGCCCGTCTCTTCGCAGTTCCTTCCACTCCGTTCTTACTTTATCCCGTTTCTTTCGTTTGAAATTCACACCCACCTCGACCCCGTTGGAAAAATAAGCTCGCGAAATACCGTTGTGTTCCTCTGATTGAATAAATTCGAATCCTCGGCACACAGTTGTATTAAAACCAACGCTCCAATTAGATGAGTAATTACGGTCTATCTGTTCGACGATGGTAGAGTGAACACGTGTATTCGTCACGTGTATTTCCTCTAACTGTTTAGCCAGCCGTTGCTCTTCGAGTTCCTTCTGTTTTTCTTACGCATTCAAATTTCGATTGCTTGTCGTTTGAAAAATTCGATTTGATCTCTCGATTGAGCGTCTGCGTGTTTCCCAATTCTACAGAAATAGTGTCTCACACAGTGCAACGATGTCTGATCATTCCATTCCAAGCTGATTGAATATTGAAATATTGCAATCGCAGTGATTCAGATAATTTTTTGTTTCATTTTAAACAGGTTCTAAATCTTATCCGAAGGATAATTACGGCAATTAATAGTATTAATAATTCCTTATTTCGTGTTTAATTATTCTATTTTAAGCTGATCGAACTTTAAAATAGCGACGCAGTGATTCAAATAATCCTGTTTTATCTTGAACAGGTTCCGAGTCTTACTCGATAAAATCGATAGTTGCGTGAAAATAACCAAAGTGAACCAATAGTAATTCATTTCTGTGTTTCATAATATTTTCACATTTAGTTAGTCTACTACATTTCAAACTGATCGAATCTCAAGATATCGAAGATGAGTAGACACAAACAATTTTACTCTTACTCTAAGTTCCAAAGCTTACTATTCAAAATTTTTACAAAGACGCTAAACAACTATTTAAAGCTTCGAAAACAATTTGCGGCAACTCGTCGTGGGTTTCATTAAAAAAAAAAATTCTCATTGAAAAATGAAACGTTCGTCTGACTACTAGTTGTTTCAAAGTTGGCAAATTAGCAGATTAGCAAGCTTGTCGTACACGATAATAATACACACGAAGGTGATGAAAAGCATCGTCTGGGCAATATTAATCGCGTGTACCTCTGGCATTGCACGCGAATCGGCGAAGGAACACCGGTGTAGGAAGTGAAACGGCATTCACACCGGTGGATTATTTATACACCCGGTCACGACTGGCCCGGGGGTTATCGTCGATAACGCGCGCGCTGACCCACGCGACACAGTTCGATTTCGACGCGCGTACGTATATCGAACGCTTGGCGTTCGGCCAGTTTCCCTGAAATCTTAATCGTTCGACGCTTGAAATTAATTTACGGCCCTTTTGTTTCGCGCAAAGCTGCCGAGTAGTGGATCTAGGTCGTAAACGCACGCGATTCTTTTCTCCCTTTCAATGGCGCATTCACCGCACAATGACAACAGAGAGAAAGAACGTTCTCGGCTGTTGAGAATTTTTGAAGATTCGCAACTCGTCCAACCGAGCTCAACTGGCGCGCATTAATGCAAACGACCCACCAAGGCGATTCAATAGTCTCGCTTTGCAACGCTTGCGCAACGGGCAACGATCGTCGCCCGTCGATAGATCGTAAATCAACAGTGTGAACGAACTTCGATCTCCAACGATAAACGCCGGTGATCGATAGATTGGTTTCACGGTCGTCTTCGTGCTACTCGCAGCTGGAAGATCGTCCGATTCGAAGAATCGCGAGCCCAGGAGTCGGAGTAAATCTCGAACGGAAGTTCGTCGTTTCCTTTGCCCAGCTCGTTTGAGTTTTCTTGTTTCTCAAGATGGAACACGCTCGTAAATGCGTTGACGAATGATAATGCCCCGTTCGCACTGGCCGCGATCGATTCGCGGATGTGATCCAAACACTTGGAACTTCCGACAGCTCGCGAAAGTATTTAAATATATACCGCAGCTACCATAAAGGACGTTTTACGTTACATTGCGCGTGTTACTTAAAACATTTCCATTTGAGTTGTCGACGAATAGTAATGTTGCCGAAAAGTACTTTATGTATGTACGTACAAGGTGTTTGTATATTGTCAGCCTCTCCGAAAGAATATTGAGAATCGAAAATAAGAAAAGATGTGACGTGGGATTGTAAACGCTTTGTTAAAAAATTGTAACAAAAATACACCAAGGGTATAAATTTATTCAACTGACATCTATTAGTATTGATATTAATATAATACGTATTACGACATGCGTAGTTACTACGATAATCGTTTGTAACAAACGCAATTAAATAATTGCCGACATTTCCGTGCGGAATTGAATGAGAAATCAGTCATTTGTTATTCTGATCTTTTTATTGTTGTAATTTATTTATTATTAATATCTTTATTGTCAACTTTTTTAGTCATTTATAATTCTGATATTTTTTATTGTTAACTATGTAATAATGCAATTACGACTTTATGTTTGTATAACACGTGGCTAAAGCACGTAGTACAAAATCAGTATCGTGTCTGTACTGAAGCTCTTGAACAGACGCCAACAGCCCTTTTGCGAACAACCTTTTAATGTGCGTTGCACTACGAGATAAGATACAACGAGGTTGTAAATTAAAGCATCAAAGACTGACAGGGAATGATTTGCCGAGCAACAGATTCGTTTGGAGAAGCACAGAAGCATTCCTTTTTTTCCCAAATTCTACGCAATAAAAGAGATAATGATTTATAACTGGATTGTGAATAGAGAGTTTGTGCATGCA